>JARJLF010000574.1:0-167780 GCA_029378395.1 Mycena leptocephala
TTACCGTTTCGGCATCTGGCCCGTGAAGCGTGGGGAAAAATGGTACGGGAAAATATTCCGGTTCGAGCACAACGGCTGTGAAGTCGATGGAGAGTGGCTGCTTGCACCAGTCCCAAAGGCGCGATTCCCACGGCCAGGGTTCGGACGGCGAGAGTCTGAGGAGCACCGCCTCAATCGCGCGAGAGAGGAGCAAGAGCGCAAGGATGACAGGACACCCTGTGACTTGACGACGGAGCCTATGTTGCGCGAGTTGCTGAAGGTGCATTTCGAGACGTGTCTTCACTGGCACGTTAAAGGTATGGGATGGGATAAGTAGATGTGTAGGTTCCAACCCAAAATGATTTGCTTTATAAGGTCAAATACATTGTGACCGGCTAGGGACTTGAAGTAAGGAAGAACACAATATACTCTCTCAAATTTGAACAGATATAGAAGCTAAGATCACATTAGCCAAGAATGGGCCCCGGGCTAGTCTCTCGTGCCTTGCTATAATATAGAGGCGCGGCTCAGCGAGCGTCAAGAAGGATCCGAGACGGTGGGGACTGGGTCTGTGTGGTGTCGCAGCGATGGTTGAAGGTTTTAATTGGACTACAGATATTCAGCCTCATCCTCTGGGAAGGAATTATTCCAGACTGGTTCAGACAGTCGTTCCAAGCAAAAAAGATCCCCAAAAGGGTGATATCACTACACCCAGTACGGCACGCCGAACACGTCGATTGCGATCGATCGAAACCACATCGCAAGCATGCCATCCAATGGTGAGTTAGAAACGTGGCCAGGAAAGAAGAAATAATTGAGCGCCGACATCACACACCGAAAAAATCAAGGGAAACCGGAAGCATTTGATTTGTAATGGGCCCGCCTTGGGAACGGAATTTATTTACAAAACCCCAAAATCGTTACTGCAACGCTGCGGGAACGCCCGGAACGGAATTTATTTCCAAAAACATTCACCTCAAAATTCTCCCAAAACCGTTCCCGCAACGCTGCGGGAACGGAATACATTTCCAAAAACATTCACAAAACTCTCCCAAAACCGTTCCCGCAGCGCTGCGGGAACCCTCCTGCGCTCGCCGCTGCCGCCGTCAAAACCCTATCAATCTTCTCGCCCGCGCTGTCTGCTGCGTAGTCAGCGCCGCGGCGATCAAATCTGCCACGTCGCTCTTTGACTCCCACCACCATCGCGCCGCTTGACCCCCGCTGCCCGACGCCCTCTGCTAGCTCCAATGCCCATCTACGACTTGAATGCACGTCACCTCCTTCAAAAGCCCACCCCACATTCAGTCAAATGTACTCCCAATGTCTGGCGCCTCATCTCCCCTGCTTGTTCTCTGCACCTGCCCGCTCAACGCTAACCATCGACCTTCCGTCCGCGGATCCCTTCGTCGAAGGGTCTTTTAGCCAATACTTTCTCGATATCCCGGTGCGCACGGTCACGTTCTGTGATATATCTTCTAACAATGCTGATATCTTCTTGTTTTTTCTAGATGTGCTGCTCAATCTCAAACGCCCCAGCGCACCATACACCGGCGTCGATCCACTAGCCTACGGCCATGGATACATATGGGTTAACGTAGAGATCGTGGGTATTGGTCCGTTGTTTACTACCATCTCGTCCCATTCCACGAGCGCTCGTTGATATCCGCTCACTCGTTTTCCTCTCCCCGCGCATGCATCGACCATCCTCCCAAGCAAGCCAAACAAGCCGCTCTCGCCCCCTTCACCATCTGGCCCATGTACACAATGCGCGGGATACCGCCGCACCGCACCACCCAGTCTGCACCTTCTACCTGCACACGACATTGCGTTCCTCCCCGCATCGGCAATCTCCGCATAAATCCCGCCTCTCCCACGCAATTCTGGATGCGCACACCGTTTTCCTCGACGCCTATTCTTCCCGTCCTACCCACCCTTTTCCGTCCCCGCCTTGAATTTTCAGCCAGTACTGTGCACATCAGCTGCCTCGCACATCCCCTGCTTCGTCTTCTAGCTTTCTTTCCGTACCATCCTACACGCCTTCATCCCGGAGTACCAACAATGCAAACTACCCCGCAGCTAACTGTAGCACCTGCCTCCGCGCTCCTTGTTTCTCCCTCGGCTCCCGGCTCCCCCGAACGCTGATGCGCCGCCTTCGCACCATGTTCAGCGTACCCGGCACGCGCTTCTCGATCCCGTGTCGCCGCCGTTTCTACACAGCAGCTCGCGCCGATGTCGCACCTCGGGAAATGGCGCTGTCTCTTGCTCGATTCCCGTTTCGATAGAATACGCGTACCCACCCCGTGTCCATCTTCATTTCCATTTAGTGCGTTACTTCTCACTTCATTCGAGTATCCGTCATGTATTGAGCCAGGCGTACATCCAATGTTATCCTTTTTGAAAACCTTCTCGCGAGACGTGCAAATTGAATGAGTTCCCAGTGGTGCGCAACTCGTCCGAATAGTCAATGGGTTCAACTCAACTCTTTTCACTCGAGTTCTCTGGCTTCAATATTGCCTACTCAGATTAAATATCCCACGGCCCGCAAAACTGTCATCTTCGTGGAAATAGGTACATTACGCAGCACATCTAACCGCGCATAACTCTCTTTCGGACTTGCAGGTCTTCTCATTCGTCATCCATTCTTTTTTCTCACCATACTCACTTCAGCTAAATTCAGCGCCAACCCGCGCCAGCTGGACGGGAATTCCGCGAAGACAGCGCTTGGTTTCAATCTCAAGCGAAGTACCACTAATATTCGGCCAAGTTCCCACAACTCCACACCTCTTTTTCAGGCTATCCTCGGATATTAATGTTCACTCATTCAAGTCCGTCGCTCCCTCGGCGGCCTCGTGCCCCCCAAAATTGCAACCACCAAGCTCGTCGTGCGTTCCCTTACCTCCTCCTCCGTCTCACCGGCGCTGACGCCCCGCAATGCCTTAGGCTGGCGATTCGGCAGGTCCACTCGGCCCCCTCGTCGCGTTCTATTCCAAGCTCCAGAAAGGACCTGCCCTGCGCCGCTCCCAGCCATTCGCGGCCTCAAGCCGCGCTTCTTCGCCGGCAAGAACGCCAGCGCTCGGCCTGCACTTGCGCTCATCGGACGGCTGTTCCCTGTGAGATACACTATGGACTACCAGCGTGCTTTTTTTTGAAGCTTTGCGCGTTTTCTTCGCAACTTTCATTGACGCGCCTCTTTCTCCTTCACCGATTTGTCTCTCGGTGATCACAGTGCACCTGAGTATGTCCTTATGCGTATTACACCCGTTCTCGCGCGCTAACTGAATTTTACGCAGAGCGCCACAAGAACCACGCGCACTAGATATTGCTCCTTGAAGACGTATGGCGGTTGGGCTACAAGTCGATTTCCTGCATCTAGATAACCAGGCGACGGCCGCTGTTGTGTGTACCCCAAATGAGTACTTGTTGCGCGATGTTCGGTAAATGGCAGTCTCGGCGAATTTCTTTGTAGCGATGTTGTTCGTCCTCTCGCGCTTCCGTGGGGGGTACGACGCTCCTCGCCTTTGGCGATAGGTCTGCCGCTGAGGAGCCGAAGAAAGATCGTTACTTTGTGCCCGTCCAAAATATCCACGCGCGCTAAATTTCCTTGGACGTCAAGCCAAACAATCCGTCTCACTGGTTTCCAGACGAATGGAACGCCAAGCGAGTTGAGCAGTACTCTTTACTGGTTCCTGTTCCTGTCCCAAATGTGTGGCGAGTGCGTGAATATGCTGAGTGGAGAATAATCGAGGTCTCGCTGAAACTTGTCAAATGATGCATTTTTTTCCGTCGGTATTCTTGTCAACTTGTTCCGTCAACTTTGGACTTACAACCGGGTTTGAACCGCCACACAGTCCGCGTCGGCGAGGGTTTATACTCCAAGCCACCTGCGGAAAGTCGTATTCAAGTTCTGTCGGGTGAGAGGGCTTCACTGGCAATTATTTAGATAAGCCTCTGAAGTCTAGCAACGGAAAACCAATCCACATCACAGAATCCCGGCAATTATGGAGATACATCTAGATATTGCTTGCCCGGATTATCGAACTTGGTGCGTGTCGTACTTCCACATCCGCACCATTCCATCGGCGTGGATACCTCTTCGTCGGTTCTTCAGTCACACTTGGATCCGCGTTCGCCCTCAATACCTCTGGCGTTGGATCGCGCGCTCCCATTATGCGTGCATTCACCAAAATCGTTCGCCATCAAAGCGCTTCTGTGTAGGTGCGTTGATAGGAGCGTAAATGCAATTGAAACTTGTGCGGGAGCGCCTTTGCATGCTCCTTCTCTCCGTCCAGGAATCGCCAAGGCTTACGAAGATGTCGATCTCCTCTGTCGCGTATTGCCGTGGGCGCGGCGGAGGCGCGGGCGATTACCCATTCCTCGTTGTTCACCGCGAAGACCCGGACCTAAGTAGACAACTTCCCGGTTCAGATGAGACTCCAGGGATCCGGATTCGGTGGGACGATGTCTACTTTATCCATCGGGCATCAAGAAATTAGTAGGCGCCAAGCACTACACATATAGGTGGGACGTCACTGGGGTTGAGCTTGAACCCAGCGTTGTTGGCCCACTCGCACTGGCAGAACATTCAACCAGGTGGGACAGTTCGCGGCAAAGATATATTATCCCGCGGCCCTCTCCTTGGCGCTCCTGGGTCCATCGTTCCAACATCCTCCTCTTGGGTTTGTCAATCCCATGCTCTGCGTCGTAAGCGCAGCTGCAAATACCTTAAACTTATTCGCCAACAATCCCAGACTCGAGCCGGTGGCCCTCAACAACTAATAGCGATCCTTCATTAATGGGAGCCTCGTCTGAGGCGGAGTTAGTTGAGCTGAGTGATTGAGTCCAGTAAATCCGGGTGTTTGAACAGAACTACTTGCTACTGGTAAGTACTAAGTACAGAGTCTTTATACAATCTAAAGAGGCCTTCAGACCCGGGAAACTGACTACTAATGACCATACGTCACTCAGGCAGACAGGAGCCTCGGTGTAGAGGTTAGTGGTAGAGGTTAGTGATACAGAAGCACTTTCGTAGAAACCAGTGGCCCGGTGGTCGGAAAAAAAATTACCTGTTTTGTCAAGACCCATTTTAGACTCGTGTCCATCCCCTGCACTGAATAGCAGCTAGAGTTGTAGCATAATGGCAACCTTGTGACGCGTTAATGGGGAAAGACACCTCATTGAGAGAAGAAAAAAACATGTACGTCGCGACGCTCCAAGGCGACGGGGGGACATTCGCGATCTTATCCCGATCTCGGTGTCAAACCCGCCCTCTCAATCGTTGAACCCCTGCCAATCGACAGCCGAAGCCGCCAAGTCATTGTTGCAAGAAGAAGGGCGCTGTCCAAAACTCGTACCCAACGCGCCGGCCACAGATTCCCCACACACCAAGCAGATCCTGCCCAAATATCCAAGCTCTCCTGCTCCGAGTTATCTAGAACGCGCACAAATATCGGCACCCTCCCAGCTCCTGACTTCAAAAATAAAATAAAAACACCGCCGAATCGCAAAACGCCGCGGGGCGCGGCGTTCAAACACGCCCCAATTCTCCTCACCAAAGCTCCAAGCTCCCCCGCCTTCCGTTCTGGAGAACGCGTACACGCCTCCCGACTTTTTTTTAAAAAAAAAGCGCGCCCAATCGCCAAACCCCCTCGGGCCGTAGCGTCCCTACCACGGAGAAGGCACCTCCGCAAAGGCCTGAGCGCCACTCACACGCGCTCTCGAGAACGCAAAAGCAAGAAAGGAAAGTGGGCGGGGAATAAATCAAAAAATCAAAACGCCTCCCCGACCCGATTCTTCTCGGGTGGCAGCGCCCACACCATGCAGGAACCACCTCCAAGAGGGGGCAAGCCCCGCTCGTAGCTGGTATCGAGAACGCGGGGGAAAGAAAAGTGGGCGTTCCCAAAAAGGAAATGCGCATGTAGGCGCCGGGGCGCTTAAACGCGCAAGAGAACGGAGAGAAGAACGAGCGGACGAAGGGAAAGTACAGCACGGCGGCGAAATAAAGAGGAAACAACGAAAAGAGGAAAGAAAAAGGACAAGCTCAAGAACGAATCCAAAAGAAAAAAACGCACCCCCAACCTCCGCAGCGCAGTCGCAAGCAAACTCCGGCTCGTCCTCAACATACACCCCCACCCCCGAGTCGAACGTCCAGCCCTTTGTGCCGCTCACGCCCATGCCGCCGATACTGGGGAGGGGCCACCACTTCTTTTTGTTGGAGGTGGAGGTCGAGGTGGAGGAGGGGGCCTGGGATGTGCCTCAGTGTCGGATTGAGATGTAATGAGGAGTAGGGGTGAGGAGAGCGGGAAAAGAGAGAGGGTGTGGAGGAGGAAGAGGGAAGAAGGTAGGGGAGAAAAAGCAGGACGTACCAGAAGAGTTACACGAAGCGTAAAAGCTATAACTCGCATTCGGATAACTGCTCGAGCTCTGCGAATGCGCACTCCCGTGCTCCCGTGCCCGTGTCCGTGTCTGGTTGTAGCTCCTCCCCTACTCTCATCGTGGACGAATACGACGAATCGCTCTGCGAGGGCGAGTGCTGCATCCGCGGCGACATCGGCGTCTGGGCGTGCCCGTCCCCGTGCTGCACCACAGTCCCCCTAAATTTCTCATCCGCGCACCTGGGGCCAGGTTCCCTAAACATATGGCTACGGGAGATTGTGCATGTGCATGGATTCGCCGGGCAGATACTAGAGTGAATTGAATGTGTACCAATGTATGAAGGAGATAAATAATTGCAATCAGAAAGCGGGATGCAGGAAAGATAGAAGGAAGGGACGTACGTTCCGTCGTTCTGCGGGCCTTTTGTCACATACATGCGTCCTCAATACACGCATGAGAGATTCGAAAGGTAATCGGGAAACGACACGGACCAAGATTCTTTCATTGAGATTCACAGCTCGATGAGTAGGGTTCACAGCCGTTGACAACAGTGCGCAGGCTTTTCGGGCCAGTGGACACAGTCCATCAGTAAACGCGAGCTGTTGGCGGAGTCGTCTCGTTGAAGTGGAAATCGAGAACGAACACGTTGTCAGTTTTCGGATTCCGATTAGCGCGAAGAGACAGTCGTTGTCTGGAGGCGTTGAGGAGAAGACGCCGGAATTAGAGCTCAAGTCCATAATATTTTATATGAGGACAAGAATTTGAAGAAGGAAACTTAGCTCGGGTCGGAGGTTGGGTGGATGAATGCGATTTCAAATCGTGAAATGGACGGCTTTGTGCTCCGTCAGGAACCTCAAGGATGTAAATGAGTGTAGATTATATTAACGGAATTAAAGCATGACGGACCTAGCCTCCCCTGAACATACATACGCTTTCACAATGAAGCTCGTACCTCCGTTGTTGAGAGACGGACCTCGTCGAGGATCAGGGAAGCCATGCAATGTTAAACTGGAAGAAATCAAGGCAGCTGAGGAAATATGCGCTCCTTCCGAATCAAAAGCAGCCAAAGATCATCTATTGTCGAAATACTCGAGAAATGTCGGGCCCGAGTCTTGCAGAAAGATAATATCGCTTGGTAGATGAGAGTTGGAAGGTTGAATAAATGAAATCGAATCGTCCTGCAGACGCACACAATAAGCCAGTACCTCAATCTGAGATATATGGCAAAGGAAATCGATTGACTGAGAAATCGAGAGCTATGTTGGGGAATTGCCAAGAGATCTCCAAATCTTTGAGGGAATGAGACAGGATTGGGACCGAGTCGGAATGATGTAAGCACACCGCCATCCATAATGTGTCGAAGCTTGGAGCTCGTAAAACAGGGCAGATACGAGGGTGCGCCGCGGTGAGGTATCTCCGTTTTGACAAAGCAATTGCCGCCCGCATATCCTAGTCTCGGGGTCGTGGAGGATAAAACGGGCATCATAAGTGGATCGAGGGTATACGCTCATTTTCGAGACGACAGCCGAAAGCCGAAAATTCCACACCAAGTAGGAAGGCGGCAGTGACGAGGAAACAAGACAAACAGCCCCAATGAAAATCGGTTTGTCTATGAAAGGCAGGCGCCAGATAGAGGGTAGGAAGAGTATGCAAGGGAAGTTGATTACCCCCGGTCATGACGCGCACGAAGGCCTAATTACAAGAGTACCAGTGGTCGGGTTTTTTTAAAAAAAGCCGACCAAACCACGACGGGAAGGCTGGAGAGACTCTTTATATTTTGGTGTAGAGCCGCAGCGGGAAGTTACAGTGCGTGCGGCTAGGCCAGTGGGATCCAGACTCGTAAGTAAATTTGCACGACGGACTGGTTGTTGTGGCGGAAAGGAAGAGAGCGAAGTGGCTGTGTAGACGGATAAAACGCCGATTTCCTTCCCTTTTGCCATCATGGACCCTCGAATAGACCAATATGCATACAGCCAACTCGTGCACCTGCTTCCGATGTTCCTTACGCTGAAACTCGCACCCGTCCCAGACTTTGGACCACCTTTCGCGTTCCTCCCGTTCTCGACGACTGTCCTCGGGCTGCAATAGGCGCGGCGTACTTAATGCAGGATTGAATGTGGCGTGTCTGTCCGTTCTTTCATCTGAAACTAACGGCTTAATCCTTCTGTGCGCAGCCTGAGCTTTTGAAGATTGTCGGACGCCACGGCCGCGCCGACTCTGTCCTCGGTGTTGGCTGTTAATCGGTTCCTAAAGGTGCATTCACCGTCTTCTCTCCATCCCTTCTACGTACTGTTTATCTCCGATGCTGCGCTCATGCTTTGCAGATTACCTCGCCATAAATGTCTCACTGGGTTACATCCATCCTAGCGCACATGCTCAAACCGTCGAATATTTTATGGCCCAACTCACATTTCACACCGCATGCCAAGTCGCGTCTTCATTTATTATTGTCTGAGCAGATTAGCAACGGGGTGTGTCCTGGATGCTCAGTATTGCGGTGCGTGCTTGCGTAGCTAATATCCTTGTTGCGCTCTGATTCGTCTTTCCCCCCATCCCTGGCTTTCTTTCTCGCCATGTTCCCCGGAGACCGATCTGCCCCCCTCATTCCGAGCGTCCGACGTTCGGTGTCTCTTAATTTTTGAATTTGGCGCCCACAGCCTTCATTCCGCTCGCACGGATATCAGCACGTTTGCGTTGTGGGATACTCCCAACAGTCCATGTTTCCTTCTTTCTTTTATCTCTCTTTCAACATCGCTCTTCGTACCACATCTGTGTATTATGTCCCTGCATTCATTTATATGTGCAATTTAAAATCTTTCAACCACGGCTGTCCCATTCACGCCATGCGGTCGACTTCAATTCATTATTGACCTGACGAGCCCCTATCAAGAACCACTTTTTGCCTTTTACGACTGCCGGCGGTGAGTTATTTTAGTTCTTTGTTTTTACCTCGTCGCTGATTGGGCGCCCACGTAGCGACGCTATCTATCTTTCCTTCTTCCACGTCTCGCGCTACACTGTCTCTTCTCTAGTGGCTCTCTGCAATGTCTTGTGTCTGACTTAGGATTTATGCCTCTGGGGAGTTTATTCGACGCTCTGTGTTATCTAGGTGAAGTTCCCTGCCGAATCTTTGGCGCTTGGAATATTGGGCAAGTCTCCGGATCGCCCGACAGATTTTAAACGGATTTCTCACTCCGCGGTGGAATTAGCGCGGAAACCTGGGTGCTTGCCTTCCTGTGTCATTTTGCTCTTGCTCTGTTATCCGCGCCGCCCTTGGCATATCTCTGTGCATTCTGCTATGTAGGTCATAGTCTGGGGAAATTTAAGGCAGCGAGGTGTGAGATTTAAACACCTCCCAATAAGGAAGGTGCCGTGTTGAACTGGTTAAATCTCACGGTTGAGCGCAAACCGTTCTTCCTGTACGGCCACTGAAATATGACCACCCCTTCCGCACTGCCATTCTGGCCCAGTAAATTGATCACTGTATATTTATTTGGCCTCTGATTGGACCAGCACTCTAGCCTTTCGCACTTCGCATTCCTCGTCCATAGCTATGCCGGCTCTTCGCCCCAGCTCTAGGTTATCACACTCGGTCAAGCAGTAGCACCGTTAATTTCCTCGTGGACACACCTTCATGTTTGTCTGGCATGTAAGTTTTGAGTCAAATAGGGTTTTTGATCAAGCCCCCGACGCTATGCGGAGGGCGTCGCCGTCCATGGCTCATTTGTTAGGGGTCGCTCCCTCTTCAACGTTGGCTGAGAAAACATAATTGGGTTAGCTCGTGAAAGAAGCCGGATGTGGGGTCTTAGTAGCTTGAGAGGCCGCACAAGTCCTCAAGAACAGGAGAAGTCAGTGGGGCAGTGGCGGATTCGAGAAAAATAAAGAACTAAACTATGAGTCTACCTAGACAAGCGCGCTAATATCTAATGGTAAATGTTGCACACCCCTTAAGGAAAAGATATCTAATCTAATCAACTTCTTGTTCTGGATCACCGGATGCAGTGATGCCTAAATTTCCATCCCTGATATCACTCCTCATTCTTGCCGAGTCCTGGGGCAAGTTCTTGTGTTAGCGTCGAAGAGAAACAAATTTATGCCCCTGACATACGCGGTAGACCGTTAATTCCACTTCGGGGTTGCGAGGGCCACGAATCGCCTCAGTATCTGGGATACCGCGCGAATTTATAACTGAGGATTGTCATCCATTGAACATAAGGAAAAATAACATCCCTTACCTGTCTTCAACCACTCGTATAGGTGGGGCTCAAAGCCGGCAAACAGATTTTCGACGATAACATGGAAATCCGGGTCGAAGCGGCACATGGGGCAGGTGATTTGGTAATCGAACCAAGACGCAAGACATGCACCATGGAATAGATGCGCACAAGGAAGCTGTAAAACCTCGGAGGAACTGGATTCGGCAGTATCGAGCAAATCGGCGCAGCAGATGGCGCACAGCGTGTCTCTGCCAGCGTGCTCGAGGCTGGATATGTAGGTCTCCGTGATCGGAGGCAGAATCTCAATGAGATTCAAATGATCACGCCTTTGGAGCAGTGTTACTAGATGGCTTATTTGACGCAATGGGTCATCGGCCAGGCATTCTGGGAGGTGAGTTGTTGTGGAATCCAACTCAGGCAGGCAGTCTAGGGAGAGCAGCGCGGGGATATCCTGGTCATTGTCTTCGGTGGATTGAGACTCGATGTCCATCGCTCACAAAACAGATGGAGTGAAGTGACGTGGCCTACACGTGAAGACGATGGACGTAAAGAGCGAAAGACTGTTGATCCGCCAGCCGATCAACACAGCCACGCAATCTCTTCCTTCTGTTCTTCATCCTAACTTAGCGCGACTGGACCAATGAGCCGGCCTAGTCTAGGGACGGTGACACGTTGTTACAACACCTAGCTCTGCGCTACTCCAGAAACGTCTCCACTCTAACTCGGCTTCTTCGCTCTCTTTTCTAGTCCCACCTCCTTGGGACCTTTGACTGGCCTCGCTAACTTGCGCGTACTTGAACCCTTCGTGGCTTACTGCAGCACTACTGCCCGCACCGTGAATTCCGCGTCAATGCCGTATACTCATGCACCTTCCGCGTCGCTCCTGAATCATACCCACGGATAGAGGTGCGTCCGCGATACATCTCCCACATTAATGATTTCTAACAGTCGTTCCCAGTTTTGTAGTTACATCGATTGCATGTGTCGATACGCGGGCGTTGAGTTGGCTGCCCGTTACAGTTTGGTTACAGAGGTATGTTCGTACCCTCAGTCTTGTACGGGAAAATAACGTCCTTTGCGCACTAGGACCTATCGCCACCGCATTTTGCCTGCCCCTCGCCTCTATTGCGCCCGACACAGCTCGTTCCCACCGTGACCGCGCTCCCCCGCCCGCAAATTCCGCGTCTCGTACCGTGGAAATCATCGCTCTGCACGATAACAGGGTGAAGACGAGTGCTGGCTTGTTCGTCATCTCTGCCTGATTCTCGTCGCAAGTCTATCCCGCTCTCCTCACCCTCTACAAGCAGGATTCGCCCTCTCCTCCCGCATCCGCTCCCTCTCCGCGAATGCAGCACAGGCTGTATGCACAGCACCGCCCAGTCTCTTCTTCCGAAGATTTCATCAGCACCGGCAATTAGAGATCTAACATCGGCACGCGTACGACCACCACGACTCCTCTGGACGGAGCGCCTGGTTTTCCCTGCCCGCTGTTGCATTCACGAGTGCGCCGCTGGCACCGGTGTGCAGACTACACGTCTAGCACCAAGGCTTCCTGCCTGCCTCTCGAGCGGCGCTCCTCCTCAGCAACGCCATCGACGGGAAGGGAATCACACCCAGCTAAACGGCCCCGTTCGCCTTGTACCGGATCCGCACTGCACGCTGTCGGGGTATAATCCCGCTACTCGACACTTCTATGGTGACGGCCTCTGCGCGGGGTGGGAAGGACGACCTGCGGAGGACGCTCATCGGAGCGCTGCAGGACGCGCGAGCACCCATTGTCGAGTGCTTTCACGTAGGCTAGCCTATGGAAAGCCCGCGCGATCGTCCCATCGCTTTAATATCGGGCTGGGTGCAAGCCAGTATTGTGGAAGTACAGAAACCGCTCTGGGTGGCTAGAGGGGAGAATAGGCAAAGCGGCCAGCGAGCGGTACGTCACCTTTCCCTTTCTCTTTCGGCTTGCGCTCATCGTGCGTCAGCTGGGGTCTGGAATATCGGCGCTCTCTCTTCTCCGACTCGTCTACACCCCGCCGTTCACAGAATCCCGCCCTCCCCGCCCCCAACGTTATGGATCTCTCGCTCTCCCGTTCCTCCTTCTGTACTACCTCCCGAGCTTCGCTCCGCTGTGGAGGATGGGAAGATCACTTAGGGTTCGCGGCACTATCAACGCTACAGCATATACTACATTGGCACCTCCAGCACTAAGGCGTCAAGGCGTTCGACCTACCTCTGGCGCTACGCTCCCACTGCAACGCCGTCGTATCACACTCGACGACACGTCCTCGCCTTGTACCGTACCCCTCTGCACCATTCCGCCTCGCCGCGGGTTCGGTGTCCCGGAGACTGCACACTGCTTCGCACGCGAGACGAGGCGAGAAGTGAGGGCGGTTCGTGGAGGAAGAGCGCCGCACCGGAGATGTACGACGCAGCCTGAGCATCCCTTGTACTGGCAGATTGCCTTCCTTGGCCCAGGGAACGGCATGCGAGCGTTCCAACGCCTCGTCGGAGTAGATGGAGCGTCGCGCTCCTCAGAGATGGGCAGCTTGTAGTGCGGAGGAGAGAAAGATGGCCAACGTTGGCAGCAGTACGTCGCCTTCCCTCTTCTCTTTGTGCTTGCGCTCACCGTCCTTCAGCGTCGCTCCCAAGTCCAAGCCGCCTTCTTCCGGCTCATTCTACCCCACCCTTTCTTGCCCTCCCCCTCTCCCAAACGTCACCGAGCTCGCTGTTGAATCTCTGGCCTTTACCCCGCCCGACCTCCACGCTCTCTCTTCCGTCTCCCAGCAGTACCACCCCGTCCTTCTCATCGCCGTTGTGCTAGGGAGAAAAAGTCGCGAAGCGCTACCCTCCCCACGTCACTCTCTCCTCGTCGTGTACCCGCCCGCGCATCTTCATGGAGCCCTTTTTCGACATCCTCCTCCCCTGCCCTCCTTTGCCTGTTTGCCGGCATTCGGCCGTCCTTGGCAGTGGAGTCTGTAGATGTGCGGCCGCAGGTGGTGCTCCACGCATCCTCCGCACATCTCGCCGCGTTTTTGTTGAGCATGCGCCACAATCGCCGAGCGTGCTGGACGACGGGAGGAGAGGGCAGATGTGCGAAGGTACCTCTGCGTACTCATCATCCCTTACCACCGGTTCCCGACGTAGACGGTCCCCTCACTCCCGGCTTGCTCCAGGCATATTGCGCTCCACCGACATCGTCCACTCTCCATGCGCCGCTCGCGGTCATCTTCCCTTCCTCTGCCTCCCGCGTCTCTCCCTTCCGTCTCGCTGCAGCACTGCCCCATTGTCCCCGTGATGCTGGAGGATGTGAATATAAAGTCAGGGTGTGTGCCGCGCGAAAATTAGAGCCGCCGCACTCAAGCGCTAACATAGGCAGCCAAGAGTACGACCTCCAAGCCGGCGGCGGTCCCCCACGTACAGCATGCAGCTTGGAGACCCAGCGCCCCGGCTGTACCCACCGCGACGACCGCGCGCATCTACTCCTGCGGTGGGATCCCGTCTCCGTCGTCCCAAATCCATCGAGGTCGCGGGGGATCACATTGGATGGGTGGTACCCGCCCGACGTCACTCTCCCCTCGTGCACACACCGCTCGCGCCTCTTCATGAAGACCCTTCGCAATCCTCCTCCGTTCGCTTCTCCCGCTGGTACCCCCCGTCCCCCGCGCTCTCCTCCCCGGCGTACGTTGTAGATGAACATGGGACAGTACCCGCGTCGAGAGCGAGACTGGCTCGATCCGTGCATCGTTCGCGGAAGTACGCATCTGAACAGCGTCAGGAAGCGGCTGGTCTGGAGCGCCCATAAGTCGAGGGACGTCAATTGCATGCCTCCGCGGACTGTACGGGAGTGGGTGGACACAGAGGGAGGCGCGAGGCCCTTTCGTGTAGCGTCCCTGACACGGCAGAGTAGGTGCGTCTTTCGTCCTTCCTTTCACGTACTACCATTACTGACTGCGCTTGTATTGAAGATCTTTCGCCCGCGTCTTTTGCTCCACGCGATACGAGGGTTAAATGTGCAACCATTGTTTCGCCGCACCTCGTGTCGATATGCTGGCTCGGTCGATTCGTCCCGGGTACTCGTTAAAAATCGTCAAAGCAAGAAGAGCGTGTTTGCCTGTGTTATTCTCGGACGCCGAAGCCCTCTCGCTCATCGCCACATCTGCATTAAATTTCATTCAAGATCTTGTCCACTCGCGTGCGCAAGGCAACGGTTCTGCGCGGTGTTCTGCAATCCAGCGCATCTTCGGGTCTGCCTACGTTCGATGTCTTGATCCCCACTTATCTGTCGCCGGATCTATGGCGTCTAACGCTTCTTCTGGAGTAGAGGTACGCCGGAGGAGGAGGAGGATCCTCTACGGCGTTTGACCTAGCAAGAGGCGTTGAATGTGCTTAGTCTCGTGGTCGCGACGACCCTGGAGGAATCGGGGTTATTTAGGGTATACTGCATCGATGAAGTCGCCGTCGAAGAACCTTTGTAGAACATGCTCTCGTGATTGGTTACTTACAGTAAAGAACGGGAATTGTCCGATAATTTTTGAAATGTCGATTCCCCAAAGCTGTTTACAACTTGGGCTATTACGCGCAGAGGACAGACTGAATAGACGGAACTGGGACAGCCGGGACCGGGAATATAAGGGATCGAATCCGGCGATACCAATGCCCTATATTGCGCCGAGGTAAATATGGATACTCTTGACGGCCTAGTCCCTATTCCCCCGCCTTCATGCGAGGTTCTCGCAAATAATCCCACAGTTTTTTCTGCATGTTTAAAATGAAACTGCTGCGGAATGGTGAACTACCTCCTACATCCCCACATTCTAGTAATGTGTTAGATACAAAGACCCCGTGTTATTGATAGGTTTAGATCTCGTCGAATGCATCTGAAATATTCCTGGAAATATTTGCAACAGGCTCACATGAAAGTGGTAGGATAAATGCTAGGACACATATAGAAAATAATTGTGCCATCGCTCGACAGATCTGTGAGCTCGAGGTCGATGACATCGGCCACCATGATAAAGTACGGCGGTGAAGCATACTAAGACTAGTGCTGAGACAGGCATAGTAATTTCGCAATGATAAAACAGGTCGAGGACCTAAATGACTATGTCCTTTGGATTTGGCTCTGTAAGGGCCTTGCGACGGTCATCAAGGATATAATCCACTTCCTCTCACTCCGTTGACTAGACATCGAGCAACCATGCACGGCAAGCACTTGGAATTATTATTCTCTCTCTATCCGGGAAACTCCTGAGCCCAACCTGAGCCCTCATGATTATTAGGTAATCCTGGATTCTGTGCGGGTGGACAATCCTAGCTATCTAATCCGAGGATGTGGTCCCACATTCTGGGATGGGCCAACTAGGATGAGATACATAGGAAGGGGTTCTGGAAAGGCGAAAGAGTTAGCGCCGGCATGGGGAGAGGGAAGATGAAGATAAAAAAAGAACGCATAACAGAGAAGACAAAGGAAAGACGCACGAGCCCACGCCGTCGCCGCCCGCTCCCCGCTCCACCGCTGTCTGGAAGAAAGCTCGTCTCGGTGATGACTGGCCGTCCGCAAGAGAAAAGGAAGACGAAAGACGCCATCCACGCCTCTCGCGCCGCCGCTCACGCACACGCCCCACGCCAACGATGGTGCCCCCGCACGCACCAAGCCACCTCGCGACGAACGCTCGAGGAACACGCAGAAAAGACAAGTCCGGAAAAGGGAATCCGGGGGCTGTGCAGGCGGGCGTCTAAGGGAGGCGCCCAAAAAGCGAGAGGAAGAAACGAAGACGAAAGGCGAAAGGCGAGAGGGAAGCAAAAGAGGAAAGGGGAGGGGGAAAGAGACGACGCAAGGAGACGTGACGAGGCGCACGCCGCAAGCCCATTTGCTCCCCGACTCCACTCAATCAGTCTCCTCTTCTCGCACCTTGCACACGCACATGTCCCGCGCTCGCCTACTCCACTCTCCTGCACACGCGTCCCCAGCCTCGCTGCCGGTGCCTAATCCAATCCGCACGACCGCGAAAGCGACGGCGACGGCGACGAGCGGCGCCAATACCACTCCCTCCACCGAATCTCCGGCACGAAAAGCGAGACGAAAACGCCACTCGACAAAAACGAAGTCCTCCCCACGAGAATGACAGGTCGACGAAGGTAAAGACGACTCGCCCCATCCTTCCCAAACTCGTCGCAAGCAAACTCTGGCTCGTCCTGAGCATACACCTCCACCCCGCGTCGCTGCTCCACCCTTTCGTCCCACCGGTAGAGCCGAGGGCCACCATTTCTTTTTGTTTGTGGAGGAGGTGGTTGATGTGGAAGAGAGGGTGGAGCCTGGAGGGAAGAAAGGTTAGCATTGCAAAAGGAAGGGAAGGAAGGGAGGAAGTTAAAGAAAGACGCACCAGCATACGAATTGGAACTAAACGTTAAACGTCGAGCCCTTCCCCATGCCCATGCCCGCGACTCAACCCGCTACTCCACGCCGACTCGTCGCTCTGGCTCGTACTCGGCGAGTGCTGCATCCCGGGCGACGTCGGCACCGCCGTACTCGTACTCGTCGTGCTACTCGCCAACGCGCCACTGCTACCGTGAGACAACGGCGAGAACAACGGCAGCGGCAAAGACGCGAGGGAAGGGAGGTCGCGAATAGGCTCGAACCCCGCGCGGTATGTGCACCACACAACGCCGCGTGGAAGGCTGCGGGCAGGCGCCTGTGTCCGGGGGTAAGAGGTCGTCGTTGTCGGGCGCGGGGTCCTGCGCATTGGACGAAGATGACGAGGGGGCAGATGTGGATGAAGACGTGGACGGCCTAGCCTTGGACGTACTCCGCCTTTGGGCGAGAGCGGCTTGTGCGTCTGCGCATGGGACGACGAATGCCCACCCGACGAACTGGACTTCTCGTTCGACCCCGCCGCGGCCAGCCGCTCCTCGTCCTCCCTCCCCCACCCCAGCAGCCGCACGCCCATCAGCCAGATCTCCTCGGCGCTGCGGTCCGAGTTCGCGTCGCCGTCGAGGAGGTAGCGTACGGCCTTGTCGAGGAGGGACGGTTTCCCTGCGCCTCCACTACCGAGGTGTCGGACGACGCCTTGTTCTTCGACGACGAGGACTTGGCGTGCGAGGACTCGGATTTGGACGTAGACCGCGAGGACGACGCGAGCGCAGCAGCGGTGTTCCCCGCATGCGTCGGCGATCCCGAGATCGTCGCCGGCAAACTCAAATCGCTCGTACTGCTCCCCGCCAAATGCGCAAATCACCCGCTCAGGCGCGTCGCAGGCGCACCGTCGGCACTGAGGCCGAGACGGCTGGGGGTGCGTGCGAGCGTCAGATCGGCATGTCCGTGACCGTTGCTTGAGCCGGAGTGCTTGAGATAGGCGAGGTAGGACTAGGACTAGAGGCCTTGAGCGTGCCTGTCGCTGAAGAAGACGTAGGCGAGAGCGGGGCGGCGGCGCTGCAGCGGCTAGACAGGCGCAGCTTGGCGGTGCCGGATGCGGACGGGTTGGACGTGGACGCGGGCGTCGTACTGCTAGACGGCGCAGGCATCCCGATTACGATTCCGCTAATCCTGCGATGGCAATCGTCAGCGATGCCACTAAACCACCGGCTCAAAAGATTAAGCAGGAACAGGGCATAAACTAGACTAGACCAGACTTGAGACTGACCGGTACTGACCTTGCGTTCCGATGAATGGTGGACGTTGTGGAGTAGCGAAGTGGTTAGTATTGGAGAAAAGCTGTGGCAGTGTTGATTGACAGGCGCATCAAACTGCCTTAGCTCTCATCAACGATCGTCCTTTCCCCACCCCAACGCCGGGTGCCCGTATCTCGCCCAGCCCGCGCTTATTATACCTGCCACTCGGAAAAAATCCTCCTGGCTTTCTTTCCCTTTTGTATTGCAACTATTGACGCGTCCTTCGCGCTCCAGGCGAATGACCACGGCTTCCGAAGTCCAACGAGTCACTTTTGTTGTACCAACCAGCAGACTCTACCATCCTGACGTCGTACTTGAGCATATTAAATACATTCCCCCAGCTCTGCCCGCCGCACTTTTCAGCTTCGTGGGCTTCTCTGGTGTGTACCTTACTAAACCTCTCATTCCACACATCCTCCTCACTGATATTTCATGCTGTGCTACCCATTTTTGGTTTCGATCCCCACGGGCTATCATCTTGCGCGTGTGTATTTGGTGGATGCAAGCACGCGGAACGCAGCAATCGCCCGGGCATGTTGCCACGTCCAGGCTTTACTACCCAGCGATCTGCAAAGCGCCTCTCCTTTGAGACGCCTCGTATCGTTGCGTAGTGGCTTGGATAGAGTATCATTCGCGGCCGATTGGCTTACGTGCTGTATTTGGTCTTTTTTTCTATTGAAGCGGACTGGGCGCATTTGTAGAGACGTTGAACCAGCTCGAACCATTTTAACACAGGTTTATCTCGCTCGAGGAATGGCCGAGGGCTCGATGTGGCTCGATGATTTGTGGCAACATCTGGAACGAGATCGAACTGTAAATAGAGCGGCAGTGAACTAGATTAATTCAGTCGAACTACGGTACACATTGCCGTACTACGCGCTACCGGCCACCCCTCCCGTTCGCGCATCCACCGGCCCACACTGCCGCCACTCGAACCCCGCCCCATCCTGCTCTATGTCCTCGCGCAGCTAAGTTGCCGAGTACGGGCGTGCCCAGCGCTATGCGCCCCGCAGAGTGCTCCGCTTGAAGTACTGGAGTGGTGGTAGTGGTAGGTACCGTGGACGCGTTTTGGTTGTACTGGACCACGTACGAGCGGGGGGAATAGAGAATATAGGCTGAAAACTGTGTAAGCAACATCGAGCGAAACAGGGAAGGGTGCACGGACTCACCATGCCCGTCGGCATTAACTGCGACCGCGAAATGAACACATAATCTGAACAACCGAAATCCAAAATCTTAGCTGGTCGCTCCAAAGTGCCTTGCGAGCGCAGTTCAAGTAGTTGACGTATCTATCCGCGCAGCAGTCGGTCAAGGTCGAAATAGGAAACGGAAATCGTAAACACATACTTCCCACTCCTCTTGGCTGTATAACATCTGTTTATCGAAAATGAACGAGAGTGAACTGAGGGACATACCAAATCAGCACGAGCATAGAACAGTCATCTGAAACCTACTGAAGCGGCATTAGGATGGCTGATGCTCCTGAACACACGAGAGCGACGCACTGATTTCGAAATGACCGGACGTACTTGCGAAAATAGGAGAACACATTGTCGCCAGGACCTTGGACAGAGTCAGGTCAATATATTTGGACTCAGTTCGAGGATGGGTCGCACACACCAGGGCGTAGGGGCAAATTTGGCGCCTTTGAACGTTCTAAGAGGATTGGCTGGTCAAATAAAAGGCTCATGATGTCCTGACCGGCATTGTCAGGTCCAGTAACCCCGCGTCAATGGATTTTCATGGATCTACGAACCTTCGCCAAACACCTTCTCTTCCGTGCGTGTACAGCGGGGCATTGACGCTGGTTACGCCGTCCGAAATTGTATTGAGGTATTATTGGCGGTGGTTTACCCTCAGTGCACGCGATTGTAGCTGAAGGGAGGATTGCACAGAAGAGTGTTGTGATACTTATTTCGTCGGGATGAGAGTCCAATTTTTGAAAGGATTTCAATTAACCAACTTAAGAGGGAACCAAACTGAAAGGCAGAAGCTATTCCCCCTACAGACATTTCGCAGTCCCAGGCCAACCGACACTATCGTCATCGGAGTTCAGAAGTGTATGATCACCATCGCCACTGTCCACGCCGTCCGAGTCGTCATCGAAGCTAGCCCGCTTCAAGCACATCTGCTGCCCAAGAAATTCCGCGAGCACCTCTGCACCTACGCCGGAGCGCCACTTGAGATCTTGAAGATCAGCGCAATCATCCGCAAGCTCGTCCATTAACTGCTGGGGATGAGGGTCCTGTTCCTCGAAGCTAATATCGCCGCCAAGGAAGTGGACCCCCAGCGTCCATTTGAAATGTAGACGCCAGAACATCTGCGACGCGGAATGGCGCGGAAGATTGGACGGGAACGACGGCGCACTCGGGATTTTGATGGGGAGGTCCACGAAGGTGACGATGCACCCGGAATCCTATACCACCTCAGCGTAATCACATGTTGCGGAGGTGGCAACAGTACCTCTATGTCAATACTGAACATGTTCTCCATGAAGGGCTCGAGCAGTGTGTTGCACAGGGTGATAGCATTTTCAACACTTCTTAAACCTCGTGCAGGCCCTCTTTGCCACCATCTCTTACCTGGTAGGACTAACGAGGAAGTCGTGGGATCGTTTGATTGGTTGAAAAGACGGTGCATACCTCATAGGCCAGAGAGGGGGGGAAAGCCCATATTACGGTGGTTGGAAGGTCTGCGCGGCCGGTGACACAGCACACCCCACAATCGCGCCGGGTAACGGCGTCGATGATGGCCTGAGGAATTTTATTCTGCAAACTTTGGTTAATATCTATATTCAGCGAGACATGAAACCTTACATGACGATTAAGGTCTACTCCCGTATCCTCCCCGAGACAACCAGCCCCCTTTTCGAATGCCCGGAGCGTGCCTAGACAAAAACGATCGCCGACCTGACCGCGATATGGCTGGCCCTCTGGAACCAGAGTCGGTGTATCAGGGTGCCAACTGAAAGGTGTAGCGCAAACCTAGGAATGGACCGTACACCCCTGCCTCCAATAATTCGACAGAGTCGCGCGGTAGCAAGAGTCCCTCAAAAGAATCCACGACGTAACGCAAGACGTCGAATCTCTTCAAGTTGATTTTTTGCAGCTGGAAATTTATATTAGGCTCCCGGTAGTGATCGCCCATGATATCCAGCCAGCGATAGAATGTCTGTATTGTAATGTGGCGATGTGTAAGGTTCCAGCCTTGAAAGTGTCAGGGGAAGCAAATTGCGCGAAGACTCAAGAGTTTCGTACCACCTCCCATAAGCACCAATGGGTACTCCTCAAAGCAGAAGAGAAACATATCGCGCTGTTGCGAGATTGACCTTTGCGACAGAACAAACCTATAGGGTGTCAGAAGATCAGTGGCACAAACGGAATAGGACCTCACGGATATGACATGGTGGTGTGAAGGAAGAGCGTGTCATCAACGCACAGCTTTGCCGACGTTTTCACCACGGTCACGGGTCCAGAAGTTCCCATAGGAAGTACGTGAGATCCACGACAACATTAGTCGACGTCCACACCGACGGGATCGTGGCAGACTGGCTGTCGGATGATCGGTGCAGAACCAGATTTGATATGGCGCAAGATATGGCGGGAATCGGTGCACACGGAAGCCAGGGCTAAGCGAGGACCAGGGAGGTACTATTGGACGAGCCCCATTATTCCGTTGCTGTACATGCGCAGGCGGAACCTCAGACCACCCCCAGATATTTCGCCGACAGCGCGGCGGGAGTGGGAGAGACTATCCTTTCTTAGGAGAACGACAATCGAACACACGTGGAAGAAACGAGCAAATTAGTTTGATACATTTTTATGACATTTTAGATAGAGGTTTCTCTTTTCCAAACGGAGGCTTCACCAAAACGACTAGACTTTTGCTTGTCAACAAGGAAAAACGAATTCAGTTGAGAAACTCAGCGCAATTGAACAGAGCAGGTACGCGATTTTCTGCGCCCAAAATCCGCACATTTCCCAGGTCCATGGGAGATTTGAAAACTGACTCGAGTTTACTGAATCATATTCACACGAGTCCAAAAGATGCATCTCTATTGGTACAAAATCTCCGTCGGCGCCGGGCTTTCGGCTCGATACTGATGCTAGTGAGGGAAAATAAGAAAATAAAGAAAAAAGAAACTAAAAATTACACGTGAAAAAGGGAGAGTTCGGAAGAGTTCGGAAGAGTTCCCGAGCTTTCGGACCTCGGGAAACTTCAAGCGATGATTGGCAGCTGTCACTCCTCGATACTGAATAAACGACTTGAAGATAGTAAAACTATGGAAGGAAAACTCGTCTAAAGCATGGAAGTGAATTATAAACATTGTTAAAGTATGTCCAAATTTTCTCGCGCAATTCGGGGTGGGGTGGGTTGCACAATAAATAAAGCTCAGTATTTTTCGATACTGAGCGGAGTTTCGGTTATCGGCATTTCGGCCCTCGGGTTTGCTTGCGTGTCATTCTCTCCTCGCTCGCTCGTCTTCTCTTACCCTTCTCTTCTCGTGGGCCATTCTATTCTACCCTCTGCTTCTTGGCTTCAATTTCACTGAAACCCTGGTGTCTAGTCCAGAACTCCCAAGAAGATTCTGGCTTAATAATCTTTTGTGGCCGCCTGCGCAAAGAAGATTGCGCAAACCATGGCCTCTTGCTGTTTCTTCTCTGGAACACCCAGCTCCAAGGACAAATAGAGAAAGGTTCCTTAGGTGTGTTGTTAGCTATTTTCCTTCTGTCTACCTACTAATGTCAGCTTCATTCTCTGTGTGTTACAGCAAGACTACCACCAAACCCGTGGCATCATCATCGCGGCATATACTGCCCATGTCGTCGCCCTTCAGCAACATCTCTCGTAAGTGGCCGCTCACAAGACGGTGTTGCTATAAGAGTACGTCATCATCGTTGTCGTCGTCGAGGAGGCCCACGCCGGCATCATGCGAGACCGGTGTCATGCTTTCATATGCGAGTCCATCAAAGCAGCGCACGTCCCGCAGATGCGAGTCCGCATTCTGCGCTACGTGCACTGCTGCTGGTGCTCACTATGCTGCATGATAACCCGACTCGCTCCTCATCGCCGGCAGGTGGCTCTTTCCCGCCGCTTGAATGTTCACCATACCTTCGTCTTATGCAACTCACTCGCGCACCAGTACGTGGCCACCCACGACAGCATGTCTCACAGGACGCCAATCGCATGGTCTCCATTCTATCTACCAACATATCATCAATCCCATTTCCCTTCGTCCACCGCCTCCCTGCACGTCTTCGTCGGGAATTTTGGATTGCGGCCACGGCAGGACTTATCCTGACCTTGCTTCCCACAATCCTTACAAGTGTTGCAGCAGTAATCCACCTTCGCCTTCCCAGGGCATGAATCGAGGGCGCATTTGCGACAAGTTCGGCCCTTGCGGGGCTTCTTCGGCGGAGGCTCAGACTGCTGCATGTCTTCGCCAACCTTCCTCTTCACCAGCTGCTGCATTATTTCGGCATGGGACAGTGGTTGTGGCCCCAGCCTCGGCACTGGTGCTGCCTCTGCCGATCTGGATGGATTGACCATCAAACTACTGCTGGAGCCGGCAATAAATTGTGTCGCTGCAACAACTGACGGAGCAGAGGTGCCGCTGGACAGCCCCGAGGAGGAAATCCTTGGCACGGCTTGCGCCGAGGGGTTGATGCGAGGACCGGCTTCGAATGATGCTAATGCACCGTTGCTAAATCTTGTAGAAGTCTCCGGGGTGTCAACGTGAGGGATTTGGTCGATGGTTCTGAGTGAAAGCATTCCCGCTGGTGCATGGTGCAGCTTCAGCGTTGTCTGTGGTACCGGCGGAACCATCAGCAGCCTGTTTGGATCGTGAATTTGTTTCATAAGAGGCTGTCGTGCCTGTGCTGTCGTCGCCTTTGTCTGTATGATGTTGCTATTTCGTTGCCAATCTGAATTGTAGTACACCCTGAGTTGCTCTGCTAGCTGAAAAGTAGAATGAGCCTGAATTATAGCTCGCCGGATAAAACTCACTTTATAGAAAATGTTATCACTCGTATCTGCTCGAGCATTCCAAATCCTTACGCTAGCGTCCACCTGTGCCTCAGACGAGAAATTGCCGAAGGAGTTATTCCCAGACATCATAGTGCGGAATAAATCCTTTTCTTCCTGGTTATGCACAGGAAGAATGGCGTTCCGAGTACCCTGCAGCGACGCAAGATGGTGGTGAGGTCGGGCAAAATCCAGAGAGCGCTCGAACTGGGCCATTCCATACTTGACTCGGATGTCCTCAGGGACCGGAAGGACTCCAGCGACTTCATTTGTGCGCTGGTAGAGGTTTCCATTTACCCAGCCAGTGATAAACCGAGGATTAATGAGGACATCCTCAAGGAATGAAAGGAGTTCTTGGAGCTTGTTCGTGAGCCAGATGCCGTAGTGTCCGGCGTAGCGTTTGCCAGTGCTATTATATGTTCCCACCTGGAATATGACGTAAGTTGTCGAGGAAGCTTTTAAAAAAGAGAATAACCTACGACAAGATTGTGACGGTAAATGAAGTCCTTGAGGCTTGCATTTGCATGCCGTATCCCTGCACCAGACGTGGGCAAGTGAGATAGCAAATGCCGATGGACGCCACCTTCCGGATAGTTTGAACCCCGAATGCAGCGATAGAGGTCCAAGTCAAATTTGTCAACGCTGACCTTGTAATAGAGCGGGATTCCTGGCGGATCCGACAAAAAACCTTTCTGGATCAGCTCGAGAACATTCTTTGCGACAGCCCAAGCGGACGAGTTGAACAAGGGTAAGCCAGATTTGGCATCCTTGAGATGTCCAAAGGTCGCAAAGACAGCAGCAACTAGGGGGTATAGCTCTTCGGGTGGGGGGATGATACGTTTACAGCGACGCCAGAGCCACTGAGAGGATGTACGAAGAAGGGTATTCCAATCCTGCACCGGGTTTTGTCGACTTCCCCATGCAATTATTCGTGCCTTGTCGTCAGGGTCCGGAATGAATATAGCATCGCGAAGGGCTCTAGCAAACTCAACGCGCAACCCATGGGCGACGGAGATGTAAAACATATTGAAGATGTGAAAGGCATCTTTGAGAACACGACTGCGGATTACAGTCTTCCAATCACTCCAGTTGTGAGCCGCTTCGGCGAGGACTTTGAGGCCAGTTTTTTTGCTCTCAGTGTCTAGAGATGGAACACTTTGGGCCGCGGGGAATATAATAGACATGCAACAGAATTTTTGTGGGTGCACTGACTTGCTGCAAAGTTGAGCTTCCTTTTCTGAGATGTCGGACAGTAACTGATCGGTTAGAAACGTCGTGAGCGTCTGCTCGCCGACGTTATCTGGGTTCTGACTGGCTTCATCGAAGTCTAGAGTGAAATCCCTATAGCCGAGAAATACTGGTGATCAGCCCTGATTGAGGTTCAGCAAAAGAATCTGACAACAAAAGAAATACCTTTCATATGCACTGACATCTGTCAATGCGTTCAGACCACACAGGCTGCAGGTGTCCCCGGAATTCGTTCAGCGCGGGAAGATCAATACATTCGTGGTCGGGAAAGCGAGATGCGTACGAGAAGAGGTGATGTATGCATCTATCGGCTGGAAGTCAAATTGACGTACCGAGACCGTGTCCGACTCAATGAGCAGCTGGTCGGGCTATATGCTTCGAGTTGTCGGTGCCATCGGTGGTCATTTTGGCGCTTTTTTGACGCGTTGGCGGGCTCGTTGGAGCGAGGGGTGGTGGTGGGAGGAGGAAGAGAGGCGGGGTGCCCAATGAACAAAGACACGTGTCTTTGCCCAGATTAGTCGGTGCCAAGCCCGGTACATTCGCGGAATGGAATGTGCCGCCTATGCGTTCAACGCGGCACATGCACTCAATATACCGCCTGTGAGCTGAATGTGCCGGGCCCACGAATGTATGTAAGTGCTGGCCTTGGTATATACCCCTTGACGTCGACCTTGAAGTGAGACTTGAAGTCAAGCCGGTGTACGGCTACATTGGGCAGTTTGAAGGTCAGTGTACTTAGGTCAGTAAAGGACAAAATAAATATCTCAGAGAAAGGAAATACCTCAGCGCGTTCAATGCAGTTGGATTGAGCTTGAATTAGGACTTCAAGTTAAGCCGGTGCAAGACTACGGTGGTCAGTAAGTATAGGAATAAGTATATTATAGAGAATGGATATACCTTAATGCGTTCAATATAGTTGGCTTGATCTTGAATTAAGACTTCAAGACAACGCGATGTACGACCATGGTGGTCAGCAAGTATAGGAATAGATATCACAGAATGGACGTACATTGATGCATTCAAGCATAGCTTCGGCAGTCCCGCGCGCCACGGGCGCCGAGTTAAGGTCTGCAAGTACAGTGACGAGTAAATGAAGGGTTAAAACAACACAAGACGTGCCTTCGCTTCGCTCCGGCATAGGCGCCGGAGACAGACTGTTCAAATTTCGTGCGTGCCTCTTTGCGCGATTTTTTCGGAGAGGTGCGGCTCATGGGATGTACAAAGGGTATTCACTGACAATGGGGTCGTAGCTGCCAGTGATAGGAGAGAAGGTGCAATGAGAACGAGTGTGGAGGGAAAGGACAAAGGGAAATGATAGGACCAATGTCCAGGGCGGAGTTCCAAATCTCGGCGCGAGAAGGAGGACAAGTAGGAACCACGAAAAGGAGAATTTTGGCGAAAGCGTTGCGTGGCCATTTTCGCCAAAATGCTCCTTTTCGTGATTCTCCTTCTTGTGCCGAGATCCGCTTCTGGACTTCGTTACTGCGCGCACAGTTCTGCGGAGCATATGCCTTTCAAGTTCTACTTGTATTTTTTGTTTGCGATTTCTCTATATGTATTAAACTGTTACCCCATCGGCGCGCTGCGGTGCGGGAACCAACGTGAAGTGAGCCGCGATCTGGAAGCGCGATGGTACTGTGTCAAGCTGTTTTGCAGTGCCGGCCAACCTTGAAAGTCGGGAGCAGTCCCAAGCACAAGAAGACAAGCAGAGTTGATATCTTTGTTTTAAATTGGTGAACAGAGTTGCCGGCGACTTGAGCTGGACGGATAACAGAGAAGCGATCAGGGCCATTCAATTGATCAATAAATGGAACGCGCGCGGAGCCGTCGAGTGCAAAGTGCTTCCTAGCAGAGAGGCCAACTTACGGTTGGTTTACACTCCCTTGATTGGAATCACATATCAGGACTGTGGGGTGTGCCGGTGCAACGTAGCCCTGGGCTGGAAGAAAATCTGACACCGTGATGCCTTTGAGGACCGACATTGAAGCGTAGTTAGACCAAGAAGTACAAAATGCTATTCGTACAAATCCAATGAGCTTCGCTCCTGGATACGTCCGTAGACTCTGATCAACCAAAAGACCAGATGACCCAAGTTTGTCATCCCACACCGCTCCAATGCGAGCCATGCCTCCCACTGCGCCGCCGTGATGCTCTGCGGGATACGAAGGTCCACGAAGTCCCGGCGGAGTAGCCGAAGAAGAGCTGGGGTTGAATACACAACCCACGCGACATGCTTCAGGGCATCCGGTCTTGGGTGGGTACAACCGGGACCTGAGATCGGATGATTCACGGTCCGATTGTACGGTCGGCCGCCGATTGTGATCTGAGGGAGCCAGCATGTGGAGCAGGTAGCACGAGCGTGAAATGCAGGTTGCATAGCGGCAAACTCGGGGCTCGCAGTGGCAGTAGTTATTAGCTCGGGGTGCATCCTGGTACGGCAGATGTTGAACGGCTCATGGTCTGCCGGCCAGGATCTGCCCGTCAGTGTCCAGCATGCTGCGCAATGGTTATGGAAAAAAAAGGACAGCCTTCGAATGTAGTCCAACTTTGTACGAATGGTGGAGGACCTGTTGATAAGCACCATCTCGACGGTGAGAGCCAGAGGCATAAGACCAGGAGTGGCTTCAGCGGACGGAGAACCGAGACCGTCGTTTTCCATGCTGGCACTGCCGCCGGGACTGTGGGAGGGAGTCTGAAAGTGCGCAGAAGACGCAGTTGATTCAGAGAGGCCACCATCCCGTGCAGGTGCAGCTTCCCAGCGAGCGGAATTGGCCAACGGACGCGGAGGCGGGCAGGGCGTTGGTGAGGAGCTCCCGTGCTCTGGAGTGGTGAAATGGCCTTCGGAGGAGGATTGGGAAGGGTCAATGGTGGTCCTGAAGAAACTTGAAATGCTATTCCGCCACACAGGTTTCTGAATTGGTGTGTTCGGCTGAACACCGTTTAGCTTTGGGCGACATATCACAGGTGGACTATGAAGTTTTTGTGGCGGAGTACCGTGATTCGAAACCCGCGCCCAAACTCTGTCTAAACCAGAGGGCGCATAGGGATGAAATTTGGGAATCGGCCGAGTTTTGGGTGCTTTAGTAAATGGGCGCTGGCCACAATCCAGACTATCAGTTTGGAAATGACTCAAAAGTCGTATCAACTTGCCTGGGGACGGGACGAGGTGGAAGCAAAGGTAGTAAAATCTATTCGGCGCATAGAGGGCCATGGCGCCGGAGATGGCTGGTGCATAGTCCCCAGTCAGTTTGGAAACGACTCAAAAGTCGTATCAACTTGCCTGGGGACGGGACGGAGTGGAAGTAAAGGTAGTAAAATCTATTTGGCGTGTAGAGGGCCATGACGCCGGAGATGGCTGGTGCATAGTCCCCAGTCAGTTTGGAAACGACTCAAAAGTCGTATCAACTTGCCTGGGGACGGGACGGAGTGGAAGTAAAGGCAGTAAAATCTATTTGGCGTGTAGAGGGCCATGACGCCGGAGATGGCTGGTGCATAGTCCCCAGTCAGTTTGGAAACGACTCAAAAGTCGTATCAACTTGCCTGGGGACGGGACGGGGCCGGAGCAAAGGTAGTAAAATCTATTTGGCGTGTAGAGGGCCATGACGCCGGAGAGGGCTGATGCATAGTCTGGGGACTGAGGTCAATGTTGAAAGTTGGATTAGCACAGACCTGCGATTGGATGGCTAGGTCTTCATGACAACAATTGTCCACGGGGCAGCTATGGCGCGCATCAGGAGGGCCCACGGTAGCAAGATATGCGTCCCACCGCCACAATTTTCTCCGCGCTTGGGACATCAGTAGCTTGAAGATAAATATGTGAGCTGGCCAGAACTTGAAGCCGGACTATGAAGCTCGCGAGGCAGTGCACTGTCTCGTGGCTGGGGTGATGAGAAAACGCTATCCCCCACGCAACTTTGATGGCCGGTGAACGTTACTCTCTCACGTCTCGCTTAGGAACTTCCAAGCCTCCCGCCGCCGACTCTTAAGTAGTCCTTTGACAACCTTTGTCACGCCGTATCAGCGCCATTTCGCGATGTGAAGTTATCTAGCTTGAAATACAAAAACTGGATCCATAATTTGTCTTATATAAGCAGGCACCACTGCCAAATAATCCTAGGGTAGGCCCGCTGGCGCGGCACAGCCCACTATCGTAGGGTAGGGTAGGGTAGTCCACGTGTAGCTTACAGAGATGCAATTTATTTGTCCTTGTATTTATCTTATCTTGGCCGGTATCACAAATTTTCCTCGTCGGACTAATTAAGACGCGTCAGGACGAATGGAGCATACTCGTGCATGCAAGCTCAATCAGGCCCGGATTGATTCTCGGGTTAAAGGTGCAGCGTTTTAATTTCCTGCTACAATGTTACAATGCTCATTATCCGATTATGTCCTCGTCGGCCCGGACTGCGAACTCCTCCAACCAGGCTGTGTATGTCTGTTCCAGTCATTAGCTTTCATCGGCACAGATAAAACACCCGTACGTGTAGTTTTCCTCGAAACCCGTCGTCCCTTTTCAAATGCACTGACAGTTTCATGTGTTGATCAGGTTCGAATGCCCAGCCTCCGCCGTTCCACAAACACATCGCATCATCGGTAAGCACGACCTGTTGTCGAAATGTAACGCGCAAAAATTTGGTAGCAAGCAACAACATACCTTGATTGTTTTCATATCGTTCACGGTAGGTCCAATCCACGATTCAACTAACAGAGTCGCAGAATGCTATAGATAGGTGAGTAGATTCTCAGCTGATAATTAAACCAGAACAGACAGCCTCATCCCACTGCGCATTGTCGTGTTGCATGATGCTCTCCAGAGCGGCAATTTGTTGGCTGAAGAACAATCTGCCGCTCTCCATCACAGCTGTTGGACATTTCAGGGTCAAAACATAGCAATTTAGTAGTTCCTGTTTAGATTTAATGAATATACGGATTCAAGAGCGATTTTTCGTCATTCACCGCAGAATTATCCACGCGATGGTTGAAAACTGCCTTGGTTTCGTGGACCTGTCCAAGGATCCAAGCTTGATAGGGCTGCAGCCGAGGCTTTATAAATGTATACGCATGCCGATCCTTTAAATCTTCAGACAGAGAAGTATTTTTGCAAGAGAATCGATGAATGAGGTCGTCGCCTAGTTGCAGGGAGTTATCCCTAGTCATATCGTAGTCAATTGTGTACGTGTCGAGTGCGAGAATGCGTCCGTCTGTTAGTAGAGCCTCCATCAGGAATAATTGGGACATATATTTTGCCTGGCCAATACTTATAGTATGCAGTGGCGGTGAAGTTCGGTCCGAGTGGCGATCATGATCAAACTTCGCGTCGATCATGATCGAACTTTCCGAGTTAAAGAACGTACTCCAAAAGAATATCAGGAGGAAACCAAGTTGTTACAACTGTATTTAAGTACTAGCATTCTCAAGAAGAACGAATATGGCACATGGTATCCGCCCAGAGAGTAAATGTCTATCAAAGTTAGCCTTCAGCGGCGTGATATAGGACGAATTCAGGTACCTTGCTTAAATCTCCCGAAGTCGCGGTATATTCGTCCCTGGTCATAGATATACATATCATGAGATTCTGACCGATTTCAATTTCCGCCGTCACGTATTCGTAGCAATCTGTGATCTGTGAAAGGTTAATGAACAGTGTACCAGGCAAACGTAGTACGATAACCTGAACCGTTATAATATCAGTGTCGTTGTCACTATGAACCCAGCTCGTAGTCGTCTTGGAGGGCTAAGTATTAATAAGAGACAGTTTGAATCCAATTTGATGCAAACTTACAGCCGTAGTGTCCTCGGTGTCTACAATCTGCTTCAGTGTTTTAACCTGATCACAGAAGATTTCGCGCCAGGTGGGATGGTCTTCATTTATGCATTTCAAATGCAATACAGCACAAGGGAGTCGCTCCTGTTGGAATGTTTCAAGACCCGGAGATTCCTAGTATCCATAACTCACCGAATCGTAAAGAGGATGGTTTACAAATTTCCATTCGACTTTGACAACCTGTCCAGCGATCCAGGGACGATACCGAGCCCAGACGAAACGACCCGATAGGCCCTCCGGAGTAACGTGCTGCTCGGTCCGGTGGTGGTCCTTATAAGAGAAGCGTTCTCTGTGTCCGTCAAGACAGTGCAAGGTATTGTCCCTTGTTGCGGCATAGTCGGTATCGGGAGAATCGGTCAGCAAAGACCTCGCTCGGAGTATTCGCGCGACAAGTAAGACGCGTTCAAGCATAACGTCGTACAGTGCAAGAGCGGTAGCCATGGCTTTCGGCGGAAGACTGTCAGGTGTATATTTGTGATTAGCTTACTTATTAAGCTCAGATCGTATTTGCATTTTGATCTTCGTCTAATGCACGAGATGGTATCAGATCATAACTGTGGAGCACCAAGAAATATTCCTAGACACGGGTTATCATGGATTGGTGCCTGAATACCGAGGATATACTTTGTTCACTGGAACATCCCCAGAATAAATCCTGTACAATAACACCTCGCAAATCAGTTGCCATCCAGGGTATAGCTGCATCAATTCCGGTGGTGGAAGGAGTGAATGTGACGAGGTGAAATTCGGTAGGGCCCAGATCTACGATTCGGTTAAAATGGGAAGGACCGACAACCCACACTTGATACCTCGAAGTACTCCACGTCATTGTCATCATGTCCGATCCAATTGAGCGAGACTCGGCCCGGCTAGCGCATTAAATTAAAACAAACTAGCAGTGTGCCCGTGCTACGCTACGGAAATTTCACAAAACCCCAGACTAACTCTCAATCTTCGAGATCAGCTTGAAGTTTGAAATGCCTCCGAAGGCGCCGCTCGTCGTCAGCCTTCGGTTGACTCCTCCCGGCCTCGTGTTCTGGCTCCCTGCAACGCCAACTTGAGTCCATGAGAACCAAATATATCTACCTAGTCAATTGTCAGATTCAACATTATATTATACAATATAATGCCCAAGTTACCAACCATACCAATTGTGGAAATTTCAGGCTCGACATATTTGGAGAGGGCTTTGGATGTTGATTTCGCGACTCGGAAAGATGCATTTGATTTCCTTCACGCGCCAGTAACGTTATTATATGGCAGAGACAACTTCGACGGGCTTACCTGCTCACATATGGTAGGTAAGCATACCACATGCTAGTGTGGATTTTTTCCCATTAAATTGATCAAGGATGGGTATCAGTGTCTTTTCTCGGTTCGACGTGTTCCAGAATTCTTGGGCTCAATTTTTGTTGTCCTCGGATTTACTTACCTTGAGCTTGTGCATTTGCTGACCATCAGAGTTGCATTTGACATTGACGTGTTTGCGCAAGACCTTGTTTTTTTTTGGCTGTATATGGCTGTACATGAATTTCCAACGGTATAATAGCTGTCATGGAATATATATATTCTCGCAGATTCAGAGAAATCAGGTCATCGAATTCCTCCCTGGGATCATGCTCCTGCTTCTGTCCAAATATGTTCTCGTATCTGCCTACGCAATCTTCTGGACCTCAAAGCTGAACACAGGCAGTCTGTATTATTCCACTTCGATAAAGAAACTCAGCCTCACCTTTCAACGCTTCTCGTTTCCTTTTGCAACACTTCCCATTTCAGACTCGTCAATCTGATCAAGGGACCCCGAAAGCAGAATAGTTCATCTCAGGCTAATTTTCTGGCTAGATACCTCTTCACTTGAAGTCCGACGCCTCTTGCTCTTTGGATGTAATTACTGCCGAAAAATAGTCCACTTGTGTGTCTTGTCTTGGTTAAGACTGTCCACCACTCTTCCCAGCATTTTACCAGATTTTCCTCCAACTCCCAGCGGTTGAAAACGGACGAAAACGGGCATTTGGGTGGACTGACGAACATCTCAACAGTTATAAATAGAAATTCAACATCTTGGTGGAGAACTCGTCATTTTTTGTGGAACAGTGGAGCTGGTGACCTCATTGGAGCTGTTTGTCTCGAGACAAAGGGCTCGTCAGCCAATGAGACAAACCGAGTTCGATTCTTATATAGATACTTAGAAAACTCGGGTAGCGCACCATAGTTATACCATCTGTCTCCACAATGTCTCGAAGAGCTGACATTTGCTGGTTGAAAAAAAAAATTGTTGCTGGGCTACCACCAACTGGACAGCGTAGTCGGATGCGGTTACCCCATCCTAAAGAGGTGGACTAGGACTCTGATTAGCGCGCTAGAGTGGAATATATCGTGGTCTTGCCTGGCTTTCCACGTAGGAAAAAACTTGACCGATCAAAGAGGCGCAGTATTTGGTTTGAACAGGTTTTACGTGTTCCTTTATGTGACGTGGGGTGGCCAAAAGCTTGTAGGAGAAAATATCGTGTCCATCAAAGCCGCTACAATCCCGAGTCGCCTCGAAGTGCGCTCCCACTTTTCGAGTGCCAAGAATATCGCGAGATTTGGTTGCCAACATGAGTGCTATGTACGCGTTCCGAGACATGAGACCCATTCATATTTCGAGTCGTATTTAAGTGCTTGCGTTATCTTAATCTTATCTCGGAACAGAAGTTACGTTATATTATTCCAAAACAGACCGAGACCAAACCGAGACGCGCTTTCAGTTCCGTCCGACATCTTCATATGTTAGAAAGGAGTAGTTGCGTAGCCACAGTGTGAAACTCTCGAACATTTTCAGTAAGGCGCGCGAAGAGAACTTCGGTTCAAACTTACCTTGAATATTTCTCTTTCGATGATACGCTGATCCTTAGACATACACACGACTAGTTCGACATCGTCCCCCTCGGCTAGTTCATGACTTGAGCCAAATTCTCGCCAGAAGTATACATCTAAAGCTCATACTCAGCATAATAAAGTCATGCAGCAGCATGGAATACCTCTATCAAGTCAGATCCGTCAGTGGCGTTCTGGAGCCACTGATGGCCGAGATTTCCTGGCTGAGAAGTAACTGAGAGGACATTTCAGATCGAGTATAAATTCGTGCTACTCACAGTTTGACGTTCATCCTCCTCCATAAGATACCTCAGTTTGGCGACATGTTGCTTGAAAAGGGATACGGTATCGTCGTCCGCGCCGTCGGGACACCTGAATAAATAGAAAACACAGGTGCAGTCGAACCCCTTCTGAAGGCATGAGATTGCGGACTAAAATATCACCAAACTCACTGCAACGGACGTGACAGTCACTCCGTCCCCGCCTCGCATATTATTTTCTTTTCTCTTATTTTCATTGCTAACCAGCTTCCTTTTATTTCTAGTTTTCTTCGACGCGTCCATCGCGTCCCAACATTCCTTCAACCCCGTTTCCGTTCGTGGAGTGCATCATTGATGAGATCATAATTGGCACTGCCACCCCCTACTAGTATATAAAGCCGCTGTCGTATTTACGGTTCTTGGGGTGAATCCTACACTTACAACAGTTCGGTTCGCTCAACCTCTCGTGTGGCGGATCTCGCTTCCCTGCGCATCTGTCACACTCACCTCGCCATACAATGGGTTATCGTTGTATATTAAAGTGCGATTATATCATCGGGGAGCTCCGCGAGGAGGGCATTAATTTCCGTGATGTCTTTGTCTGATCATACCTGTTTGGTGCGAATACGCCAGACAACAGTGATGAAACGAATCGCGGCTCGCAGCTATTTCTCTTTCTCATTGGGGTCCGGTTTGTTGGATTTGAGAAGGATAAAACCAAGGGGAACGCCCGAGCCACCGACTTCGCCAAGAAGCGCAAAACATTCGAAGCCAGCTTTGTTCATTTTGACTGGAAAAAAAGATTTAGATACAGACGACAATAAAAAGATAAATGGATTTATATGTAGAATCAAGTGTAATATTATGTATAATATCATCCCACTTGCGGAGCACGGATGGAAACACAAATCCAAGGGCACGGAAGCCGTCACTTTCAGGCATCGGGATTGACTCCAGCCTGTGTAAAGGGTCATTGCCGAATTCCTCGAGTAGGATTTTGGCTGACTCGAACTCATCATCGCAGCGTCACCAGCTCGCTTGCTGTTGCTTGAACCAATAATTCTAGACTGCCTTCTGTGTAAAATTCGGACGCGGATAAATTTTGAGTATCTCCTTCCAAAGCTTTACAGCTCGTAAGTAATGTTTGGACGGACACGATGACGACTAAATACCTGCGGTGCATGTAGTTTCGCGTTTTCAGCGATATATTAGAGAGCTTGCGCAAAAGCCGCACGAGCCGCACGCGGCTTTTGTGCATTGCGCAAAGCCACGGGTTTTTCTTGGCTGTTCTTAATTCTTATCTTGCTAAATACCATCCAATGTCCCTTAAATCCCATATTCCACTCCTCCTAAGAGTGCTATTTGTTGGGGCTAGGATATTTCGCCGCGTCCGCCGATCCGCGCCGCGTCACTGACGTGCCACCTGTCGACATCGCCGTGTCCCAACATTCCATCGCCGCGTCCTTCCTCATGACTGCCGCATCCTCCGTCTCAGTGTTGGCCAGGTCACTGACTAGTCAGTGACGGGTCGAGAGGTCGGTGTGGTCAGGTCACCCGGGTCACTTGAGTGACATGACTTACCTACCTGATTTCCCAATCGGGAAGGTGCCCCGACGGAAACCGCAGCGAGACGATTAACGTACACTCTAGCACAGATAAAATTCATAGGTGTATCCAAAAAATTACATGGCATATTTATGACACCAATACTCCAACAAGACTCCACTAGTAACCACTCAAGACAGCCTCTGTCACAGGAAGCGACGTGATGACTAGTCACCAACTAGAGGACCCTTGATCATCGGTTGGGAGGTCAGATACCAATTTTGGCCTTTCAAAAAATTTTGTCCGAACTTTCGGATTGCCCCATCTCAAACATTTTGTCCGAATTCTGCCTCTACTGGAATCTGAAATTTTGTCGGAACTTGCATCTGACCTCGAATTTTTTCGACAAAAAAGGCCTCCAAAACTGCTTAAAATATCCAAAAACTCTCGCGCATGATCTATTGGTTGACACAGTGTTCGATGACTTTCATCAGAAAGGACGTCAAGTAAGGTAATCACAACATTTTTTGAATATTGATCTAACAATGGATCTAGTGTACGAACTTTGGATCTGGCGTTTTGCAATTATCCTGAGGCTTTGTCCGAACTTCAATCTGACCTTAACCGGGTGATATAGAAATTTTGTCCGAACCGGGTATCTGGCCTACCAACTGATAATCAAGGGTCCTCCGACTAGTCGCTGACTATCAAAAATGACTAGTCAATTCGGTCACTGACTGGCCAACACTGTAGTAGGACTCGAAGTTGACGACGCATCCGCGAAGAGGAACCCCGGGAACAACTAGGAGGAGAACTCCGAAGCAAAGCCTGCGTAAATCATATTTTGCGAGTACAGTGCACCGATGATGGTGCAGATCAATATGGAGAAGGTTCTTGGAAGGTTCAGAAGAAAAGTTGAGCGAGCAAGTTCGACGCGGAGTTAGCCAAATCACGTAGAAAGTCGGCACAGGGTCTGGAATCGGTTAGCCGTTGTTAACGGATGTCAATCTCTCTTGCCGAAGGCGCCGCAGAATGCAATGATTATATTCAGCTCTGCTCGCATGCCAAGCTGCAGAGCGCTCAATGGCTGGCTCAATAGTGGAAATATCGTTTTAATCTGGAGATCAAACCCTTTGGAGCTTATTAGAGAGGTTGCGCAACGTCTTTCCATGCAGCTTTTTCGTTTTGGCTCAAGTGGTATTCTGGCAATGTGGGGCACAGTGGGGAGGGATACAGGGTATCTCCGCAGGCGGCTTTGTGCAGCCGCATGCGCCTTGCGCAAGCTCTCTATTTACTGCACTCATCATGTATTCACTAGAGTTGCAGTCAGACACATTGTTTACTCACATTTCTGAGTGGGACATTTCAAAACAACCTTCTCAGAGTAAGTCGGAGCCGGCGCGAAGCGCCGGCGACCGCTTGTCATCCTATCAAATTGGCCTTGGATTGGGACTGAAACCCTTCCAATCTGGATACATTCTAGTCAATTTTAGGCCTCGTCTGTCGCGTCCAGGAGCTCGGTCGCATCGGTTCATATGCAACACCACATCAAGCACCTGACATTCTTCCCCTCAAACTCTCAGTCTGCATGGGACTGCAGCAATGTGCGCGCGCTATTGAGAGTAACGGCTATCTCCGCAACATGAATTTCTGTACATCCTTCATATACGCTGCTCGAAACTCCGTGTTTTATTCAAAGTTAACAAACAACCGACAGATGACCTCGCGCCGTGTAACGCGGCAACGCGCATTGCGCATGATTTGTGAGGGACTATCAAGCCCATGGGCTGTGCATGCTCGCGCATCACCCGACCCGTTTCGCGCGCACGCCAGCCCGCCCCGCGTTCCCGTTGGCTAGTCTGATGGGATTCCAGGGCGATCGACAGTGGGTCAAGGGAGGGCATCGCTGTTTTTACTCGCATTACGAAGGGTGTATGCTGTATAATTTATCATGGTGTTACTTGTAATTGTCTGAGCAAGAAATTCAAGCAAGCTACATGAACGGCACAGTACATCCCAGCGTCTCCCACAGCTTGCACCCAGGCTGGTTACCCAGCTGGTATCCAGGAAAGCTGGGTCCATGATGGACCCATTTACTCTGTCGGCCAATATCCAGCCGATGGGAGGCCGGGTACCAGCTGGATATCGCACGTGGTAGGCATGACGGTTCCAGCTGGCAGCTATGTGATTGACCGTTGGCGGTGTAGAATGAGGTTTATGATCGACGGCTTGCTGACGTGAGCAGATCTTTCTGCTCCGAGTCTCCGCCATCATCATGGGGGACAAACGAAAAAATCAGTTGTGCAAATCTAGACCATTTGGGCGTAATGCTACTAGTACCGATCATTTTCCTAGAATTGATGATCGGCATGAAACCAAGAGAAGGTGGAGGCTGTGCACGGCGGATCAGATAGTAACATATGCCAAGCAAGGACAATTTGATCAGGTCTTTCTGCCACGTCCACAGATCGGTCGCTACCGGCAATATCCTGCTTGGTATGCTCGCAGATACAGGGGCTCTGCGGTGCATTTTCATGTCGAAGAGATGGATCTCATCGTCAAAGTCAAGTTCTGCCCTGTCCGTTTTTACCTCGACAAACTTGTTGCGGGCTCAGGGTGTGAAAAATAACCCTTGAGCTCCCGACCCACCTAACACACCTTTCAGTCTGCGTCTGCGCACCGGGTGCCTCACCCTGGACCGGTTGAGATGTGGTGTGTTAATTCCGCTCCCCACCTCGCCGCTCAGATTTCCCACACAGCCCGCCATACAAATCCCCCCTTTCCCTTCGATTATGCGTCTTTTGCCATCGAATTTCGGGCAATGGGTCATCCAGCTCCTGCATTTCTATGGCATCAATTTTGTCTGAGTGACACTGGGCCTGCGACCCGCACACCGCCACGCCTTCAATGTGCCTTCCTCGCTGCGCCTGAGGCTCCAGAGCATCGTTCCATCGCCCGAATTCGAGCTCGTCCACCTATGTATAGATGGTGCGGTTACCATCCCGGTGGCCTGGGGTGATCTGTGACGCGTGATGTCACACCCGCCAAAATCTCCCGCTGGTGACCCCGCCACATTTATTGCCTCTTTTGGGCTCTTTCCTTATCGGTAGTCTCCGATCGAGTAGAATGAGCATTCCTCAATCCGCGATCGAAATATTCTCGATCGCGGGTTCTTCATTCCGCTCCGCTCGAGGAAATTGACCGGGACACGGCTGCCACTGCCCCCCGCTGAAAATATTCACGTCCCCTGAACTGCGATCGGATTTTCTGGGCCACTTAAAATGAGAGTCGTTGCTTTTTTATTATTACGGAGACGAGACTGTTGAGGCAACTTCCCTTTCTTATCCTTGTCCTCGTCCTCTGTCAAATCCTTGTATCTTGTTCTGCCATGGCGCGAAAGTTCAACGACTTTGATCTGTAATTTATTCCTTCCTTCTTTCATCATCCTTTCAACCCATGGCCCTGACAATTTATATAGCCGTCAATTGAAACGGGGTGACCTGGTAGCTTTGATTGAGAATCAGCCCGACAAGTGGCCCAGTTCTTCAAAAGGAAACTTCAAACGACACAAAACTAATATGGAGGACATGCGATGGGCTCTTCTCAATTGTGAATTTACCACTAGCCTGCCCTTACCCTTGCCAGCGATGTCAGCAACACTGATCGCAAACTCTGCGCATATTCCGCCTCCACCTGTTGAACCTGTTGAAGATACCGGTCCTCCAGCTTTACCGCCTGCCGGTAAGAGTGATAATCATACCACTTTATTTTCGCTGAATTTTGTTTCCATTTGTAGAAGGGCCTGTCCAGTCGACGTCTGCAGGTGCTGCTACTGAGAACTTAAACAACGATCTCCAAGTTCAAGTTCAAGGTGATTGTCTATTCTATCCTATCCATGCTTCGATATCGATCCACACAAGTTACAGGTTTACCCGAACATCGTTCTATTCATCTCCTCATTGAGGATACTCGTCGCCTCTTTAATGAAAGAATTTCCCAGCGCATTGAGGCTTCCGTCATCAATCGTGAAAACTGCAAGATTGGTGAATGGAGGGCAAGTCCAATGGAAGTGGTAAGCGCGTTGCAGACCTCAATCTCGGCCTTTCAAGGTGTGTTATCTTATCTCAGTTACCGCATTAATGTTTCTAATCTGGGCTCGTTCAAGGCCCTGCAAGAGTCGGCGTTGCAGATGAGGAGGACCCGGAGTTTACGAAATTCTTTGGCGTAATTGAAGAACATGAATATCTTGATTCAAACGACTCCAGCTCCCACCTCCTTCTCATACCCACCAACGGCAGACTCAAACTTACGATTGCCAGCATTGGGGTACTCTTTTTTTTATCTTTCAACTCATTATCGCTCATTATCATTATACGACAGGGCGTAAAATTTCCGAAGCCTCTGCGGTCTGAATCCCCACCGGAGCCCGATCGGGTAGCAGAGCTTTTAGAGCGGGCGAAGGCAAGGGTGAAGCCTGCATCATCTGCTGCAACGTCTGTCAAGAGGAAGCCTCAACCCCTGACCGAAGAGGGCAATCTTGGCTTACCGAGAAGGCTAAAGCTATGGAAGGATTCGAGACGTTCCAAAAGCAACACAATCAACGTCTCGGTAATTTGGATCGGGTGAATTACTGGAAATTCGCAGCAAAGTTTTCCAGAACATACTTCAAAGTTGAATGGCCTGTAGGAATTGAACGCTCGGTAAGCCGTTTTAAAATCACTTCAATCAGCTCTGCGATCTGACCTTTACATTTCATCAGGGTGGAATAACGATCAGAAAGAATGCGCTGGAAGCCATTCTCAACATGAAATCAACGGCTCTTAACCAGGCAATAAACATGGGGCGCATTCTCGAGATACATTACGATGGTCCTCAGAAATGTGCTGAAGTGGTGAAAAAGATTGAGAATGAAGACAACGACACGGAGCCTCAAGGCTCCGAGTTGTTGGCAAACTTCCTCCTCCAGTGGGACAAGAATCATCCGTTCCCCGTTTAAAATTTTGAATTGCAATGTCTAATCTACTCTGCTCTGCTCTATCTAGTACTTTGTATTCCTGCCTGTAGCTCAGAATATTATTGCGGATTGGATCCGAGTCGTAAACCCATTATTGATTCATATTGGACTTAGAAGAACGAAGGGGAGAGTAAAATCTGTCATTGCTGCTTGTTGTTAGTTTCTTAAAACACTCCAACACATATCGGAAATTTAAACGCGTTGCGTGAATCACTACAGATATCGAACAGCCATCAATTCACAATTGATGGCGCAGGCGCCAATTAAAAAAAATGGTCTAAATTCGCTTTAGATGCACTTTCTTGGAAGCCTGGATGTATTTATTGTGCTCTGATATATCCGATGTCCTTTAGTATAGTGTTTCTAGATATATCCACCAGGGATTTGCCAGGGATGAACACAAGATGAATTGTGTCGGGAACGTGTTTTCAATCGGTAAATAACGGAACAAATCAATTCTGTTGCTCAATTTCTGGCATCAATTCGTCCTTTACTATGCTACCGGTGGACGCGTAGTACTTTGGACCGCGTCAAAAACTGGCCATGTTGACCAGTTTTTGACGCGTGACAAGACACCCACGTGAACAGAGTAACGCAAGACGTAATGCTACCAGCGAGTTACCTCTTGCCCTCTCCCACTCGTATTTTGCTCAGAAACCGACCACAGAATCGGCAGTCTGCAATGCATGGTAAATGTGCTTCAGTAGCTCTGTGGAAGCTCCGTGGCATGAAGCTTTCCCATTGCCAAATTTGGCCCAGGGTATTGAGTGAGTAGATCTCGCTCATTTCGTATTCAAATTTCATGTTCTCAATATCCAGTGGCCCTTTTTAATCCCCGTGAATATTTTATACAGAGATGCTTCTCCGAGCCTGTCCGAAAGTGTCGCCGTTGCGATTGCTGGCTCAGCATTGCCATGTTTCTCTACGTGAGTAGCTCACTTATTTGTCACTCAGAATCTGCCTTCTCAATGAAATATAGGTTCCTTAGGATCCAGATACGCAGTTTATAAGACCTGTGGGCTTAATCTGAAGCCGAACGTGTTAGTCTTTTGACTCAGATCTTCCAAATTTCGCCTTGAGCTGACGTGAGTTTCTCACTTATTTCTTCCTCAAACCACTGGTTCTCAACGACCTTAGTATCCTTCTAAGGACCCTCTTGCATGCCCCTACTGTGTCCACCCCCAAACACATTGTCTTCGGTGTCTGTAAATTGTCATTTATCTGAGAAGCCGGCGAGTATCTCTTCCAATTTCGCACTAATTACATTGTTCTCAAGGACCTTTTTGCCACGTTAGTGCTTGTATGGGACTGCGCTGCATGCCAGCTGTGGAGGGTAGAAGTGCAAGATCAAGCCCTCGCTATGCGAACTGCCGCTATGCAATGCTAGCATTGCCGTCTGAAGGTGAGCGGCGTCCCAATGTGTGACTCACGGAGTGCTGATCCACACCCAGACTCGAAGAACACGACAACGCACACCCCGCAGCTCCCCGGGCAAACAGTGTCGAAAAGCAACAGCAACAACGCGAGCAGCATCTTCACCAGAAGAGCAAGAGCCACAAGGAAAAGACGCTGCACGAGCGCATTGGGGACAATAAGTAGGAGAAGGTCCTCATCGGCCGCATCCCCTCGGCGCAGGTGTGAAAGAGGATTAGTCTCTCTTTTTCTCAGTGAGAATGTATATTCCTGTAATTATTCCGTATGAGGCTCTCAAATATAAATTTCTTTGAACGCATTACAGTGGCCTAGCTATATGAATTAGATTCGAAAAGAACCTCAGCCCAGCCATTCAGCTTGCCAGCCTCTGCCTTCTTCTGCAGATAATCAGCAAAGGACCGAGCGGTGGGGTAAAGAAGTTTCCCATTGCTGTCACGGGCCATTTCATAGCGCTCTCGAGTGAAGCGCAAAGCAAGGTCTGTCGTCCAGTTCCGCTTGCTTTCCAGCTTTAAAATCAAGTCCACAACCTTCTTCCGACGCGAGCGCTCCGTCTTTAAGGGACGCTGATTGCGACGCCACGATGGACCCCACCCCTCTTCCAACTCACGGGTCGAAAGGAAGCCATTGAGGCCTGTGGTCCATTCCTCCCAAATGTCCGTGATTCTCGAGGCCGGCTGGTACTCGTAGTAAGGAAGGTACGAGTTGGCTTTGGAGCCCGAGCTAAGCCACTCCCATCGATGGCGACGGAGACGAGTGTCGCCATATTTATTGGCCATTGTCTGCCACGCAACAACCTGAGCCTCGGATGGGGTGAGACTGACCCCGCCTGGAGGCTGCGCCGCTGTGGAAGTTGGTATTGTCATGGGCATTGTACGTGTGGCGATTGGAGTGGGGGCGGGATTAGGTGTTATGGGATTTGGCGAGGGAAAAGGTGTCGAGGTAGCCAAGGTCGCAGCAGGAGAGGTGCCCAATTGCGATGACTGTTGCGACCCTTGAATGTATGCAATTGCAGCTAATTGCTCCGGCAAAAACTGAGCCATTGATTCCGCAATTGGAAGAGCGGAGAGGAAAGAAAAGTCCATGTCGTCAACAATTAAGCAGGATGGGGCAATGGATGGTGGCTGAAGGACCTCCGGCGTCTGCGCAACGTTGGGATACAGAACTTCACGAGATATGGGAAGTGGGGGTGGCAGCGTAAGCTGAGTCGGTGGTGGTAGGGCTTGGAGCAGTGAGAAATATGAGCTGTGGGCAAATGAACGAGCAGTAAACTCACATGCATGTCCTTGTTTGCGCCGTTTGCCCGGGCGGGCATGCCCTTCTGCGACATCCTCCACAAGTCCCTGCAAAAGGGAAATCTGCGACTTCATTTCGTCGTGGTAAGCCTTGCTGGATTCGCGTTCAAGCTGCTGGTCGATTGCAAGACGGGACATTGTCGCGCTAAATGTCTTGGCAATATTCTCGGGCAATTTCTCCAGGGCCAAGGCCACATCGCGCTCTGCCTTCGCAATAACATTGGTAGCGGTCGCAGAAAAGTCACGGAATAATTGGGTATTGAATGGTGGGTACTGGAAGAGGGAAGCAGAAGGATGCCGGGTATAGAGCACAGCTGCATCTTGAACGACGACCGTTCTCAGCCAGATCAAGAGGCCCAGAAAATTCCGTAGAGAAATATCGCGAGCTCGACGGTTCTCAGACTCGCGCACCGTCAAGGCTTTCAGCTCGTCTTCGACCCATGGGAAGATTGAGGCCAGAATTTCAGCAGGAGGCTCTGCAAAAAACATATTAAAAATTTGACGGCGGGAATATCAAAGAAAGGATACATACCGAGCGAATCTCTTGCAAGAAAATGTGTCTCGGGATGCTCAGAATCAAACATCGCAGCTGCGAGTAAAGCGCGAACAGGAAGCGCGCGGTCATAGCAAGCCCTGTACGAGCCCGAATCGCTCCAAACATCGAGGGCTTTGACCTCCGTCGCACTTGCGCCATTCTCACGAGCAGTTTTCGCTGTATATCCACGACCTGCATGTGTAACCTTGGTAATTGTCACATCGTTCCGTTCGTACAGACCCTTCACGCAAGCGCGGTGAGCTGTAAGTCAAAAAAAAAATGAATAAACAGCTTGATTAAATGTCATAACACGCACTTGCATATTGCATTTCTCGCGTGCAATCCTTCGCAGTGGAGAACGTATAAAGCTCATACCACAGTCGTCTACCATATTCACCATATCCTGAGTCCGAAAAATCAATGGAGAAGTCGGGAACTGCAGCGTTGATAACGTGAAAGTGCGTAAAAAACAAAAACCCGATTGCTCCAATTGGGCAAAGCTCGACAAAAATATGGCGGAATGCGCCGTGCTCGTCTACGCGACCTGTTTGATTCTGTTTAGACTGGTCCGCAATTAGTGTGAGCGCCTGGACATAAGAATAAGAGATGTGATGCATTCCAGCATGATAGAACTTGTACTCACGCGTAATTTTACACCTTGACCCTTCGCGTGCATTGGGACATCGTAGTAGTACATGTCAGACCAGAGCAGACTGCGAGAGCTGTCGCCTCGGAATGCCACCGACGATGATGTCAACAACATTGCGCGGTCACGCATGGCACGCCAGATGGTCGTGGGCCCCTTGGAATCAAGAATTCCAGATGTTGCTAATTTGCTTAGTTGCGTGTCCGTGTAAGTATCTGGTTTACCATCAGCATAAATCTTGCAGGGGGGAAAAATGAAGATGCTTACCGGCTCGTGTTCCCGCAGCCTTCAGAGTATGAGCCTTCTTGATTCTCTCCGGCTCGTTGTGGGCGAAGGCTGTCTCCAAAGTTTTGATGCGAGAGTCAGAGCGTAAATTGATTAGGGCCTCGGGAACGTCACGATAAAGATGCTGGGAATTGAAGCGATAATGCTCCAGAGCCGAAACGACCTGCTTAGCATGCTCCTGTCCGCACGTTGAGGTCGATTGTGCCCCGTCAGCCAGCTTCCGCTTCTGCAAAATATAATAATTTAGTAAGGCTTAAGGTTCGACTGCTCTAAAATACGCACTTGCGGCCGTGTCATTTCGTGATGAAGAAATAATGTTACTTTGGCCACTGTGATAGGGACGGCTGGGATGGGCATGTAAGAAGGATTTTCTTGGGCGAGGCGTGCTTCGTGGTCATCCCACCACGCAGTAAAGTTCTTGTAATGTCGCTCATACGTGCCACCAGTTTTCTTGCCTTCCTGGTTCTGCGCAACGAAGCTTTGACGTAGAAGCTGGGATTGGGCTTCTAGTGCGTCATACGACGTCTTCAACTGCTCTGTCGAAGTCGGGACAGGCGGTGTCGGATCATTGATTGTGGTAGCAGATGCGGGAGTCGGTTGCCGTTCTACAACCTCGTCCATAGAATTAAAGCAGTAAGGCGGGTCAGGAATGAGAGGGACTGGTGTGGTTGCCACTGAGTTTGAGTGGAACCGCCGACTTTTGGCTGCAAGCGGAGATGGTGGCCCATGATACGTGATTATCCGAAATCCCTTTGTCTGCGAGGCCACCATCTAAGGGAGGATGAATTTGAGTGCCATTTAATCACATTGTTATTCTTACTTACTGAAAATGGCAAGCCAAGCGAAAGTCCGACACGCGAGTAAGGTCGGACAATGAATGAATGTGCTTGTATTTTTTTGTCCTCCTTGCAGGGACGGGATTCGGGAGCCTCAGTGAATCGTGTGGTAGGGGTGTATTATATTAAAAATCTTCAGTTCTCAGAGATCCGCAGGGAAGAGACCGCAGGAGATGTATTAAAAATGAATAATGTAGCCAAAGTAGATTCGGAGGCGATTCGACTTGTTAGCTTGTCATCCGAGTTATTCCAGATGAGCTACAAGCCCAAAGAGAGCCAGAAGGAAGCAGACTGTGCAGCAGAATGGTCTTGAGGTCGGGGCGCAAGGAGGCGGCTGCGGCGCGCGTCGGGCTTCGAGTTAGGAGACAGCGACACTGCATTATGGCAGGGCCGATCATGTTGCTAAAATTACTTTGGTGGCAGCGCCTTCGGATCTCATCGGAGCCGCTTAACTCGGTTTTCTGTGTACATCGTGTATTGAGGCTGGTGACCTCCGACATAGGTCACCAGCGGTCACCGGCGGGGTCACCAGCGGTTGTTGGTGACCCCACATATACTCTATATATATCCCCTTCAAAAATTTCTTCCCCAAAATTCCTTCCCGCAATTTGGAAGGAATTTTGAGGGGCATTTTTTTTGTAAGAGAAATCATTCCCGCAAAATTGCGGGAACGAATGTTGGGGAACCAGGAATTCTCATAATGAATGTTGAATTGGCGTGCGGAATGGTTCTAGTTTTCAAGGAAATGCAGACAACACACCACGAAGCGACCCTGTTGAAGATGCGCCTCAGTGATCTACCCCTATGGTGCAGTTCACTTAGTCACCACTACTTTGTGACAACTGTTACTGCTCCTTCAGAAAAAATCTGATTATTTATCCCTCTTGTGAAAAGACTCCTTTTAACAAGGGGAAACTTTTCCCAAGACAGATTTTTATTGGACCCAAAACTGAGGGAGTTATAAAAACTCATGGGGCCTAAATTGGGACTGGCAGCCTCCTAGAGGGCAAAATGCTTTCCAAGCCTTTCAGAACATGTCTGCGGACCTTAAACTCAACCTGCATGTATGTCTGGGTGCCCATCCTGGCCACTAAAGTTGGATTCCCACTTCATCTAGTGCTGCTGAATGGCCGCATAGGTACACATTCCAAAAAAATCCGGCCTCCGGCCGATTTGGGACTTGTCACCTCTTGGTGGTGACTAGATGAACTGCACCATAGGTTCCATGGTCTTTACTCGAACGGTCGGAGTTTTGCAGTTGTTATGTCGTATGCAGGCACTCCTCTGTCAGATATCTTTTCTGCGCCAAATCTCCAAAAGTAAGTCGCACATGCCAATCGCTTGAATTGACTGATGAATTTTTTCACAGACGGGAAATAGTCAACATCTTGAAATTGCTGCACCGGAACAGAATACATCATCACGATGTGCGAGCTGAAAACTTGATGGTTAATTATGATGGGGCTATCACCCTCGTCGATTTCGATCGGGCGGTCAAGGTAGATGGGGATGAGTGTCGCCACTGTCCAGATGTGGAATTAATGGGCGCGCTGCAGGAATGCATGCGTGCTCCGGGGTGTTTGGGTGATGGCTACGGCACGAGCGGTTATATGTAATTCAAGTTCTCCACGATATGTATTATATTACATATGCCGAGCGAAGGGTGAAATTTAAATGAGTACAAGAACAACAAAGAGACAAGTACTGGAAAGGACTCCGGAACCTAAGACTTGCCGTGGTGTGTGTGACGAGCGCGGTGCTTCGTTTCGGCCGAGGATGTGGCCTAGGCTGGAGGAATTGGGTTGCTATGAAAGAAAAGGGTAGCGAGACTACTTGGAATGGACGTTAGATAGACAGTGCCAGTGGCGAGAAGCAAGAGTGAAGCAAGAGGCAATGAGAGGCCTGAATCCAGCCGGGACTGAAAACCAGCAGATACGGCGTTTTAATTAGCTCAGGAAAGCAGAGGGGGAAAAAAGCGAACATTTGATTAGACGCGCTCTAAGGAGGTGGGCGAATATAGTGCAATCAGCGGGTGTACTTCAGTAAAAGGGAAGTTGCGCGCAGTTTCGGACGAGCCGGGAAGCAGCAAAGCAAGTATCGTTCTTTAGCGCAGAATCCAATCGACAAGGCGCTCTACCCAGCCACACACGCGACGAGACGTGGATTCAAATCTGCGCGGAACGAATGTGGCTAGACAGAGCACTGAAGCTGGCAGCAACGCAGCATGTATACCCTAGGCTTTTGCGCGTCGAATGGGAGACAGTCGATCACTGAGCTCTTCTAGGATGAGAAAACTCGGGGAGAGCTGGACATGGGCTATGCAACACGTCGAGGCGCTTGCGTCAATTTGCCGGTCGGTGTCACTTGAACCGCTTGGGATGTACCCGGGACGCCTTTAGCCCTCCATCATACATTATAACGCTGCTAGCCTCCTACGTCACTGTACAAGCCGAAGTGTCGAAGAATGGTGTCGGTACTTGGTTTGGGCGCATATACTGTAGTAAACTATGCGCGGGTTAAATTGGGATCCGAAATTGGTGAAAATGGTTGGGTGAGAACAAGAGATAGAAGACCCCGGATATCCGTTGGAGGACATAACGGTGTGCGCGTGATTTGCGAAGCACAGAGCCAGGGAGAAAGAAATTGGTGTTTGACGGAATAGGAAATTTCATGGCCGCGCGACAAGTTAAAGAGGGCGAAGAGGCAACAATTCAGCGCTAACATCTTACGCGGTGGAGTAGGGCAGGAGTATCACCAGAAAAATTGAGTGAATAGTACTCAGATGGTGGAAGGAGGAGGGAAGGCGAAGGCCTTGAGAAATAACTGATACAAATAAGGCCTCACGCAAGAGCCGTTTTCCAGGTTTCCACTTCAAGCTTTGATTCTCAGAGGGACTCGGCGACCGACGGTAATACAGAAAGAAATCAAAAGATATGGAATATCGTACTCAATAATCAAACTAACGTGCCGTAAAGAACGAGGTATGACAGTATACTTATACGCAAGCTGGCCCAGAGGGTCCATGGTGTCGGAGTCGCACCTGCGTGCAGCTGAACCCGGTGCGGGTGCGCGTTCCCGGGGACGATGGGCGGGTCGGATGTATCACCGCGCGCCGCATGCGCGTGGCTCGAAGCGAGGAGTTGTGTTATTCGAGTCCCATAACGTGGATCTTGAAACGAGACGCGCAGCGTACGTCGTACTCATGCTGCGTGAGAGCAGTCCTTCAAGGGTGTGGGGCGACCGGCGGGATAAACCAAAGGCAGCACACACACACATTACTGGAGGCAACACATTCCAATCGGGTGCGACACACTCAGCTCAGAGGCACCACATTCCAAACAGAAGCGACACATTTTCTCCGGCTTAACACAAACATAACCGAGTCACGGAGTGCCTAACCGAGTCGTGCCGAATCGCGCCGAGTTGTGCCCAAGCCGAACCTTCAAAAATAACACCGGTCAACATGGCCTACTCATGGCGAGGCATTGTCAATGATGGGAACCCAAATGCACTCCATAGATGACCGAAAAGTGTACTTTTAATTAGAGAAGATATAAATACTGCAGGGCAAACAATGTGATCTATGCCAATTTAGTTCATGCACTCTAGAAACTTTCAAGACGAAGACTGAATTTGAACCATATTAGAACGGATGCGTCGGAGGAACCTTAAAGAAGTACCTTGGAGGCCCTAGCCTTTTTGTTGCAAGGATGCTCCTCATCAACCTGTTTGTGCGCTGGAATTCTGTGACGTACGAATGTCAACTTCTTGCCGAGATAAATGATATTCATACATGATCTCGTCGTGACGGTTCACTGGAATTCGCAGTCAGAACCGACCGCACCAGCAGATTTTCATCCACGTAGTCCGGTATTATGTGTGCCCGATACTTTCCTTGGAATTTGGTACTACAGGTGACGAAATGCTGATGGCTCCTCGACGGCGCCTATGAATTAATTAGTGGAAGGGCGTGTAGATATTAAAACAAAAACCTGAAGTTTTACACGGCAATCCGAGCATATCCGGCCAAGAAAATCCTTTAGGACCGGGGATATTTCGATCCATTCGTTGTCGTGGAACTTGGTAGCGTTGGGAATAAGGTACCCAGGAGCATAAATCTATCAGTGGGCACATTAAAAAAGGTGGGGATGTGACATCGCGCGACGTACATGGTCGATCAGCTGCCGAGCTGGCAGGCTATCAAGGAACTCGGAGCCATGTGTTTCGATGGATTCATGCCCCCGAGAGACATCTTTGGCGCGCTTTTACATCGGGGACGTTGTCCGCGAAGGTGGTGGTAGTGGTCAGAGGAAGAGGCGGGAGGAAAATGCCAGAGCCCCACGTGGCAATGTCCGGAAGGAACGGCGCGCGCTTAGCGCAGCTATGCCAAGTGCGACACATTTCTAAAAAGGTAAGTGTCGGTGACTCGATCAGAGGCGACACATTGACGGAATGTGTCGCTCCTGATCTAAATGTGTCGCGTCTATTAATGTGTGTGTGCGCTGCTCTTTGTATATCCTCGGCGACCGGTGAGGGAGGTACTGCGGTGAGCACGGTCGGACGGAGCGCATGAGGAGGCGACGAGAGCGACGCCAGCGATGGGAAACGACCGTGTAGCGAGGGGGAAGACTGGAGGCAGGGTACGCGATGGTATGCGGGAGTACGCGATGGGAAACGGCGGCTCAGCGTGCTGCGGGTGCGGGAGGTGGTACTGGCGAGCCCTGCGGGGCGGTGGGCGGTAACGGGGAATCCACAGAATCAGGCCGCGCCGCGCAGGGAGACGAGGACGGAGCAGAAACGGCCGCTGCAGCTGGTGAGCATGCCGCGGCTGCGCGCCTGGTATCGGGGATGCATGTGTTATCGCGTATTGCGCATGGAAGCCGATATGCCCGCCTGGTTCTAGAACGCAGCACCCCTGAGGCCTGAGGCCTGAGGATTGGCCGCTGAGACGCCACGCATGCGGGTGTTGATGTGCGCCGGCCTCTTGGGTCGGATGGCGATAAAAAGTATGCGAAGGGGGGAAGTGATGACGAAAAGACCATTAAGGGGAACGGCAGCGTCATAGGCCGCGCATGGCGGCGGCGCCACACATCGTTCTCCCGGTGAGCGGAAGCAGGGCGTCGGCCGTGTGAGGGTGCTCCTGCGTCGATGGTAGTCCGAGGAGACCAAGAGGCACCGCAAGGAGGCAAGGAGTGCGCACTCAGTTCTCAGTGAGCACCCCACGCACGCCCCCGCTCTGCGTCCACCCACCATCGCGCGCTCGCGCCATGTGCATCCGCTGCCCAGCAACAACGGCACCGACCGATCACCCCAAACCTTCTCCCGTGCGTCCTTCTCTCCTTTACTGTGTCCGGACGACGATCCGCGCCCGTGCGAACCGTGCGAGGAGACGGACGCGGCGGACGACTCGGAGGAGGCGGCGATGGGCGAGTGCGAGGCGGCGAAGACGTCGGTTGGGTACAGAGTGCCGTCGGTGGCGACGGAGAAGCCGAGGCCCGCGGTGGGGAATGCTTCGACGAGGGTTCTGGGTGGATGGTAAGCATCGCGTTTGCACCGAGAGGAGGAGATGAAACAATAAGACAAGAGGATGGAAATAAGAAGCAATATCGAAAAGGATAAAGTAGAAAAGCAAGGGTAGAAGGACGTCAGACAGATGCTAGCGAAGATAGAGGAAGGGGCAGGAGAGAGTTTGAGGGGATCGTTGCCGAGTAATAGCGGAAGGAAGGGAGCGTGCGCAAGACAGGTAAAAGATCGAAGCAGACGGCGTGGAAAGTAGAAAGACTGGGGAGGTAGCGAGAGGAAGAAGAGGAGGGGCAAGAAAGTGCAAGGGGTAACGCGGCAAGGACGCCAGAGTAAAGTAAAGAAAACGCCAGCAAAGATATTCAAGAAAAATATGTAGCTTCGGCACGCCAATCCCATCGCCCAAAAACAAACGAAAGAATGAAGGAAACAAACAAACCTCAACGCCACCGCAGCACTGAGCCCAAACCACATTCCGACGTCTTTCCCCGCAGCCTCGCCCGCGAGCGCCATGCGGTGCACGCCGAACGGTGCCGCCGGCGCGTCGGGGAACCATGAGAGCAGGCGCGCGGGCCGCGTTGGAGGAGGGAAGGGCGCGGTGGGTGTTGGGAGGAGAGATGGTTCTAAGGGGAGAAGGTACGTTAGCATCGAAGTATTAGTGACCAAAGGAGAGAGAAGCCGAAAGAAAGAAACGGAAGGAGAAGATAGAAGAGGAAAGAAAGAGGGCGGGCAGCACTGCAGAAGCATGTGATGATGCCCTCCGCCAAGCGTCAGCTCCAGTGCGCACCGGTCCCCAAGAAAAAGACAAAGTCGCACTCAAGTGACTCAAGTCGACCCGTGCCAAAAAAGAAAACAACAACAAAAACAAAACCGGAAAAGCACGACGAGGCGCAAGCGTCGCCACACACTGATAGGCAAACGACCCCTGCTGCTCCTCCTTCACGCGCCAAGCGCCATCCCCACCCACCCGCAAGAACGCGCAAAGACGTCTCCTCTCCACGTCCCGAAAATAAAGAAAATCTAAAATCCCGCCCAATGGCCAATCCCCCTCGGGTCGCAGCACCCACACAATCCAGTAAGCACCTCCGCGAAGGGATAATCCCCGCTCGCACAAGCTCTCGAGAACGCGCCCCCAAAAAAAAGTGGGCGGGCGAATAAATCAAAGCCCAAGAACCCCGACGAATAATAAAACGCCGCGGGTGAGCAGCGCCCAACACTCTCCGCACCACCTCCCAGAATCTCCAAGTGCCCGTGCCGTCCGTTGTCGAGAACGTGCACACCACCCCCACTCTCCCATCTCCCGACTTCAAAAATAAACCCAAACCCCTCCAAATCATAAACCCCCTCGGGCCGCACCCCCCACACCATCCATAAACCACTTCCTAGATGTGATAATCTCCAACTGCAGTCGTTGTTGAGAACGCGAGAAAGAAAAAAATGGGAGGTGTTCCTAAAAAGGAAATGGCAGGTAGGACTAGGACAATTCCCATCTTCCATCCGACATCCATTATCCGGAATTCCTGTTCCTCAACATTCTTTCCCGCAATTTTGCGGGAAGGATTTCTCTCACCCAAAAAATTTGTCACCCAAAATTCCTTCCCGCAAGTTTGCGGGAAGGATTTCTCTTACAAAAAAAATGCCCCCAAAATTCCTTCCCGCAAAATTGCGGGAAGGATTTCTGTTACAAAAAAAAACCCTAAATTCCTTCCCGCAAAATTGTGGGAAGGATTTCTAGGTAAGAACCAGACAAGATAAAAACAGCCTTGGATTGAGTCAGAGACGCTACGGCTCGAAAGTTGTTTGTGCTAGCGCGTTTGAGGGTACTATGCCTTATTGTGTCGCTGGTGAGCATGTAGATACCACTTTTATCCCTGCGCGCTAATGCGATCACCGAGGGCAGTTCCTATATTCTCGCATCCGTTGCGAGCACGTCTCCCACCTTTCGCGTCCATTGCGCGCATGAATTTGAGTACCCTGGGAGCGACCGATTGTAGGTTAATATGGTATGTCCTATTGCGTCTTGATATTGGTCTGAAAAGGCTCTTTCAAGGCCAGCGGCCCGGAGCGTATCCGTCAACAAAGGCGCGTAAATATCCCACCCCGTGTTATCCGGTTCGATTCTCACCCCAGTCCAGCTTTCAGAGCCTAATTATTTGCTCCGAGAACCTGAGAACCTGGGCCCAGGTTCTCAGATAAGACAGATATGGATGCTGCAGTGAAAGTTATGATTGTGTTGACAATGTCCAGGAGAACTGTGTGATTGGCCTTGGTGGACTGATTCCCTGCTTCGATAGCGCCACAGGATGGATAGAACTTAGAAGTAGGGCTTACCCGGACCGACTCGACAATTGGCGCAGTGGTTCCAGCGATTGTCGAAAGGAATGGGACTGTTGCGCCATCACCGACCTCTCGCAGAGTATTTGCAAGGGTAGCAGTATAGTCGAGGAGCTGGTTTGGGTTGGGAGACTTCTCGCTGGGTTGTTGTGAGGTCATCACGGACAATACACAGAAATCGTGGATGAGCGAGTATCCATGGTATCTACCCTTTAAAGCCCGGTGTCTGCTCAGTGGCGCTGGCAAGCATCGACGACAGTTGGGTACCGATCCCAGGAAATATAGCGAACGACCTAATAAAATAATGTTAGTAATCTGATTCGTGTTGATCGGGTCAAGTAGAGGGCTTCAAGTTGGCGCCGACAAAAAAGAGGACATAGAACCAAGGCAATCTAAAAATCCAGAGGCGCTGTATTAGGCGGAATCTGGTGGATATTATGTCAAATATGTCAGCGCAAGCACAACTCGAAATTGAGGAATTAACCAGTTCTCATTCCGGACACTAGGCGGGACAGGGAAGCGATGGAAACAGTCAGAAATGGAGATATTGGGATAGATACAATCAAAGACCATGTATTTCAATGTCGGTGGCCAGTCTAGACAGAACAGTCGCCAGTCGTGTCGTTCCACAAGGACCGAGATCAGGACCACACTAGTGAATTGGTGGGAATCGATTCGCAGTCACAGCCCAACTATAGCCAGGCCGAGAACCGCGCCACAGGAATTGAGGAATGATACAGCCATGATAGATTCAATTGATCAGACCCTCCATGTCGGTGAGCATTAATTAGCAGGGTGCAAAATACCTGATAAAAAAAAGCACGATCAGCTCATCGAATGAAAATGCAAACAAAATGTCGCACGCTAATCAGTTTGGCGGGAGTTGAACTATCTATCAGTCTCGTCTGTCAGATAAGTCGAAAGATGGTTACTCCAACTGCCCCTGCTCCACGTTGCACATCATGTGAAAACCGAGGTTTCAGCGGTGATTGCGACCGTCCCCTTGATTAACTGAAAGCAAGACAAAGAAAAGGAAATCTCACCGTCAATTTAGCGCGGTATTAAGCGAGACATTTTCCAACATTCTCCAGAGAATTTTGACAGTGGAATGCGAGAGAGAGCATCGCGCGGTGTCTAGTTCGAAAGGATCCTCTGCCCATAGTCTGAGCTGGTGGAAGACTCCAATCTCTTCGATGAGATCTGTGTTACGGAGATATTGTGTTTTTGGCTACTAAAGAGTCGAGGAGATCCCAGATTTGCTTCGAAAAGCATTCAAGGAGATTCAAGGCGATTCTCCAAGCGGTCATAGTGGTATAAAATCTCACTCGTGAACGTGGTGGGAAGAGGAGCAAGACAAGGATGCATCGCCGCTGGTCGTCGATCTTGTTTGTGCATATTCAACACTGTTTATTGGAATTCGTTGCAACTTAAGCGTGTAAGTGAATACTTGGAGGAGGTGATTCAACGGGATCCCATACCTAATGACGAACACATAACCACCAGTCCGGTTCGGCGGTTCTCCACAACCCCGAGTTATTTAGACTCGGAGTAGCGCAAGTAGCCAAAGGGTTTGAAACAGGTCTCGACCGCAGGCACCGCTCGGTTGTCGAATAGCCGGGACCGACTGCGTCCACCGTAGTTGTTCAGCTCTCGAACTCAATCTCCGTAAGCTCAGGCCGACATCCTTGACGCTCAGAACATCTGACTCCCGGATCCTCGTTCCGGAGAGCCTGTTTTTATTGCAGAGGGTGTCATACATTTGAATTCGTGTCTAGATTTTTAACGCGGATATTAGTACATACCCACATCCGTGCCCATCTGCGTCGCAGCACGACATTCACAATACTTCTTTTTTTCCGGAACTCGCGCGAATGGCGAGCGTTCGTGGATCTGCATACGCAAGCAGTCGGAGATACAGTGGTAGAAATGAGATGGGAGACGATTCTTCTCCTCAGGAACGTTCTCGAGGAGAGAGCGTCCGCTCGTGTCGACGTCGACGTCTGCACACCGAAAAAAAGAAAAAATCTGTGATCCAGAAACAAAATTCGCCGAGTCATTTCTATTCAAAAAGCGGAACTTCAGCGATACTTTGTAACGACAGGAAAAAGGGGGCCATGCCCGCGGGCTTCGCAGCCCCTGCGATACACGGGATATATCAGCGCGGCGCATCAGCAGAACAGGGGAAACAGCGGAACCATCAAATCAAGCACCCTCGCCGCCACATCGCAGAGCGCACCCTCCTTCCTATCCCCCCGCCCTCCTAATCCTGCACAAGTGCATAGCACACGCCCGCACGCTTCACCGGTGAAATCAGTGGCACCGCAGTACATGCACGCCTATCCTACTACTATTCCGCACGTTAGTTCAACACTCATTATCATAAATTCTTGTTCTCCAAATTCCCCTCCCGCAAAATTGTGGGGGGGATTTTACAACCAAAAAAACAATCAATCAATCAAGGGTTAGGTTAGTGCTATTCAGAGGACGTGAGTGTGTGACGATGATGCGTGCAGGTATGAGGGAGAATGCGTGTGCCTGTGACGAAAGCGGGCGGTGTACGGAGGCTGCTCGGCCATGAAAGGTCTAAGAGGAACGGCGGGGCAAGAGTTGTGCGGATCGAGGTAGAATGGGCCGTCGCCTTGAACGCCAACGAAGTAGTACGAGGAAGACGGACGTGGGCCAGCGATGCCGACAGATTGAGGAAAGGTGTAGAGCAACTGCAAAGAGTGTCAGCGTGACGTTATAATGACGACGAGACGGAGCGAAAGAGGGAAGGCCAAGACGAGAGCGCGAGGAGGACAGAGGAAGACAGTGGATGATGGAGGGGACGCGAGAAAAGGGGAGGGGGAGGAGCGACAGGACGAACGTACCTTGATCGTCTCATAATAAATGGGATTCACACCATCCAACCCCAAGCGTATCCCCGGCAACGGTAACACCGGCCTATCGCCCACATCTTCTCCCGCGCGGCCTTCCCTCCCTTGCTGTATCCGGACGACGAGCCGCGCCCGTGCAAGCCGTGCCAGGAGGCGGACGCGGCGGACGCGGCGGACGACGCGGAGGAGGCGAGTGCGAGGCGGCGAAGACCTCGGTTTGGTACAGAGTGCCGTCAGTGGCGACTGAAACGCCGAGACCAGCGGCGGGGAATGCTTCGACGAGTGTTCTGGGTGGATGGTCAGTACCGAGTTTACACCGAGAGCAGGAGATTAGGAAATAAAGGAAGAGGATAGAAAAGAAGAAAAAGCAATATCGAAAAGCAAGGGCAGAAGGACGTGAGTGGGAGAGAGATACATGAGCCGGCAAAGGTAGAGGAGGAGGCAGGAGTTGGAGAGAGCAAGGGGATTGTCCCCTAGTATCACGGAAGGAAGGGACCGTGCGCAAGACAGGTAAAATGAAAGACCGAAGCAGAGGACTTCGGTCTTTCATTTTAATATAAAGACACCGAAGGTATGGAGGAGATAGAAGAAGAAGAAGACGCGGGGCGAGGAAGTGGAAGAGGTAACGCGGGAAGAACGCCAGAGTAAAGTAAAGAAAACGCGAGCAAAGATATCCAAGAAAAATATGTAGGCCCGGCACGCCAATCCCATCGCCCCTCCAAAAAAACGAATGACAGATGAAAAATAAACGAACCTCAACGCCCCCGCTGCCGCGCTTGGCCCAAACCACATCCCGACATCTTTCCCTGCAGCTTTGCCCGCGAGTGCCATGCGGTGCACGCCGGAAGGCGCCGCCGGCGCGTCGAGGAACCAGGAGAGCAGGCGCGCGTGTAGGGTGTGCGCGGGCCGCGAGGGAGGCGGGAAGGGAGGTGTTGGGGTTGGGAGGAGAGGTGGTTCTAAGGAGAAGGTACGTCAGCAAAGAGGTATGAATGAGGTAGTGTGGAAAGAAGAGAGAAGAGAATGAAAGGAACGAAAGATAGCGGGGCAGCGCAGGAGGAAGATGCAACGGTGTTCCTCCTCCAAGCGCTACAGCTCGCACCGAACTCCAAGCCAAAGCGAAAAAAAAAAGAGACAAAGTCGCAGGGTTAGGTCGACCCGTGGCAAAAAAGAAAGAAACAACATAAGACGAGCCGCAAGTGCCGCCGCAAACGAGTGTGCAGACACCCAAAGACTCCGCCCCTGCAACCGCTAAACTCCACCCCCACCCATTGTCGAGAATGCGCACAAACGTCCCCGCCCGCGTCACTCCCGACTTCACAAAATAAAAACCCTCCAGCATATCATAAAACGCCCCGGGGGAGGAACACCCCACATCCTACGTCACTCCTCCCCGAATCTCCTAGCTCCCCTGCCCTCAGTCATTGACAACGCGCAAGAGGCCTCACTCCTCGTCCCGAAAATAAATCAAAATCAAGAGCGCGCCCAATCGCCAAAACGCCCCGGGGCGCAACACCCAAACCCTCCAGGAAACACCTCCGGGAAGGACCAATCCCCGCTTGCACGCGTTCTCGAGAACGCGACCAAGAAAAAAAAAAAAAGTGGGGTCGGCGAATAAATCAAAAAGTCAAAACGCCGCCCAATCGGCAAATCCCCCCGGGGCGCAGCGCCCACACCGTCCAGGAAGCACATCCTGGAAGTGCTAATCCCCAAACGCAGCCATTGTGGAGAACGTGCAAAGCAAAATGAATGTGCGGAGAGTTCCCAAAAAGGAAATAGGCATGTAGGCGCCGGGGCGCTTAAACGCGGGAACGCCAAGATAAGCAGACGAAGAGAGGAGTGGGGAGGGAAAATAAAACGCGGCAGCTGCTATTCAAACACAAATGAAAAAAAGAACGAACAAAGAAAAATCAAAGAAAACACAGAAAAGATGGAGAACGAGGAGAAGAAACACAAGAACGAAGACAAAAAAACGATACGCACCCCCAATGTTCCCTAACGCTGTCGCCAACAGGCTCGGGCTCGTCCTCAACATACACCCCCACCCGCTGTCGGACGTCCAGGCCTTCGTGCCGCCCATGCCCATGCCGCCAATGCTGGGGAGCGGCCACCACTTGTTTTTGTTTGAGGTGGAGGTCGAGGTGGACGAGGGAGTGCCTGCGAATCATTGGGTTAGCGGGGTATTGAGATGTGAGGAAGGAGCGGGGGAAAGATGAAGAGCGGAGGAAGGAGGACTGAGGAGATGAGAAGGAGGAGCGGGGGAAGAGGGAAGAGGGGAAGAGGGTGTTAGGGGAAGAACAAGAAAAGCAAGACTTACCCGACGAATTGTACGAAGCGTAGGAACTACAGGTCGCACTCGAGTACCCGCTCGACGCCTGTGAGTGGCCGCTCCCGTGAGCGCTCCCGTGTCCGTATGCGTGGGCACTCCCGTGTCTCCCTCCCCAACCATTCCCGCTGTCTCCCGGCTACTCGACGTAGTAGAGCGATAGGACGAATCGCTCTGCGACGGCGAGTGCTGCATCCGCGGCGACGTCGGCGTCTGCCCGTGCGCCTGCGTGTGCGGTACCAGCGTCCCACTACTCCCCTGCCAATCCTCTGAGGAACACATCGTTAGCGGCGGTTCGTGAGGGAGATTTGGGATGCCTGGCTAGCGCAGGGACGGGGAGAGGAAGGGTGGCGGTAGCAGTTATGGGACACGTACGGAAACTTTGGTCCAGGAGAATACATCTGAGACTTTGGTCCAGAAGAATACGTCTGAGACTTGGGTCCAGGAGAATAGGTATGGCTGGGGATGCAGAAGCACCGCCTACAGCATGAGGGCCTGACACAGGTCGGCATGTTCCTCACAAGAATCCCGTGGGCGTAAAAAGCAAAGCGAGGAAGAGAGAAAGGCGTGTCACGTCACGAGGTCACAGATTTTCCTTTGTTGGACACGCACTCTGTTCTTCGAATGACTCGACATCGACACCGGCCGAATCACAGGGGAGGTCAGAAACGACGGGAGCAGGCGCAACAAGACGTTGAAGCCGCCGCCAAGAGGCCTTCGAACAAGGGTTCATCTTCGGATGGCAACTGGAAACCGCGGTAAGCCGTGCTTGACCGGATTTGAATGAGTGAATAACGATAAATGCAGGGATCCTCGTCGTGGACGGTCAGAGAAGGCATACAAGGCAAATTTGCAAAAATATCTCACACCGGGAGGGGCTTTCGACAACGGCCAGCGGTATTGGGCCCGAAACACTGGTCAGTGTCTTTGAATGCTACAAGGATGCGCAATTTAGAACAGCAATATGCAGACACGATGATAAGAGGAGAAGAGTACCCGACCGACTTCCTAAGCGGTTCTAAAGATGGAGGCAAGGCCCTCAAATCATCGGCAGGAAATTTCCTGGCGCTCCTGCGGACCTGCCGCTTTTTACAGAGGACAACTCGAAGGTGGTCCTAGTCTCTGGCCCACCGCCGACCACGGAAGAGGAGGCTTTGTCTGGTCCCGGGGGAATAGCGCACTGGCTTGTACCTAAACTCAATTCCCGCGTTCTGGCCGCCTTCAAGAGAATGGGACCCCTCCTTTTGATGTAGGCCGTTTCCCCAACACCATCCCGCCTTACGTGCAACGCAAGCTGCTGGCGGCATGGGATAGGGTTCAGGCGCTGCAGCCTCGCTATGGGTTAGGGGAACAACGTCGTTCCGCCAGTCCTGCTCTCCATCTCGGGGTCTGGGAACGCTACGCCGATAGACCAATTATCACTGGCGACTCGCGTCAAATTAACACCCCCGTGGCCCAGCGGCAGGAATTGGTGGAGGCGTTGCATGATTTGTGTGGCGTAATCAAGCAATACGTAGTCCCAAAGGTGCGGAGTATAGTCGAATGGTACTACCCAGGCCAGGAATGGCTTTGGGATGCGTTCGTCTTTCTCGTGTCCTTTTTTTCGTGTTATTGACCCTAAAATTTAGAATGAACAAGCGGATTCAGCGACATCTCTCAAAAGACCTAGAGAAATACCCGAATTTCGACTTTGGGGGATATTCACGACCGTGGCGGTCAAGGAAGGGGCAGTGAGACCATCCACGTCGACTGGTTCGACAACCTCAATCAGCTCGCATGGGTCATGGCGATTGGCCCGTTCGAGGGAGCGAATTTTGTACACCTCAGCTTGGTGGACAAATGCCTTGTAAGGCAGGGGACCTTCTTGGTGCGAGAACGCGATTCCTTGGGCATTGCTGTGCGCCGTTCACCGGACGCCGCATCGCTTTTACATTCTTCATTGACGGCTGCTTGTTCGAACGCACGATGTCAAGGCTCTCATAAATACTTTTGTTTTGGTACCCTCCTTACTTGACGGCGTTGATTGCTATATAATTGAATACCAAGGCTCTCCGGGCAGACCTGGTTCCTACGGTCCATGTTGTCCATAATTGCATTACATATTTACGGTACACGGAACTGGCCGCAGCATACTGTAGCATAGGTGAAAGGTACTGGTAGTGCCAGGTGCGGATAAATATTTCTAGTGCTGAAAATTTAATCAGTGTGACACCTGAACTGCATCAGAGATACATACCGCCCTCGACCTCTCGGCGTTCGGCATGTGGCGTGGTGGCGGCCAGATTCTGAACAAGAGCTCGTTGCGCTCGTTCCCTTGCTTTTCGGAATATTGAGATCAAAGGTTTTCCGAGAGCGGCTGTGAGAGAAAACTGTAGCGGGCGCAAATCCAGATACTGCGCTCCCTGGGTGGGAGCTATGAAGAATAATTCTCGAGAGACAGATGGTGGATAATTGGCTTCGGATGAGAGAACGTGTGTACGCTATTCAGGTAGGTTTTTGTCGCGTCAAGTCGTTTGAACAAGGCTGCCGGTTTCGAGGACATATGCAGTGAATTCCAGTTTGAATTGTCCAACCCGTATGATTATGTAGAGGCAGTCTTTTGTGACAGCTGGGGTGAACATCAGCAACACAGAAATATGGGGAAAGAATTGACTTGCATATTCTCATACTCATCCGCGCTCTTGCACAGCTCAAGGCATAAAAATGAGGGTGTGTGAACCCAAATTCAGCGACCTGAGAAAATTCTGATCGTTCGGGAGCGGAATTTGAATACACCTCAAGAGAAGGTGAGTCATTATCAGGTACGCAAATGAATTAAACCCACCTTGACGTCTTGAGCTGGAGACCGCACTCTGAACTCCATTCACAGGAAAGTGAATGGAGCCAGACCAAATTTATTTTGCGCCCGTGGTGAATATCAATACTGGGAGGACATATTATCCGCCGAGTATGCCAGCGGATCAGGGTTGAAGTGTGCAACTGCTCGATGCGTTCGAACTCATCACGGAATTCTTGTGCCATTCTCTTGTAGATTTTCTGCGGTGGAAACGGCCGCAAGATGCATAGGCTTGTCAAAGATGTGGCCCTAGAGCATCACATAGAGGCTCTGCAATGATCGACACTCGCGTAAATCAATGTTCACTCTTGTCATAGATCGACCTTGAACCTTGTAATCTACAAATGCGTATGCTGGCAACAGCGGTACTTGGGATCTTGTGATGGTGTACTTTGCACCTTCAGAAGATCTGTACTCAAATGAGGTGGACACCGGAAATATCGGGATCCAGTCGCTCTCAATCCCATGTGCTCGTACTTCAGCACCTTCGATGGTTACGTAGACACATTTTAGGAAGCGGTTGCCCTCTTTATCCTCTTCATATTTTATCTCGCGAACAATTCCCTCTGAACCATTGACAACAGAGGCTTTGATGGCGATATTCTCTGTGATAATAACCCGCATCCCGATCACCAGTGGCAATTCACCCAGGGAATCTTTGGTTAGTTTCGATCGTACCTTCCACAATCTTTTTTGCATTTCATCTGGAACACTCTGGCGCTTGAATCGATCCATTGACTTGTATGTCTTCAGGGCCTGACCCGTGCTTTGAGCAAAATCTCGAGTCATTCGCATGTTGATAACATCACGGACCACTTTAGTTGCGACGATAACAGGTGCATCTCTGAATTTCGCTTTCTCCGCCGGGTTGAGCATGTGGTACTCTCTGGATCTGAAAGTCTCGTAGTCGGATATGCTATAGTTCGGGCCGGTACCCGTTTGTTTCGGTGTCATTGGAACTCTCGCATCCCATGCCAAACCCTCTCGCACACGGGCTAGAAGGTTGATAAACTTTGGGTCATGCTGGGCTCGCCAATTCTTTCGCAGGATTATGACATTTCGAATTGAACGCCAGATGAATGCACCAACAAGTGAGGTCTGCCCGTCCAGGGACATTATAGTGTTCTGAGGAATTTTGGACACTAATTCATCGCAGAAAAATGACTTGGCTTTGACGGGCTTCAGCTGACCGAGATCACCCAAGACAACCAGGTTGACATTCCCGAAGAGTGCTTCTCTTCCACGGGTCTCCCACGCTTTAGCCTTCATGATACGGTTACATATCTCTGCTAATAGCCGCGCTGAAACCATGGAGATCTCATCCAGAATCAGATACCGTATGGTTCCCCATACTTCCTCAAGAGCCTGGGCCTGATTTTTTATCTTGTAATCAGACTGCGGCAGGAATGTGAGGGCGTGAATGGTGTACCCATTTATCAAAACTGCTGCGCACCCAGTCGGAGCGCTCAGGAGCAATTGTTCCGAATATCCACACCGTTGAAACAATTCTACAATTGCATGGATGATATAGCTTTTGCCGGTACCGCCAACACCAGCAACATATAAAAGAAGTTGATCTTCTTGGCGGTTGATAAAATGCTCACCAACCATCCGTACAGCACGCTCCTGCTCTGCGTTGCCTCGGATATTCATTGTGTCGATGATTTCTTCGAGAATCACCGTGGCCTGAGTGGCAGTTACATGCCGTGGTTCGATATTATGAATCCTAACATTGGTTTCAGCTAGCCCTGTCAGCGCTGCCGTCGGATCTTGGTCCTCCGCCGAACAATGACTCCGCTTTTGGCGATTCGTCTCTCGCTCCCCAGTAGGCTTGTCCGCGGGCCGCTTATTTGGCCGTTTATCCTTTCGCAAGATGTTCATGAGTACAGACTGTGCCCCAAGCGCGGCAATATCTGCCTCTGATGCGACACTTGCCATAGTGCTGTCAGATTGAGATACCGGAGATGAACTAGTTGTCCAGAGGCCAAGCCGATCAAGCAAGGAGGTGAGGTCAGATTCTTGAACTTTGTCCGCATCTTTTCGGGGCACTGAAATTTTGTCATCATCAGGATCCTCCTCATCTATGTTATCCAGGAGGCCATCATTCTCAAGAGCTGTCCCGAGACTAAGCAAGTCTCCACCAAAGGCCTCAATATTTGCACTCCCGAGCAGACCGGATGCCATACCGGCTTTGCGTTGCTTGCTGTGTTCATTGCGCGCATCTTGGCATTCATTTTCGACATTCATGTTTCTCATAATCTGTTTCAGATCTTCAGAAAAGGTTGTTCGACTGAAGGCATCTTTCCAGGTCTCATCGGGACGTCTCAAATCAGATGGTTCACGCCACGGTTTGAAAATAACTAACATAGCGCGGCACCAACGCTCATATTCAGCATCACTGCGGTCCGGTCTTGGAAGAGTCGGGCCTAGCAATATAGGTATCTGGGGTACGGACCGAAGCCGCAACAGATGGGTCTCGAACTGAGAGTGTTTGTCTGAAACAAAATTTCCGCGCGGAAGGGCATGTTTACCAGTTTTTCGACGAGTTTTTCCAGCTGAATCCACCAATTGCTCTGGTGCGTTCTGCAAGCGCAAGTCCTCACTTCTCTGAGTCAACTTTGTTGTCCACTCTGCAAATTCCCACAGACTCAAGCCGTTAAACTCATTGTCCATCAATCGCAAACAATAGTCAGCGACGTCGGTTGAAATATTGACAACATCACTTCCATCCAAGACCAGTACAACCTCCGGCTCAGAGTGCATATCTTCAGCTGCCTCTCGCTCATCATCTTCTCCATCGATCTCATCATCCACACTGAGCATTGGCATAGATTTCTCCCACTTGCTCACCAGCTGGTCAAAATGGCCCCATTGTAAACACGGAAGGTATGACTTGTATAATGATCTCCACCACCGACTAAATAACTCATAACCTGTTGGTGTGAGAGCTCTTGTTTGCCCATAATGGCCATGACTGTTTTCGTGAACAGGCTCTTGTCAATCTCTACGTCTGTGGGAATATCTTCGCGGGCTTTGAATTTCTCCTCGTTTCGCTTTATTGCATATTCAACAGCTGCAAGGCCAACATGGGCAGGTAAAGTGGATTTCGTGATATAGTCTGTGATGTAAAACACGAGCGCTTTGGCCGCTTCCCCAGATCCGACATATTTGATGTCCATATTGCATCGCAACAAGAATAACACAAACTCATTGAAATTATTGATACGGGGATGCAGGCGTCGTAGCAGAATGGACTGTGTGTCTTCATCCAACTCAGTGAACTTGCGAGTTTGTCCATCAATCCGCATTCTGCATGTAGTATCATCCCGGGGTTGACCTGGCGCAAGATTTTTGAAACAAGTCGGCTGATGCACGTGCCAGTTGCACTCTACTGCCAGCGCATGAACAGTTTCACGGAATGCCTTTCGAAAACTCTCAGCTTCAGGACCATCGGCAGAGGTTGGAGCCAAAGGACTGCGAATAAGTCGGGGATAAGTATAATCTGGGAGTGGTTTTGGTGGGTGGGTGTCGGCTTCACATTTTTCAACACGAACTTCGGACATTCCGGGCAGCTCACAGCTAATTATGCTTTCGATCCATCGGAATACCTCAGTCTTGAAATTGGGGTCTGCTGCCATTCGATCACGTAGGGCTTGCGGGTTTGGGTTACCAGTGATCCAGATCAACATATGACAGTGGAGTGTTCCACGACCTTGAGCCTCGACCATACCATAGTAGCCGGAACAGTGACCAAACAAGCCATTCTCTTGGGCCTGCTGTGGGGGTCGATATCGTAAAATGTCATGTGCAAAGTTATTCATTGTGCGATCAAAGTACTCAGCAGCGATCCCGGGATGGCGTGCAACATATTTATATCGCTCGTGTCGGCTCATTTTAGACCAGGTGTCAAAATCAATAACGCCGAGGGCACCAAGCAAGGGATCCACGATATCGGCCGGATTCAAGGTAATAAATAGTGCCGGGGTACCCAACTTTCGTATCATTGCCCTGATCTCGTTGCGCCGGCATTGCTTATAGCCCGAGCTTCCCCTCAAGTCTTTTGCCACAAGTTTCAGTTTGTTCAGAACACGCATTGCTTTTTTCTCCTGCTTGTTCGACGGCTTTGCGTGAGGATTTGCCTCCCATTTGTGGAGTAGGTCCATCAGCGCGGGGGCAATCTCTTTCACATCTGTTGTGATTTGGGCCTGTGATGCTGCAGAAACGCGATATTGCGGTTGACCTCCTTCTTTTGAATTATATTCCAACATATATAAGCAAAATTCGGATCCTCCTGAAAGACACTGTCATGTTGAAGAAGTAAATTCTTGACCTGGCGTTCGAAAGAAATGTACTGTTGGGGTGTTCTCAGTGGCTCATAAAATCCGCCAATACCCCACGGATCTAGGTGCGGAAGCGTGAATGTCAACATGTTGGAATCTCGCTCCGAGATGAAGGACGAGCCGGACTGCATCTGAATGAATTTCTTTCGATCCAGACACCAAGCCAGTGCTGTTGCCTTCATCGTTGAATATGCCTCAGGTGTTCGTTCACCTGCTGTGTAACCCACAGCTTCCATTACAATAGTCCCATCTTCATCGTCATCTTTACGTTCACCTCGCCACGCATACCCGGACGTTGCGGCATCTACAGTGGAATTTCCAGGAAGACAGGCTAATCCAACGGCCTTGGGTACAGCGATATCTCGGGGATTATCCTCTTCTGAGAACAAGTCATCCATATTGCTCTGACTGTACTGGGCCACAGAGCGATACATTGGGTTGCACAGCAGGAGAAAGTCAATCAGAGTCGCAGCCCTATTCTTGGATACAAGAACGGGGCTCAATTTGTGAATTGTTTCCACCGTTGGGATCGTATTGGATCCAACAAAGAGTGCACACATCGCGTCTTGAATCTCGGCTCTATCCGGTGGCAACAATGGTCGAAGTGTCGCTGTATCCTGAGGCATAATAGCAACATTCCCTTGATTGTAACGTTGTGACGTCGATGCATGTGTGTTTTTCAGCGGCGAACCTTTCTGTTCGGCGCAACAGGGAGAAAATCTTCACAATCATCTCAGCAGAGGTATTTTAACCCTCCTTTTGAATGCATGCGCTGACAGGTTAAAATTCAAATTCAATGTCCAACACGACTGTCGTGCAGCAGAATATGAAGCGACTGGAGCACGTATACGGATGCAAGAAGGGGTGGAGTCAGACAACACCGAGAAACTCATCGTACATGAGGCGCTGGGCCGTTTTATCGTCACTTCACACGCCTTTCACAATGATTTGCTCGCCCCGATTCCACTTTTTTGAGGACCGGAGAGCAAAACATGATGAGTTTGCCTCCACTCTGCGGGACACACAGGCACCCACACGAGGTAGGAGGAAAGCCGCTTCTGAAACAACCGCGAAGAAAAGTAGAGGACGAAAGAGGAAAACCGTGCCTGAGCCCGACTGTGACGACGAAGACAACACAGGTGCAGCTAGATGCAGTCAACCACGGAGCCGCAAACGTGCAAGAACAACTGCACCGGCAGAGCCCCGTGAGGAATCATACGGCGAAGCTCTGGTCGATAGTAATTTGGTTGCGGAGCGAGTGAAGAGGGTAGTCAAGCGGAGTGCAAAGCATTGACAGCTGAGGGGGCCAATGAAGGCAGCGAGGACGAAGATTTTTTAGACGATGCAAGCGAGGAGGACAATTATCTTGCGGTCGATGATGATTATTCGGATTAAGTAATGTTATTATGTGCAGCCCATTTCCAGGAGGTTCGGAACGATGGTAGCGACATGGGCCAATTGCTGGTAACCAGCTGTAATCTCAGCTGGAATACTCAGCTGGAGCCCAGCCGCTTTCCCCATGGAACCAGGAATCGTTGCGGGCGATTCTCATGCGACATCTCCCGATGGAGTCAACATGCGGGCACTTTGGCGGTGCAATCAATGCATGAGTACGCGACTCTGTGCGCTGTAGGATACAGGTTGGTTGAGTAGAATACTTGATGGTTTTTGGGCATCCACGCCAGAATGGATGCCTAGCGCAGGCGAACAAAGCTCGATTAAAATCTCAAAGCCAGGGAAACGGCTGAGAATGGCACTAGTAGAGAAAACCCACGAACGAGAGAGAATACAACCAGGCGCTACAGCGGAACGGAGATAAAGCCGCCAGATTAGTTTTAAACACTTGTAGACGGCGAAATCCCAGAGGTTGAAGGAGTAGGGGAGCCATGGAAGCGATAGCAGAAATTTCTCCAGTGTGGCGATGGAGCAAGGGCGTGTTGTACGGCCCTAGAGTCCGCTTGTTTTGATACGTGATAATATTTCATGGCCGCTGCGCGGGCAGATATCCTGGAAGAATCAACAAAGAAATGGCCCATCCGGACGCAAATCAATGTACGGGCCGCTAATGCGCAGGCGGGCCGCGCCATGTGATAATTCCGGCGAGCTCAATAGTGATCTACCGCAGCCCCAGACCGCCGAGCTCAGGAGTGATTTTCCGCACTCCGAGCCCCAGGGCATTCAGCGCCGGGATATATGGCTCGACGGGAGATTTGAGCGACTTTACAGGGCGGTGGAGTAAGGGGGTTCATTACGGGGAGAGGGGTCGTCGTGGTGCATGGGTAGGGGAGATGTTTAGTATTGTGTGACTATGGTGTGGCAGCGACGGCTGTGAATCTGATGGTTGATGGTGGCGTCTCGGCTGCCTGGTGGGATTCGGCAAGCCCCGAAATGACAAGTTTCCGTTCTTGATTGGAACGTCTAACTGATATATATATATTGATAAATCCAATCCATTTGGAACCAATTGAAAGGCGGGGGGAGGGCAAAACATGGCTGCAAGGATGCCGAGACATATTTCTCGAAGCACCGTATCGGGGGTATTCTGCAACTTCTGTCTTAATTCCGATTCTGCTGGGCAATACAACGCACTGAGCACAGGGTGCATGTGAGCAAATATAAAACCTCACGATTCAACTACTGTATAATTTCATTCAATTCGTCAGTCACGCGTCACAGGGGGTGTTGACAGCAACGAACTTTGGCCAATGTCACACGTCACCAGGGCGGTTGACGAATTGGTTCCAAGACTCGCGTTTTCTTCCAAAATTGTCGTGTACCCCAAGAAAATTCCTTAAAATATTCCAGTAACATGCAAGCCTCGAAGTCGGATTTTAAAACATATTTCTGCGGAATTCCAACCTCACAGCTGTCGTTTCCAGCCAAAATCAACTGTAAAACAACGGGAAATTGAGGTAAAACCGTATTTTGAGCCATATAGCATTGTGGAACCCAAACGAGTGCGGAAAACGGCTTGGTACAATCTCCGCAGTGGACGTGATGATCCTACATCAATGTGAGGGTCTGGCGAAATTTTCGTCTATGTCACACTCAAAAATTGGCCTTGACGAACTGACGAATTGGTTCAAGATGTCACACGTCACATCTCCTGTCGAAATTATGGGTGCTTGGGCTGCGGGCGAGTGCGCACACGCGCGGAATCACAGACGAGGGTGTTAGTTTGGCCAGAGGATGAAAAAGATGTATTAGGAACCGATGTAGACACAAAGTAGTATTGCCATGCAGAGATTGTGGGGGAGTGTGCACGAAAATGAGGGATGAGTGCAGGGAGGAATACACAGAAATTGGCGTCCGCGGGGATCCGAGCTGCGCCTGAATCAGCATCGAAGATCGAACGACGGGCGGGATCCTTTCATAAAGTGCACATCAGAGTCAGCTAATAATTGAGGCGCAAGAGCGACACACTGGATTATGACGGCGAGGAATTTCTGAGTCTCGTGAAAAAGAATGCATGTCTTCCCGTGGAACATTCGGGATAGAGGTGGGTTGAAGCATTCCGCAAACCTGTCTGGCATGCACAGTGCCCTTGTACTGCGGACGATCGAGAGGAGCGGGGCCGGCTACGCCCATTATGGGTGCTTGAGCTGCGGGCGAGTGCGCACACGCGCGGAATCACAGACGAGGGTGCTAGTTTGGCCAGAGGATGAAAAAGATGTATTGGGAACCGATGTAGACATATTGCCATGCAGAGATTCTGGGGGAGTGTGCACGAAAATGAGGGATGAGCGCAGGGAGGAATACACAGAAATTGGCGTCCACGGGGATCCGAGCTGCGCGTGAATCAGCATCGAAGATCGAACGACGGGCGGGATCCTTTCATAAAGTGCACATCAGAGTCAGCTAATAATTGAGGCGCAAGAGCGACACACTGGATTATGACGGCGAGGAATTTCTGAGTCTCGTGAAAAAATGCATGTCTTACAGCCACATTCACTGCAAATGACCGGGGCGTTCGTGCTCGGATTTCAATTTTGTTTGTTTAGTGTTGTTCATGTGAGCCCAACGCTCATTGGCTTTGTCTGAGCATGTTTAAATCGGCTCGATGGGTCAACAGGGATTGTAAGATGTCAAAAAAAAAAAAGAATTGCAATCGTTAACCGTGGACTTTACAATAGTATACTAATTGACAACCGCCCTCGCTGCTGCATGGTATTCTATCAACCAGGTAACAAGGTGGCCCATGTTCACAATCCCGTCCGTCTCCGTCGCAAGCCACTTCGCATATGTCTTGGGCGTGATCTGGAGGTCCAGGTAGAACTTAGTCTGTGTGGTGTTGAACGCAACCAGGAGATCCTCGGTCTTGAGCACGGCCCACGCTATTACCCTGAACAGATGGGGATGCGTGCATGTTGTTGATCCGTTGGGAACGGGGTGCTGGGTGCGAGTGCGAGTATACAGGTCGAGCTCATTGGATGGCCCGCGCACCTGGGGCATATAGCACCGGAAGCAAGCCGTGAACGGCTGGAAGTCTACGTCCCAATTCTGGTACTCCTTGTCGTTCAAGGCGCGTGAAGCTTTGCGACGGTCCAAGCTGCACGGACCAAATATGGGATGATGATTTGTGAAGAGACGTCCGGTCAGGGCCCAGCAGGCGCCGCAGTGCCCATGGAGAAGTTTAGAAAGCCCTGCGATTGCGTGCAATGCCTGGACGAACCTGACGTCCTTGGCCTTGCGGAGCTCAGCCTGGAGGTCAATTGTGTCAACCGTCTCTGCGTGTGGATTATATGGGATCGCGAGCGTGCGAGGCACAGGATTGCCGGGCGGGCGCAGGTGTCCAGCGCGTGCAGTTCCAGTGTCTCGAGAATATGGAGAGTAGCGACGGGTCGGCGAGACAATCGGCGCCCGACTTGAGTGGGATGTAGGGGTGACGGCTGGGCGCACCATGTTGGGGTCGTCTGTTGGTTGCATGAATGGCAAGGCCAGCGGTGGCAGTGTTGGAAACTGCGCCGAATATTGAGGTGCGCGATCGAGGCCAACTGCAACCAGAGCTGCAGCTATACCCTTGGTCATCTCCTGCTTGAGCATGTCCTGAGTACGTGCCGCAGCGTCCTGTACTGCGCCAACGACAACAGCTGCAAATTCCTGTAGCGAAGGGCCGCCGATGCTGGGAACACCGGGCTGTGGTTCGGCCATCGCCCTATTATGTCGCCCGTAGAGCTTGCGTGGAACGAGCGGGAGACCCCCCTCCGGCCCCAGCCCCAGGAGCTGATGCAGATCCAGTGAGGCGTCACGGAAGTTGAGGAGCTCGTCAGTGGCTATGTTCTTGTCCTTGCTCCCATAGTGAACATGGGAAGTCTTGGACGAGCGCCCCATTCGGGCATCGTGAATATTGACGCCCTCGGTTTCTTCGTCCGGCAGGTGGCGCGTGGAGTACACGCTCATCATCTCGGTGATGAATTGACGCCAGGACGAGCGGTTGATTTTAGCCCCGCATTCGTCTTTCGTGAACCTCTCGACGAGATGTCCAAGCTCAGTACCGGTGAGAACATCCCCTTCAAAGGCCCATAGAAATTCGGCCTGATGAACAGCCGCAGGACCGTCCCTGGAGCGGATACGGACTAAAATATTGATGACTTCACAAATAAAAAAGCGTATATCAGTACCACTGCGCCGGCCGGATGAGAATTCTTACCGGGGCGGATTAAAATTAGATACTTCAGTAATATGGCCGCCAACTCCGACGGAACGAGGGACGGAATGAACGACATCTGTTGGGTGGTACCTTCGGTCTTGATGCGACGTGGCGACAGTGTGCATTCACCGTCGGAAGAAACGAAAAGGCTCCGCGGGCGATCACCATTGGCAAGTCTGTACTCGACAAATTCCTCGCCGCGACTACCAGAACTCGTCAAGTAGCACAGGACCATCAAGAGCTTGAGGAAAAGCTCATGTTTCTTGAAGATCGTGTTGACAACCTCCGAGTTGAACAAGACGTCGCCGTTTTGGTCATAACAGGGGGACCCGTCACCGTGACGAAGTACCAGGTTAACTTTCTTTGATTCCAACAGGCCACGCAACCACGGGAAATCTTCGTCAAAGAACTTGTTGTATTGCATGAATGAGTCGCCAGCGGACTCAGTGGTCCAGTTGTCCTTCCACAGTTTAGGAAACTCGAGCTGAACTTTGACGTCCATCTCTAGGTCGTTAAAGAGCTCCTGCAACTTGATTACCGCTTTCCGTATGCCGTTCCTAAGCATCGGAAGGTGCACCGTGGTTGTGAGGTACGTAAACGTCATACAGTCTGGCGTCACATGCAGATTAGCTGGCCGAGTTGCGCTGTAAACCAACTTGGCTAGAAGAGACGCATTATCGGAAACTCGCACAAACTCGGACCGTACTGCGGAGTTGAGATGTTGCAATCCGAGTTTTTCCACCAATCTGCAGCAGGTCAGAAATGAAATGACTAAATTCATGCGACTTACTCGTGAAATGGCGGAGAGTTTCCTTCCATCGAGAGCTGGTTCGCCTCAAACGCAATGCAGAGGCGCATCCAAAACTTGATACTGGCGCATACTGTCGTGAGGCGCTCGGCTTTACACAGGATACCGCCACGCTGGATAGCGAAAACAGCCATGAAGCACTCCAAGACTGACGCGAATTTTGATGATTTGAGCGCTGCTGGACCATCACGCTTCATGAGAAACGGTTTTATAAAGTCATGAAAGTGCGGAACGAGCTCCTGGACCACTGCGGGGCGGGGCTGCTGACTTTTTGACTTTGTATTCAAAAGGTTAAGCATCGCTGAGACACTTTTCTGTTCAGCCTCCGTGAACGGAAACCGGTATGGGGTTTTTTTGGTGTCGATGCTCATCATGAGGGCGAACGTGAACGTCGTCAGCAGATGGGCGTAGTCGTTCACGGTGTTCGAGGTTGGTATACGGAAGAACTGCGTGGTTTCGGTTCTGTAAATCTTCGTCAGTAAATGAGAGTGGAAAAAGGAATCAAAATGGGCTACCGTGGGCAGTGGTGGAGCATATATCGTACATGGGGTTCAGCACCGTTGACAATCTTAACTCCCTGCTTGACGTAGGCTTTGATAACCTCCTTGGCGAGTATAATAGCCGGCTGCTGTTTCAGGGCAGTCTTGGTATCTGTCAGGGACTGTAAGCCGGCGATGCCATCGGCCGTCTTGATATGCGCCGCAAGGTGGACCAACCACCCCGTCATACCCGCCAACAAGGTGATACCGTTGTCATTGACAGGTCCGGGGATGACAATCGGTTTGTTCCTGAGCTTGACGCCCCATGTCGCTTGGAACGCAGAGTATGCACACAGAGAACCGCCGCCATGGCCCATACCGGGATCGACTCTGACCCAGTGCAACACCGCCTTCCACTGAGGATGCAGAACAGACTGAATAGTGCACTCCCGGACTTTAGACCGATCTCCGCTGTGTTGATCATCGCAGTGCGTAAAAGCGGCTTTCTGATCCTGCCATGCTCTGACGCATGTGTCGCAAGCAAATCCGCCGTCGGTCTCGATCCCTTCAATGGGCGCCTCGCCGAACTCTCGCTTCCTCAAATCGCCGGGACAATTCACCACGCTGTTGGCCAGCAGCTCTTCTTTCAGCTTTTGTTGCTGATCCCGCGCGAGTTTCTGGTTATGTACTTCTTTGCAGTGTTTGTAGACTCGCTCGACAAGGTAGCCGTGTTTGCATATTGTGCAGATGGCGACTCGTTCGGTCAGATGAATGACCAAATTGCACTTTTCAAGAACCTCGCTCCGGTAGATATTTCCCTCGCGCAGTGCATGAGAAGCTGGGCGATGGTCCGTTACTAAAGCGGGAGTCGAGGACATTATCAGTAAAGCCGATACGTGCCCAGACGACGCACCAGCTGGAGCGGCAGCAGAAGCGGGAGCAGGAGCGCCGGTGAGAACGGGAGCTGAGGACGTCCTCGGTGAGGCGGATACGTGCCCAGATATGCCAGTTGGAGCGGGAGCTGGGGACGTTCTCGGCGAAGCTGCTCTTGTTGCATCCCCTCCGCTCTTGAAGGGAGACGCCAGGGAGCTCGCGAAACTTCGAACCCGTGAAATGATGGAGGGCGACGGACGTGGTGACTCGGACTCGACTCTGGAGCGCTTGTGGCTCCCGTGCGAGAGCGATGGAGAGTGCAGCCGCTTCAAGGGCGTCCTTTCCGAGTATGGTATTGGCTCAACGTTGGCCACCTCCGGGTCGTCAACAGAAGGAACCACGACAGACGATGCTCTGGCAACGTGCGTCGCAGCAGATCGCACCTTATGAGGACGCTGCTTCAAGGGAGACGCCAGAGAGCTCGCGAAACTTCGAACCCGTGAAATGATGGAGGGCGACGGACGTATCGATTCGACTCTGGATCGCTTGTTGCTCCCATGCGAGAGTGATGGAGAGTGCGGCCGCTTCAAGGGCGTGCTTTTCGGGCATGATATTGGCCCAATGTTCACCATCTCTGCGTCTTTCTTGGAAGGAACCACGACAGACGATGCTCTGGTAGCGTGCGTCGCAGCAGTTTGCACCTCCCGAGGATGCAGCAGACGGGGGTGCTGCAACGAGGGGCGCGATGCTTGCGGAAACGCGAGGGGCTGGGGATCCCGGGGATGGGAGGGATGCGGCGAATGACGAGGGGAGTAACTTTGGTGTGGATTCGAAGGAGCATTGAGAGGAGGCAGCAACTTGGGTACTGGCGCCGGATCGTGCAGGTGTGTGTCCTGCGACTTGGACTGGGAGAGTCGGGGGAACCCAGTGAGGAAAGGATGTCTTCGGCCGTTGGGGAGGGTTTCAAAGGAGTACGGCAGGGGGGATCGGATGCGCCGTCGAAGAGGGATGGCGGTTCCTCTCCGAGTGTGTCTTTGTCTGCAGGATCTATAGTCACCACCGGGGCTCGATAAATCGGTGCACCTTGGGATTGCGACGGTGGCAGTGCGGCGCGGCTGCGCGGGGGTCGCGTGGTATCCACAGGTCCCACTCCTCCGAGCCTTTCGGTGGGAACGGCAGCTGTGGCACGTTCCTCGGAAGGTATGTTGCACGGACCCCATGTCGGCGTTCGAGGTGCTCTACGAATCTCTCAATGGAGCGAGAACCAAACTTGCTTGGGCATTTCCTGCCGGCCAACTTCACCGTGCACTCCAAGTATCCGTTCTTGCGGGAGACTGTCGTTCCTGCCAACAATCAGCTCAGAGAATGAAATCGGTGGCGTATGGCGCACTCTTGGTTTTTCCCTCGCCCCAAACCACCTCGTAAGATTTCGCGTGCATGATTTTGAGATGCTGAGCCACCTTTTCAGCGGAATTACCGATCTTTTGCTCGCAGGACCAGCCGTATGGGCAGTCAGTCACGAAACCAATCTCGTCAGAGCACGTTGATGCGGCGCGCGCCGTAGAGTGCCTGTCGGGCGGCTCTGCGTCCATTTTTTGGAATGCTCGCCCCGGATGGGCTGTGTTGGCGGTAGCGGCGAAATGCGTAGTGGCGGTACAGAGGAAATTTGGATTGATTGATCCTAAACGGGTTATCATGTGCCCCGTGGCAAGTTCCGAGCAAACATCATGCCCTGCATGTTCTGGTAGCCAAAATTCTGCAATGATTCGCATGCGAAGGCTAGCGAGGAGGAACTCCTAATGCTGCCACGGAGGTCAGATTATGTCTTACCCACCGACGTCCCACATCGTGAATGCGATATACTGGAGTCCTAGTGGCGTCCATAATATGATTTTCCATATTGTATTCACCTGCAAAGGCCCAACTCATATTTCTATGATTATGGCGGTCTAAATGCACTTGTAATTCCTCGTGAAGCTTTCCAGTGATTTCGGCCTCGGCACTCCAAAAATAGAGAGTTTGCGCAGAGCCATATGAGCTAAGGCTCCAACCGTTTCCGTCTGCAAAAGTTTTCAAACGGTTTTAACCGTTTTTATTTCCATTTAGTTTGCTCAGGGTAACAAACAGTTTACAAATGGTTTGCAAATTGTTTAAACAGTTGTCAGAAATCAATCAGTTACCACGGCTTAGAGGTTGTGTTCTGAGCCAGAAATTTGTCCCAGCACCATTGAGAAGAATGTTAGAAACCCATGCATAGTCCCGGAGCACAGAACTGCACACCAACAGGTAGGACCTTACAACTTCGCAAGTGTTTTGATGGCGGTCGGCCTTCTCGGCAAATGACATGCCTGTGTTCCGCACGTTTATCCTGCCTTCACGAACATCTTTGTTCACTTTGGGGTCAACATATAACGATCCAATTCATGTATGCATGTTCAGGATGGTCAAATTACTTGATTTGACCCTTCTACACAGGTGCGAGTAAACTGCCCTGAACAGTACCATTTATAAACTGTCTCGAGAGTCGAGAAGGGCTGAAAGAAGAATATAGGCCAAGTTACTAAAGAAGTCCAGAATGCTTCGAATATACATTTGGAGTAGTTTGGATTGTGTTGAATGGAACAGAGAGGGTTCTTCAATGCCAGTAGGGCTCTGTTTATAATTCCGCGGGCACTTATAAACAGTTTTTAAATCTTGGTTTATGAACAGGGTGTTTATAAACAGGTTTATAAACGGCGACCCAAATACGCTGGAAACGGGCCAAAATCGAGGTTTTGGTGCTCCTTCTCAAGTGCCTGAGTATCTCTGGGTTCTTGATGCCCAAAATGGAGCTCCTTTGTTTCGGCAAAATCGATTTTTGAACGGGAATACAAGCACAATATTGGTGATGTGTACTTCGTTTTCGGAAGTTTTTGGGTCTAATCTGTCAAACTCCATTGACTTTATCCAAGAAACCAACCTACATCGCACCGAAAATATTGCAATTCTGTTCAATCTTCAGCCAAATTGGTCTTGCCGAGCACTGCCACCTGAATTAAAAACAGCCCAGGCATTTAAAAACCGGTTTATAAACCCCTGTTTAAAACAATGTTTACAAACCGGCTTTATAAACAGAGCCCTATTCAATGGTGCCCAGTCAAATCAGACTGCCAAGCCAAATTGGGTAGGATCAGCATTACGTGAACAAGACTTGCCATCGCTTCGCTCCGGCGCAAGGGGGATCAAAGATAAGAAATTTCCTTATTTGGAAGGGGGGGAGGGTCCCTCCTGGCGGTAAAAAAAAAGTTTTATTCCAACTTTTGGAACTTCAATTTAGGCCGTATTTTCAGCCAGAAAACCGTGTTTTGAATTTTAAGTGGATTTTGCAAGACGGGTTGACTCCGGAACAAGTTGTTACTGTTTGACAGTGTTGATTTCGGAGGGTTTAGTTATACAACAAATTGTCAAGTTGCCGCGTCACTGCGTTCTATATCCGCGGGCCGATTGCGATGTCCAAGAAGCCCAAGCCGCCGTCAGATTTCAAGAAACGCCTGTCAACAGTGTGTTCAATTTAAGTATATTAACCTCCTTACCGCCGCGGCTCAGACTCTGATAGCTCTCACTCTCGGTCTCCTCAATCTCATCACGCCGTTCTAACTTCAACTTCTAAGTCACCGACGCCGACCGAACTTGAAGGCGCCAATGGACCTGATATTACTCAAATGGCTCCTCTGACCCCTGAGACAATCTGGCCATGCTCTAGCTGCAAGCAGCCCGTCAAAGTCGGCCTCCATCAGTAAAACTACACGTTTTGCTTTGGCGTCTTTGGCCCGGGCGTCTTTGGCAAGACGCTAAAGACTCCAAAGATGCATTTTTTTCCCAAGACGTGAATCTTTCGCTAAGCTAGGTACGAAATCTTGCCCAAAGACATATCGTCTTAGGGTGTCTTGGGAAAGACTCCTAAGATACGACTGGTCTTGGGGGAGACTCTGTCAAAGACATTTTAAAGCCATTGAAAGACACATAAGACGGGGGAAAAAATTATATTGGCAGACTACTACGAATGCTAATGAGGACTGAACTCATACTATTGCGGCGGCGGGGTAAGGAAATACAGAAAATGCACATGTGCGGGATATTGCTGGACATCAAGCGCAGATCGACACATGTGTTACAAGGACATACATTCCGTACAACAGTGCGCGGTGATGAGCGCATCGGCTGAGGAACATCAGCGGGGAGAGCGAGACGAAACCTGCGACACATAAGTAGTTAGATTTGGAAGATTCTAATGAGAAAAAAAGCAATTGACATACCGAAGGAGTCTCCAACCCCGAAATACGATTTGTGACGGTATAAATGTCCTGTGGAAGGGATTCAGTAAGGTAAGACATGAGCTAGGAATACCAAATCCCGTTAACCAGATTCTGAGTGGTGAAAATCATCGCAAGCGCGCTGAGCGGCGAGGAAGATTTGAGATCGTGAATCACGGAGATGTTGAGGTGCTTGACAGAGGGCTTGTGGGCTTGAAGGCTTGGGATGTTTGAAAAGGCCAAGGTAGGTAGATTTGAGGGCTTGAAGTCTCGAGAAGCTTGACAGAGAGAGGGCGTTGCAGAAAGACCACAGATGTGCAAGGTAGGGCAAAGAAGGATAGCGGAAGGGTTACACACGAAGTCTTGAATACATTTGAAGAATGGAGGGCCAAATTTGAGAGGAGACCATTGGAGGAGACTGCAGGGAGGAGGTGCGGGAGGTGGGAGACGATGGAGGGAGAGAGCAACCAACCATTTGATGGGAACAAATTGCGAAACACGGTCACCATGTCCGCCATCACGCATCATGATGCGGCGGAGTTTGAATGACTTCGGTAAATTTCAATCAGACTCGGATCCAACGCCTTACATTCCAATTACATTCGAAGTACGGCTTTCCTAAGGAAAGATTGGCATCCGAGGGATCGGTGAAGTTTTGCAAGTTGATTGCAAGTAACTTTAGAAACACAAAAAATTGTGATGGAATGAAAAATAGTTGCCCAAGACTGAAGATATCGCTCCCAAGACTAAGACATCCAAAGACTGGATCCCAAAGACCAAAGATGTCCTCCACCAAGACAAAGACCCGGAAAGACTCGGTTCAAAGACAAAGATGCCAAAGCAAAACGTGTAGTTTTACTGATGTTTTTGGCCCTAAAAAAGCTTACATTCGGACAAGGAAATCGCAAATTTTGGCTCTAAAAAAGCTTATCTTTCGGACAACCCTTCGCAGGTTGGCTGGTGGAGGTTCGTGCAGACGGATCACGGCCCGACGTTACGTGAGTGCACTGCCACGTCTTCGACTTCTCCGCTACGCGTACTTCTTCCACCTCCTTCCCCGCTCGGATCCGACTACCATCTCCTAGTCCAATCAAGCCACTCTGACTTTGTCCGATCCGGCGTCATCTCTCTCGCGAACTACATCCACCGGCGAGGACCCCGTAATGCAATACAGCGGCGCTGGACCCTAGTAGAGATATATCCGCGCCCTCGTCCAAAGCAAGTTCTACCCGCTGTGCTTGTCTGCGCTGCGCAAGGATACAAGTACTAGTGGGTCAATATTTATCGTCTCTGACACGATGGTCCCTAATTGTGCTTCTCAAGGATTGTGTCCAATCGCTCGCCTCGATGCATTGACAAGCCTCTAGATTGCACGGGTCCGTTAATGTTTCTCCCCTCGTACGATAAAACCCTAACCTGGAGTAGCGCGACCTTCACCTGAATATATTCATCGTGCTTCGCATGATTCATCGCTGCCGCGTTCCACGCGGTCATGATCCTCATAACGTCCCTACCTCGCGGATGCAGCTCCTTTGTACGACAACGCGCAGGACGGCACCAGAGACATTCACCTGGAGCATCCACTGTGTTCCTTGTTGAATAAGGTAGGCGGGCGGACTCAAGCAGGAAGCCTTAGACAATTTACTGGGTACAGTACAAGCTGTATAAATACTGAAGCCAAGCTGTGCCAAGGATAAGTAAGTATCTAGTTGTACTGCATAAGTCAATAGCACGGGATGTAGGCATAGAAATAAACAAAGATGAACACAACCGCAATCTGGTATGTTGCCAAGTGTGGCTGTGAAGGTTGCGCCCATCAGCAAAACAGTATTTCTCTGGCGGCCATGGTGTCGTCTGGCCGCGTCTGACTAGTCTGGCTTGTATGGCAGCCAGACCAGCCAGACTGCCATGAACTGTCAGAATTATCCACTCAGCCAGTTTCTCGACCCAGGAACAATTTGTGGACCGTTCGGATTAGATCTAGCTCTTAAAATCAAATATTTCCGTGCTGGCTTGTTCCAATGTTCACCGCGGCGACGGAGACGCAGCGTCTGCGGAAAAAAACTTCAAAGTCCTACATCAGTGTTGGCATCAGCTGCGGAAGGTCCGTGCGCACCACGTGTCTTGTGTCGATGGTTGATTTTGATGGCACTTGTTTTCCTCACACCATCACCATCCTCGCGATCGACGTCCTCTTCCTCGACGCTCCTCCCTGCTCCTCTCCCACTTCTCTCGTACTTTTGCCTATGCCCAGAGGAAAAGTCTTCAGGATGCTCCCCATACAAGCTGTACCATATTTCAAAAGGTGCTACGCCCTCCTGACTCGTTGTTCCTCTCGTACCAAACTCTTCAAGTTTCAAAACCTCAAGCCTCAGCCTTCAATATCTCAAGCCTCGAGCCTTCAAATCTCAGGTCCCCAAGTCGTCAAGTATCAAATCTCTCAAGGTTTCAAGCATGTACACAATCCTCGTACTCGAGATTCACTATTCACTACTTTTGTCACCGCAAGATCTCTACTCCAAGTCATCATGTCGATTTTCGACCTCTTCTAGCCGTGACCTCTTCTAGCCGTGCTTGGTTCCCGAGCACCTTCCGACAAGTTACCCTTACTTTTGTGTGGGCATAGTAAGTCCGGTTAGGTTCTAGGTGTGTCGGTTTTCTTGTCTCTACTGCTTGTTTATTGATCATTTATTGAAGGCATTGATTGGCATCGTGGTGCACGGCGCCGCTGTCAAGGACGGGTACGTCGGGTTGGCGGCGGCCACGTCGAAATTGGCCTCGGCAGATAGTGCGGCAGGCCGTATGGCCATGGGAGGACAGACCTTCGTGCAAGTTTCATGTCGTATTATTGGGAATATAGATGTTTTCTATGTTTATGAATCAATACCATCTAGATTGTTAACGTGAACTGTGGTCAGAAGTAAGTTTCTGGAGGCATTCTGGCGCCATAACTGATTATGGCGTTAGGCGTGTCATTATGCCGCCAGATGCAATTCTGGCGGCATGGCGCGCTTGGTTGCTCTGGTGTCAGATCAGCCAGACATGTTTTGTTTTGCTGATGCCGGATCATAAATCCAACATTCCTCCGCACCACCGCGGACGCAGTAACCGCGCTTGTGCCCCATACTGCCGTGCCATCGACACACAGATCTAGGACGACAATTACCGCGCAAGCACCTCCCTTTTAAGCGCCCACACCAGCGCCAACGACGGGTAGGGGAGCTAGCACCACTTGTGGTCTGGGTGCACATCTAAGACCAAAACTCGCAGGTGATGCCCACAGCCTCTCACGTCGAAGGGAGACTACAAGTCCGTTATCGAGGAGATCGCGGTGGGTGGAAAGAGTAGAAACCAGTCATGCAGGACAGAGAGTGAGCGGGGCCAGAACATCTGGCCCGAAGGTGTGTTGAACGTCGCATCCCCCTCGAACTCAGTAACCCTAGGAGTTTTGCTTAAACAATCATGGTTGAGACTAGGGCCTAGCACGAGTTAACTCATGGGTGACCCAGATCCGTGGCAGTGGGTACCTGTGTCGTCCAGAGCGGTACTCGGATCCGTGGGAAACCCGCGTTCACAAGTACTTGACCCGCAGGTCACGGGTTTCCCTATTTATCTTGGGCTCAGTTCTGTGGGCAGACTGGTGGCTGTACACTCTTGAGAAAGCTCAACAACGGCCGGAACATTAACATTGAGTCATTCTTGGAACGGTCTCAGGAAAGACAAACTTGACTATTGTTACCGACCCAACTATGTTTCCGGCCCAGCCCGGGCCTATTGAACCGCACGAGAGTGAGAAAGTTGAGGATCGGGCCAGACTAATGTTCAAATCTAAGTTTCCTTTCCACGTTCAACCAAAGGTTCAAAAACAGTCAGTTTTGAGCTGGAAAATTAACAATAATAGGTTACATTCTACGGAATTTTAGACGGCAGAAACAAATTATAGCAATCAGAGGTTTATGTATAGTAATCCTTGTTGAAGTGTCTACCAACGAAGAATCGGCAACGACACTTCATGCCACTCGTCAAAGTCAGAATCGATGATTTTCCGGCTACTTGAAGTCCACTACAGGGCATGATCCATCTTCAAGGTTGACGGGGGCACGGAACCTTATAGCCCCTCCGGACGGTAATTGGTCAGAAACTGGAGTGGTTTGTTGGATCCGGTCCTGGTCCATTCCAATGCGAACAAGAATCAAAGTTGGTGCTATATTCTGTCAACGTGCAATTCAGGAACAATTCGATGCCAATGAGGGACAGAACAGCTGACCACAGTTTGTGTGGCCAAACCGGTACTGATGCCGTAGAATATGGCCCCCTCGAAGGTGGTTTAGTTCAGAAGGTGGTTTCTGTTGAGAAACTCACAAATTCACCCGCGGTTTGGGTGGTTTGAGAGGCCACCAAGAGGATTGCACAGAAACAGTAAATCGCACCGGACTCCAGTCTACCGCAGTATATCAGAATTCAATGGATGGTCGGTATCGATCTGAACACCCGCACATCAACGCGAGAGCATTATTATATGTCTTTCCAAAATTTGGGCCGAGGATAGTTTGCATTCCGCGTCCTCGATACCATATTCGGCCGGCTAAATCAAGTCATGAGTGCAAATACAAGTGGGGATCCAATATGGTTGAGTGAACCTGTTAGAAACATAAGAAGTAGATTCGTCCCCAATAACATGGTGAAAGGCGCCCTGGGATCGATCAGGTACGTCCCTTCATACAACTGCAGGCACACAAGAACCATAAGGACTGCCCAGTACATTCATTTCCTGAGGAGCGGGTGGAATAGGTCCCACTGACCGACAGTTGCCAAGATGCATAATGCAGGAAGGATGAGAACCTTCTTTCTTGAATCCCAGATAATATAACAGCGGTATAGCTGGGAACACTCGTTAATTGAGAGTGTGAAAATCATGAATGGTAGGAGGTGCAATACAAAAATTAAGTCCGTCACGACACTGAATGTTTTCTTATCAGGTGAAAAGGTGACAGAGATAATGAGGATCCCTTCACTGACATGTTCAACGTCGCCCGTATAATCTCCGTCAGTCGAAGAACATTGAGTACCCTGAGGAGATGCAGGGGGTCGCTAGATTCCTGAACAACTTCTTTAAATAACCTCATGGTGATGCCTATCAATGCGACTGTGGCGACAGCGTCACATGTCCCCAGGAAGAACATAAATGAGGTGACGGCGAGGAGGGTTCGGCGTCTGGGCGGGTTTCGCTGCGTGATCGCACGAATTGCCAAGATGAAGAGGACGATGTAAAGGCCTGTTTTTTTCGGCATCATCGCAGGTGACGGTGGGGTAAGGAAAATTATCCACCATACAGCACAAGCGTAGTCTGGTTCATAGGAAGATCAATTCGTTGAAATCCGCTGGTACGGTGCGGCTCACACAGGCTATGGAGAGAGTGTTCGACATAAGAGCACATAGCGAAGCGAACTGTGCGGGATCCACGACATAATACATGGTGGTGGGGAGGTTGAGGTGAGCGGAGAACGATGTCACGATGATCATCCCTTTTATACCACCGCGGGGGGAGGGCTGCATTCAGCGGCAAACTAATAACCCAGGAACGGCATCGCCGGCGGCCGTAGTTAGTCACCGCGTTTGGCCAACAGCCCTGGGGGTCCGCCCCTGAAAATCGGCTAGTCGCAGGCTAGCCGAAACTGGCCGAAAGCCCACTAGCCCAAAATGGCCGTGAGGTCAGATGAGCTAGCCGTGAGCTAGCCGAGGCATAGCCTCAGCTGTCAATAGTTAGCCGACAACTATCATGTTGGTGGTCCGCAGTTCCGCTCTTTGCTTTCGACCACAACGCGCTCGCGACTTCGAAGCCGCAATGCCATTCCTATGAATCGGCCTCCCATTCGAGAAGAATACTCATTGTAGTTTGTTTCATCAGTATCTCTGGGGCATTCCGCGGCAGGGGTTTGCTAAGTATTGGCCAAGTATTCGGAGATAGTTTCCGGTTAGGATGAATGCTCAGGCTTGGCTCAGGGAAGACCAATTCCCGGATCATTCCTCTCGAATGCCACTGCAATACGACCAAATCTCCTTGGCCGGTTCAACCCTAATCTTTCCTGGTGTACGGTGCGTTGACATTCGCTTGCGGCGTTCTTCCTTCTGACTCCGCCCGATTTGCAGCCTGCCAGCCGGAGACCGGTTCGGAGGTAATCTCGGACTTGACGCCGCGATGATGTTCTCTTCTCTCATCGAGGGCTCTGGATGTATGCCAATTCGGTCTCTCCACTACAGTTTACTCGGCCTCTTTGGCGGGATCTTTATACTCAAAACTACTCTCAAATGGACTCTACGCTCTATAAACGCTGTTAAGGCACGAAATCTGGCGCAATCTGCAGATGCTAGGTGCTTTGGATGGCGGAAATACCGTAGTGCGTATACTATTGGACCTTGTCCCCCGCGTCGCTTGATAGAAAATGCCTATTTTTTCGCCTCAGATATGCCTCCCTCATGTTTGCATCATCCTGCGTCCATGCGTCAAGTGTCCCTCTCGTTCGGTACGTTCCGCTGATCACTCACTTCACCGTATCGCACTGGTCTTGAACTACGCATTTATGGTGTCGAGGCACGCTCTCTCAATGCATTCTTCATCCGGCTCTTTCCCATCCCTAGCGATCTGCCTGTTCGATTGTATATTGACGACGTAGCACAACCACCCTTTATCACGCCTTCCGCCGCCCCACGCCTCCCGGTAGGTCCCCAGCCAGTATATTTGCGTCGAATGCGTTGTAAACAAGATGGGCAGCTTCTACTGTGCCGCCACCGCGTCCGTTCGCTGACACAAGCTGTCGCTGTCGGCCTACCGCACTGTACCGCCACTGCATCCCAGCCTTGCGCATCGTGACATGGCTGCTGCTGTCACGGTTCCTATGGTGCCCACCATCCTGTTGCGCGCCGCGGGGAACCGCGTTTGCTGTGCGTCCGCACTGCGCAGCACCACACCTTTTTCTCACGACCAAGAACACACGAGCGGTCGTGCTATGGGGTCTCGCGTTCCAGAGGCGCAATCTCGCACTCGGTTCCCGCCGGTTATCCTTCTGGGGACGCCTTTTCCCGCCGATCAAGCGCTTGACTACTCATATTCTGTTCAATTCGTAACACTAATAACCCTTTTCACTTGAATCTGGGCCTGCATATCGCCCCTGCGATCACTCTGACGATTCTGCCGCCGTCGCAAGATTCAGCAGCGCGGTCAGCCTTTCTGTCCCTTTCTTTGCTGAGACACGAGCATTAGGGCAACCCTAATAACCCTGCATGAAGTCGGGAGTACGTGGATGTAGCATGTCGAGGGAGAAGACGAGGACAGAAGCGGATGGTTCGTCTTCGGGCTCGTTTGCGGCTGGTGGTTCTTTCAGGATCCCGGTTTATACCTTTGAAGGCTAGATCCCAAAATGGCTCAGTTGGCCGATTTTTGTCCGAACACTTTCTGGGCGAACAGCAGGATTTTTGTCCGAACCAGCTCTAGCCGAGGATGCCGAAAATGGTAATTTCTAGCCCCTAAATGCTCAAAAATGCCTAAAATTTCCTCTCTACTTGATTGACGCGCCTTTTCGCGCAAATTCAACCATCGTCAACTCAAATGACTTCGAAATTGCCAGTTCTGTCGCATTTTGGGACAAAGAATGGCTCTTGGCTCCCCACCAAAGGAAAGATTTTGTCCGAACTGGCCCTAGCCTTCGCCCTTCGGAGGCCCCATTTGTGTCCGAACGGCGCCTAGGCTTCAAGCCAGATTTGCCCAAATTTTTTCCGAACGCGGACCTGGCCTCCCAGGGTATAAATCGGGGTCCTGTTCTTTCTCTTCCCTTTCCATGTGTCGCTGATTGCTATTTTTTTTATAGCTTTCTCACGTTAGTACGACGGCAGGCAGCCGCACTGCTTCCGACCTACGTCTTCCTCTTGTGGTGTTACAGCGGATTCCAGGTGAGTCCTTCGATTCCTTTGCTATACACAAGTACAGATGGCACCTTTTTCAGTTCTCTCGCGGTGATAGTGCAGATTCCAGGCGCGTCGTTCGATCCCTCTGCTATTTAAAAGTACAGACAGGACATTTCCAGCTTCCTCTCGAGTATCGTCACTCAAGTCCGGTCTACACTTCAGTTGACGAACGAAGACGATCGACGCTCCGCACTAATATGTTCCTTTTTTTGTCTTTTCTTTGTTCATTTGTTCGCCTTCGCCACACCGTTCGCTGTCAATTCTCTTTTTCGAGTTATCCTCCAAGATTTCTCTTCCACCCATCGTCTCCCTGAAACAGCTTAATCTTCGGACTGCCGTGATCATAGGGACGCGAACCTGAGGCGAGTGTGTGACTTTCCGCTGAAATTTTCGTAAATATAGAGCCAATCAGTAACTTCTCGGCGAGTGTGCCCCTTATCGGATAAAATTTACCTTGGTCCGGTAAGACGCTTGATGTGGGACTCGTCGAGCACAAGCATGGTATATCGTGGGCAACTCGGTGAGTTCGTTTATTGTCATGCTCTCCTCTCAGAGCCCAGACGGTGGCCATGAATCCACTGGGTACGATGCATATCTCGCTTTTCTCACTCAGTACGTATGTCCCTTCCACTTTCACGCATTTGCTTTCGTTTGCTGCCGTCTCCTTCGATCAGGCTCTCGTTTGCTTTCAGTGGGTGTACGCTGTAGGTTCCCCGGCCCTACTTCCTTAGGATCACATACACACTCTGAATTCCACCCAATACGGACCGCATCGATCGGCTCTCCACTTCCGACTCCGATGAGCTCCCCGTTACTCGCCTGTCCATCAAATCACTCAATGCCGTATGTACTATTTGCAACCGCATACTCATCCGCACACTCATTTAAATTTCTGTTTTATTTCTCGATGTGCGCACGCGCCACTCCTGAATGTGTACAAACTAACTTCAGAGACGAATGCGGTTTTAAACGGTCATCGTACCTGAGCTGACCTCGCGCTAAGTCTTTCCAACGCCCATCCAGTACCTATGTTATTATTGTTGGTTTTATGTTTCACGGACCATATGGTCTCGAGGATTCTTGTGGCTTCTGCCTGCTGTTGTGCACATCGGTACGTCACTTCCTTGTTCCACTCAAGTCGTCTCTGACATCTTTTTCTCCGCAGTCCCTGGGATTGGTGTGAGCGTCGATCTCTTCTCGCTTGATTGGACCAAGGTGTGAACTCGCTGCACAATAAGCACTCCCAGTCTTAACGACCTACTCTTGACCTATTACCACTTTCAGTCTGCCATATCCCTTGCTTGGGACCCATCTTTGCCGGTTTCTCACGAGTGAGAAGGGGAAAGTCATGAAGTAAGATCTCAATCTTCCCTAGTCGACCCGGCGGGCTCCTGCCATTGTCTTTCCGAGACACGATATCAGGTGCGTGAACGTGTATTTCCAGATGAGCAAAAACATCAGCCAACGACATTGCTGTATACCCAGGGACGATAGCCCAATTCTACGGCGCGCGAAAATTGGGTCCTCATCCGTCCTGACAAGGCTCGGTTTTTTTTTCAAATCTTTTGCTTTGTGCCGCCCGGTGATATACTGCTCATCCTCCTTCCTAGTACTCCTAGTGTTGGAATCAATAGAGCAATCCAGTATTAGCAGTGAACCCGTTGCAAACGCGCGGGGAATTCTTCGCTGGCTACAGGACATAAGTACTACTGTATAATTTCATTCAATTCGTCGATCACGCGTCACAGGGGGTGTTGACGACGACGAACTTTGGTCAATGTCACACGTCACCAGGGCGGTCGACGAATTGGTCCCAAGGTTCGCGTTTTCCTCCAAAAAGTGTTGTGTACCCCAAGAAAATTCCTTGAATATTCTAGTCACATGTGAAGCTCGAGGTTGGACTTTAAAACATATTTCTGCGGGATTCCAAGCTCATAGCTATCGTTTCCAACCAAAATCAAACGTGAAACAAGGAGAAATTGAGGTAAAACTGCATTTTGGGCCATATGGTGTTGTGGAACCCAAACGAGTGCGGAAAAAGGCTTGGAACAAGCTCCGGAGTGGACTCGATCATTCTAGACAAATGTGGGGGTCTGTCGAAATTTTAGTCCTTGTCACACTCAAAATCGGCCTCGACGAATTGACGAATTTCAAGATGTCACGCGTCACACCCCCTGTCGAATTGAATGAAAATGTACAGTAATTAAGGTACGAATTAAGTCTGTCGGGCACAGGATCAGTAACGAGAAAGGGCGGGGACCTGGTAACAGAGAGCGCCGCGGGGCAGTGCGCGCACATGCAACTCGTATTCCAATTTCCAACTCGTTGGGGACCGGCACCGCCCTTGATCGGAGCGGCGTGTTTATCTTTGTTTGTTCTCTTTCACGTCTCAATGTCGCATGTTCCCTCATGAGACAGACGATAGCGGCAGCGGTACGTCGCCTTCGTACTCGCGCTCATCTTGTATCGGCTTCGGTCCCCGTCGTCAACGGCCATCTTCCTCGGGCTCTCCGCTTTACAGCACGCCGGCCCTGAATATCAAATCCTCACCTCCATCCTGCTCGTCCTCCGGACCCACCATAGCGGTCCGAGGACTCCGAGCAACCAGAGAGCGGTCGATACGCGCGTGCGCAGAAGTGGAATAGCTGCGCCGCCGACGCGGGCTGTCTGAGAATCGTCAAGGGGATGCAGCGCCATCACTTTCACGATCGCCTTCCTCTCTGTGTCCTCCCCCTGCTGGTACCCCACACCCACTCGCCATCCGCCCCGTCAGCGACGAGGGATCCGCGCGCGTCGGATCTCCCGTCGCCATTTCGACGCCGCTTCGCTCACCCACTGTCATCGTCACGGAGGATACTCCCCGCCACTGGAACGGCCTCCTTTCCCCTCTTCTTCCCCGCCCAGCTGCTCTGCATCCCCGCGGCTCTTTCTGGATCAGGCACCTTAGGGTCGGGACCCCCGACAGCGTCCTGCACGCGCGTCGACCACCAACTCCCACGTCGGCACGCTGTCTCATCACGACGTACAACTCACCGCCTCCTCGCCCCTTGCTCTCGCCCTCGGGAGACCTAGTGGCAGAGAGAATGGAGAAATTCCTCCTCGCCTCCTGCTCCCGCCGCACTGGCTTTCGTATCGCGCGCACGCGAGAAGACGGGAAAGAGGGGATGGCGCTCCCTCGGCTGGATTCTCTTCACTTACGCCCCTCGCGCCTTCCGCCTTCCTTCCCTGTCGTACCCGGCGTCGGTACATAGACACGAGCGACGATTCCCCGTCCGAAGCATGCGCGCGCGCTCCTCGGCTCGTCGGAGCGGAGGGTGGGAGGTCGATCGAGAGGTATGCGCTGCGCGGCATCGTGTCCGTGCTGGGATGACCCAGCCCCGCCCGCGCTCCCTTTCCTACTCGAGGTCCGCATGCGCGGGAGACGAATGGGAAGAAGGGATGGATGGAAACGCGGCGTCGTCTGCGCGATGGCCACACACTCGCGCCGCGCAGCGTCACTCGAGCTCTGAGTCCTGGTGCCGCAGGCCAAGGTCTCCCTCGCGCGTTTCCTTTCGGGCACGAGGTCCGCATGCGCTGGAGACGATGGGTGACGATGGACGTGAACGCGCAGCGTCATATGCATACTTGCGAGTGGATTCCCCGCCCCGCCCCACGTCCGCGCGCTGCTCTGCTGCACATCGTTGCGGAGGGCGCGCGCGTTCTCAGTCGGGTCCTGCTTCTCCGCACGCTCTTCGTGTCAGCCGGTCCGAACGCACCATCGGATAGTGCTATGCTATATCGTCGAGCGCGCGCGTTCCCCCGCTAGCATAGAGATGCATCTCGGATGGGCACAAGATAGGTTCTTCGATGTCGCATCCTCGGCGACAATGTCGGTGTACCGCCTGTTCCGGTACACTAACGATCTGTCCTAGACCGAAATGCTGGCTTTCTCCCTATCTGGGTCGGTGGTCGGTGACGCATATCGTACGACGACGAACGTGAGAGATTAAGAATACAGTATTGGTGCGTCTCTTTATCTTACTTTTCTTGCGAGTGTCGATACTGACGCTTGACGTTTAGATGGTCTATATTTACTTCACACGATAGGGCTTCGACGCTATTGCGGCTTTCATACGTTATACGCCGTGCCTTCAAAATCGTTCTCCGCTCTGCGTATTTTTGGGAGATAGGCGTATTTGGCATTGTTTTTCTCAGACGCCAACGGCGTCGATCCCCACTTTGTTGTTCCTGTATGTCATGCCGGATTCTTGAATCATTCTACTTCGGCTTTGGACAGTCGCCGTTCTTCACCGGTGTTCGTGGATTGCTTCATCTGGTTGTCTTCCACTGTGGGCGGGCGATTACTTATTGGAGTGCCATCCTGTTATTACCCGTCAACAAAAATCCCATTCTTTAAAATGACTTTCCGTCCGGCTAAGCAAATAAGGTGTGTCGAAAATTGAAGGACCACCCGTCGAGTTCCCTCGCAATTCTCCTTCTCTGCTTCAGTTATGATGGTAGATCTGACCCACTGAATTATCTTGGGTCATGCCGGAGGTTAACTGCGAGCGCCTATTTTTGACGCGAGTTTACCATCGGTGGTACCGCCTCCGCGTAGTAGTAATTTTGGTACATGGAAAGTATAATCCCATCCTTCCATCCTTCTCCCTTATCTAATTAAGCTGTGCTTTCCTGCATGTAGACGTGATACATACTTGGTGAGAAGAATTATTTGCGACGCGTCGCGATATCTTTGCCGTGATTGTCGTGGTCCGCGCGTGATGTTCAAATTAGAGTTGCGTGTCTTGGCCCTGTTTCCCAGATGGATCTTTAAATTTCTTCGTCGAGTGTCAAAGCCATCTCTTCAACGATTGCCATGTACCTGAACTCTGTCTTGGGATTCTATCTTTTCTTTCTATTTTCGGCCGCTCGATCTCCGGCCAACGCTCAAAACCAGGCTTCCTGCTCCCTGGTGCCCATTGCTCGCAGACTCGGCAAGCTGCATGCCTTATCTATGTCCCATTTTTCGGTTATCCAATTTCCCCAATTTTGCAACACCATGTGCTCTCGAACCCATACCTACGGTGACGGGCTATCTTCCTCACTATTGGTACGGAGAAAAACGCGCTTTTAAGCATTGCATATGTGATGACTTGGTGTAGCTTTGCGCGGTCGAGTGCATAGACAATAAAAATAAGGGAGCTTTGCCTGTAAATGTGTAGATTGTGGGGGAAAGGGCGGACATGCCAAGAGGTGCATAGCCTGACCCTGTGTAGGCCGGTGCAGATCTGTCTAGATCAGCGCAGGTACCTAAACTCATCTCTACTCATCTACACTGGGGTTAACTTCGTGTTTCACCTTGCTTTAGCTAGGTCTCCCTACCTGACAATTAATTTCTCCGAAACCTGCAAGGAACAAACAAGACCAAACTTAGGATATCACTGAACTCGAAACCTAGCCGAAACCTGCAAGGAACAAACAGATCCAAACAATAGCATATCTCTGATCCTCGAAACTCGAAACCTGCAGGGAACAAATAGAACCAAACCTGCCGTAGCACTGAAGAAAAAATGTTTTAAAAATCAAAACCTTTGAATTTTGTTCGGACGTTTCCGACCGCTCTCGAGCCTCTGCTTTGTAACACTGACTGCCAGTCAACGATGGCACAGCTTGGGCACAGCACCGGGGTGCGGAGCGCCCCCGGTGCACTGTTGTAAAGCAAGGTCCGAGACAGCAGTAGCCGGCTCCTAGTATTCAATCAAACCTTACAAGTGCGGCAGATGGCTGTATTCCGCGAGGTGACATCTGTCTAGGAAGCTAGGAAGACCTAGCCCGACATGTACATACCTTGGCAGACCTATGCACAGCTATACACAGCTACACAGAACTATACAGAGCTACACAGAGATTGTCTTGGTCACTAGACAGATGTGGTCTGCCCAGCTCTATATAGGGACCTTGCCAGAGGGTAAGTCATGCAGTGATTAGCTTGCACTCTAATATGCCCCTGGATGATCAGAGTTTACGAGTACTTGCAACCGCAATTGAGGTTCTGACGGCCTTTTGGCCCCAGAATCGTTTCTGGCGCAGCGAAGGCCATTATGCTGCCAGATGTAATTCTAGCGGCATGGCGTACTTGGCTGTTCCTGTGCCAGATCAACCAGATGTGTTCTGTTTTGCTGATACTGTAGTATTTCGTTCAAATCGACACTGGGTGTGATGCGTGACCCAAAAAATCAATTCGACATTTCGACAACAGCCAAAATTTGGCGTGACACCAGCCAAATTTTTGACATTGAATCGAAATTTTTGGCTTTTTTGGGTCTTACAGGCGATTTTGAGCCCTGTGTGATGCTCGGGAGGTTCGACAAACAGCCGCGTGACGCGTGACCTTGCCAAATTTCGATATCAACAGGGGGGTGCGTGACGCGTGACTGTCGATTTGAACGAAATACTACAGTATGCTCACATACACTATGTTCAGGTCACCGACACGCTGGCACCTTCCATTTGAACCCTACAGTCCAGTGCAGGGGTGGATGGCCACCACTGGGTGGAATGCAGTCCACTCTCCTGTATCCTTCGACTGCCCGGGTCAGGCCCGACAGGGTGTCCCGATGCGAGACCTCCGGCTCAAAGGGACCTCGACCCCCATCCGGGGTGCAAATGATGCCGTTCTCGCACATATGGGGCTGCAGCCGCATGTTTTCCGGATTATAGTGCGTACCATTTCATTGCATTTCGACGAGTATTTTGACTCACATGCCTCAGTGGCCCGGATACAGACAGGCCGGGTGGTGTCGCGAAGTTCCTGTCGCCAGCCCCAACGGTGTCCCCATCACACGAGTAGCTCTGGGAGTACAGATCGCGCCAAAATTTGTGCGGTTAAGGTCCACACTTCATTCCTTCCGTTGCACCCACAATTTCGTACCGACCCGTGCTTGTAGTCTCTTATAAACAGACGCTCCAACAAAACATTGAGCTCGTACCTCGCTGTGTTGTACCGCGCTTGTCGCGCGCATAAATCCCAGTACGAAACACCATCACTTCGAGACTGGAATCGTTACAATAGCCAACGATCCCTCATTCGGCGAGCGATCTAACTTCCGTGCGCCTGCGATGTACGTAGGCTGTGTACACTCCCATCTTCAGGCGAGGTCTGATTCATCGTATATAAATCCCAGCTTCTGGATGGCCACTTCCTTCGCGTCCGATTAGTTATCACGCTCGCCTTACTGGTCGTCTCACGTCGAGGAATTTTCCCCGCTCAAGAAGGACTCTCCAATTATAATTTTTCATTCAGCTTCCCTTTATTTTGCTCCGTGATACTGTGAGCCGGCGTCCTCAGCGTAGTTTTCTCCCTCACCTCACTCATTGTGTATGCCTGCCTGCCTCCGTTGATTCTGCCATTTTGCTCATTCATATTTGTAATGTCAAGATTTTCATTAGACAATCAAGAAACCAACCGTGGATCCTACCAAGTAAAACCAAGCCTCTGTGGACTCCCGGTAAGTCACCTCATATGTATTGTGTATGGGGTGCTCAAAAACTGCAATGAGGAAACATGGGTTCGAATTCTGCCGGAGGCATTGAGAAATTGAGGAACGTGAATTTTTTCGGTATTCTTTTTTAAAATAAATGTGCTACCAAGATCCATGAAGCCTATGGACTAAAAAAAGAACCAGGTCACCTTGATAGGGGTTTGAATCCCTCTACCCGCATTTCTCCGAATTTTCCTGTGCAGAATGTGTTTTGTGGTCAGACATAATTCGCAGACGCTGAAATCATAACAAGCACCTGTGGTTCACGGTAATCGCTTTGTTCAACGTTATCATTATCCTGCAGGCCAAATCCTCTTGTAACAAGGAGGAGAGGGTTCAATTACCCTCAGTGCAATACTTGGTTGAGACTCAGATTTTTTTTTTTCATATATAGATGAAGAAAATCTCCGACAAGAGTTCAACCTAATATTGGATTCCATGTATCTCACATTGCACCACGAACAACACCGGGCTCAAGAAGCCTTCGTGGTGGACATCTAATTTCAACCCTACCTAAATATCAATTCATAAGCCTCTGTGGGCTAATGGACACATGTAGCCAATACGCAAAGAAAGTCAAATGAGGGAATGTGGGTTCGAGTCCCAACAGCGGCATGTGCACTTCAATAGGATGTCATTTTTTCCCTCTTCCCTTCCCTGCCCAATTCCTGTGTTGGTTCCTCTGATAGTGATATACACCCCTGAGAGGCAGGAAGCCCGTGGACCAGTCACTCATCTCGTATGCAGTGCAGAGATCATTTACAATGGAAAAATAGGCAGGATTTGAATCCCTCCTGGGCATTTGTTGGTAGAGGTCCACAAAACAAAATGGAGGGCCTGCTGGTCTCTGTTCCCGAGTTTGAGCCCTGGGCCCTCTTTCAAGGTTGAACTTGCACAGTTTTTGGTCTGACCATCTGAAATTCATATCTCAAAATCCACAGAACAGGTTCATTAGATTTGATGTGTGCATCACCACGAAATTCTGAATGAATGAAATCTAAAACCAGGAATGAAACCCTGTTGATTGTGGGGTACTTTGTGGGTTTACTGTATAATCTGCTTTTCATTTATTTATTCCATCCTCAGTCTCACATTGAATTGGTGAGTATTTTTAAACCATGGTGATCAGCAAGCGAGGATGAATTGTAGTGACATTGTGAGTGATGCACATGCATTGATCTCCAACAAAAGCTCAACCTAAATTCCGTCTCAAGTATTCGGCTTGCTTTTTTTTCTTCTGGACAGCAGGAAGTCCTCTCAGCCTCCCAGGGGAACAGTGCAGTTTGGTTTTTCTTTATTTTCTGGTGAGAGAATGGCCAGAGGATCAAATCTCCAACAAAAGTTCAACCTCAATTCCATCTCTCTCACAATTACACTTTTTTTTATATCTAAACCTGAGCAGAAAGAAAGAGAGCAAGAAACCCCTGTGATCGTGGTGATCACCTTCTTGATGAACTTCCCAAAAACCACACGATGGATATGGGGGATATATTCTGCTCTTTTTTTTTTTGTTGCATTGTGGAAAAAACACTTGGATCTAACTCGACTCTACCTTAAAAAAGTGTTTTTGCCTGACAATACTGAACCTTATCCTCTCATTACACCCAAGTCTCTTCTTAAATAAATATGCTCATTCATTTCAAACCAACCCACAGGGACACATGAAGCAAATCTGTAACCATAAATAACATAGAAAATCCCCAAGAAAATCATACAATTCCTGAAAGCCTCAGGCTGCAATCAAACCAAGCTCATTCTCTTCACCCAGGTCTTCAATGTCAGACAGATCATCCTCAAGTTCCTCAACAGTCCCAGCTGGTGCATTGAGCTCTGCCAGACGAGCCAAGTTGTTTCTGTGTTGCTCCAGCACATCTTCACTGATAATGGCAATCCTTTCATCAATACCCTGAACTTGTTTGGCCTGTGAAGAGCGTTCAAACAGGGGTCTTGCTCTCTCCCAAAACTCCACTGCTTTGAGTGGCTCACTGTGTCCCATAGAAATGTCTCCGAATTGAAGCATGCATTCAGCTCTGCTGCGATGCACATCCATCTCAGTGAATCCCTCTAGAGCAACTGTGAACAAGCTGATGGCTGTATGCTCATCATCTTGTGCAAGCAAGATATCTCCCAAGGATTGGAGAGCCCTGTGAATTCCAAGCCTCTCTTTTCTTTTGAGAGAATGCACAAGAAAAACAGTTGTACAGCTCCACATCCCATGCAAACAACCCCAGCAACTGGTATCACCAAGCCGTTCCAGACAATAAGTTTGGACCTGGGAGTACAGAGTCACTTTCAGGCACCTTTTTAAAATAGTCTTGGCTGCCAATGAATTTCCCTCTCTCAGATAGAGATCTGCCAGAATAACATCACACAGTGCCACTCCCTCAACATCACCCATAGTGTCTAATGTTTTTCTGGCTCTGTCACAATTCCTCTGCACATCATTCTTTGGAGCACCAATCAACACATCAATTTCAGTGACATTAAGTAAAGCAAAACTATAGCTGTAGGCATCCTGTATAGAGGTGTCTTCAAGAATCCTAATCTGGATACTGTGAGCCTTAACATATTCTGATTTGAGCTTGTGGATTTCTGCCTGAGTGTTCATGATGTTATGGTCTAAGACTCCATGGGACATGCCACAAAGACCTAAGAGCTCTCTTGCCCTAATGCAGAGAGACATGGCTTTTGGGTAGTTCCCCAATGTATAGCAGCAGGTAGCCTCAATATCTAGTGCCTGTGCTTCTCTGAATAAATCTGCAGAAATTATAGCCAGTCGCTGAACCTCCTTTGCACGCACTTGGGCTGCAGAGTAATCACCAAGGTCCCATTCAACCCATGCAAGATTGTGCAATCCTCGGGAATGCTGTTTGGTGCTCCCAGTTGAGATTGCTAAAGATATAGCAGCTCCACAAAATTCCATGGCAGAGGATGGATCACCCGTTGTCCGATAATAGGCTGTCAAGGAGTTATAGAATCTGCCTGTATCAACTCAGATTAGTTTCAGCAGACCAGCAATCACCAGAGAGCATACATTTAAGATCTGGGTCATCAAACTCCTTGAAGTGTTCCAGGGCCTCAGAAGCCAATGTCTTTGGATTGGAAATTGAGTGAAGAATCCACGAGTCGAGCTGCTCAATAATAAGGTATGCCTCGATATGATGGTCACAAGGGTGTGGAAGGACAAGATGAATCTGTTGAATCAAAGATATAGCTCCTTGCCCCATGACTTGGCTAAATCTATTCAGATTGCATGTGCAGTAAATGCTATTCACTAAGTCTGGATTACCCTGTTGCAACCCATTCTGAAGGACATTCTGTATGTTTGAGTAGTTTGATGATACTCGAGCAACCATGCTGGAACTTGATTGAGTTCCACGGTATTCCATGTATAATTCCAGTAATTCCTGGAAATGTTTGAGAAGAGGTTGAATGAGGTGATCTCCAGGTGGCTGAATCTTCTGCATATACTCTCTGATAGGTACCAATGCTTTCAGCCGCTTGTTTTCATCACTATAGGCCAAGCTGGTACAAATCAATGCTGCTTTGCAACCCAGGATATTGTCAATTGGGAACTTGCTCTGCACCAGCTCAACATCTGACAGGCCATCTGGAAGCATTGACAGGAGGCTCAGCAGATCCTTTGAATGGGGATCAAGTCTAGGACTTGACAAGGATAGTGAAATTGACAAGTCCAAGTTGGATGTTCTGTCATATCCATCTGAGATCAAGGATGTTTTCTCCTCCTTCCAGCGGGACAATATATGGGAGCAGCCCTCAGAGTCCACCAAATGAGCCATGAGACTGATTGCAAGCGGCATATTGTCTGTCAGAGAGAGGACCTTGTCAACATCATTTGGATTATGTGTGTTGTCTGCAATATCTATAAATGTTTGTCGAGCTGCATCTTGTTTCAAGGGCTTCAGAGCTGGCAAAAATGGATGAGTCCATGCTACTTTGGCAGGTCTTTCTGCTCCTCGCATTGTGATCTAATTTGTATAAGTTGAATGTCTAGGTGGAAAAAATTATGGGACCTACCACCAATGCAAGATTATCCACACCTGTGAGCAGTGACAGAAATTCCTCTATTTTGCCTCGGGACTCAACTGGCTCCCACAATGTCTCAAGATTATCCAGAATCAAGAGAGATTTTGAGCTGCTAGAGAAGTATTGGATGACTGGGCGTGTAAGGTCTTTTCCTGGCTTCAGTCCAACATGGGCTCCTATGAGAGCAGCGAGTTCCACTTGGGTTACTGCAGAATCACAAGCAACAAAGAACCGATGCTGGTTATATCTCTGAGTAATTTCTGTATGATGGATGACAGCTCTCGCAAGATTGGTCTTTCCCATTCCACCTGCACCCAAAATTGCAATCCTGGGTGTTCCCTGGCTGAAAAGTCGAAGAATGTCTGAAAGCTCTGAGTTTCGGCCATGGAATATCTTGGGCTCTGATGGTAGCATAGAGATTGAGTTGGAGCTTGAATATTTGTCAGATACCAGAGATATCATTGAGAGCTGAGCAGAAACTGACCTGTTATGAGAGCCCGAATAAAGCCTGCTGATCTGTATGACATTTATTACCTGATTATCTTAGAGGAGAGGATTTTCATACAGAGGATGCCCCATCTGAACCAGTAGTGTTGGACAGAGCTTCAATCATGTCAAGTACTTCTTTGTGTCGCTTATCTGCATCTTCTTGCATCTCTGCAATGTCCCTTATGTGATTGACCATTGTGATCTACATATTGCATTCTTCTATGAAAGGTTGAATTACCAAACAGCTGACACACCTGAAAAATCTCATATCCTTGTTGCAAACCTGCCTTGCAATCCTTGAGTAGTGTGCTCATCTCGCCTTGACGGAAGAAATTCTTGAGTGTGCTGCCTTTCTGTTGAGCTTCAACAAATCTGTGGATTTTGTGGAGGGTCCTGATAGCAGTGGTCAATATCCAGGGGAGTCTCTTTTTTTTTCAAGGTCCAGCAACATACTCCGTGAATTTTCCAATGTGCTTCAGTACACTTGGTGGCAATTCCCCACCCCTATCTGAGGTGATGTGAACCATCAGAATTCTATTCAGCAACTCATAAGTTTGCTCCAATAATTGGGTACATTCATTCTTATTTTGTTTAACTGTCTGTTGTAGCTGACTGAGATTTATTGTTGTGACAGACTCAATGGTAATTTACCTCCACATTTTTCAAGAGAGACTGAGTTGTCATGGAAATGGCCTCCAAGAAGGGGCTCTTCAGACTACCCACAAGGATTTCCAGAGTGTTTGCAGTAATAGTCAAACATGTTGTAATATTGTTGAGTCGAATTTGAGTGACAGTGGGTTGTGGGGGCATTTTTGTGGTGGATCATGGGTGTGCGACACATGTAGACATTTATCCGGTGTGTGCATGGGAGTTTCCACTTTCATTGGCTACTGTTCATCTCCTGCACAGAAGATGTGATGCTCATGTCTGGTGTAGAACTTGACCACATCAAATGATTGATATGTATATCTTTTGCTTCTTCCTAATTTGCACCTTTTTTCTCATCTACCCACTCAGTTCCGTTATCTTGGGTAGCCTCGAGGCCTTTTCCCTGCAGCTATTTTTTAACATCACACAGTTTAACCTTTCAGGGGATCTTTGACAAGCTGTCAGTTATGTCATGCCAGTCCATTTTTGACAGACCACATGCCTGTGAGTCAAGCAAGTAATGATGAGAAGGGTGGGAGTGGAACAAGAGTGGGAGTTGGAGTTGGCTAACTGTCAGCAAAGGGTCATCAGTGGGATTCAAGCCTCAGCTAAGTGCCATCAGTGAAACTTGCCTAATATTGGCACTTGATCAAGCTTGAGCAGCATAGTATGGATTTTGAACCCCACACAGTGGGCTCAGTGGGGAGCATAGCACTGTGCAGTGTGCCCTGTGGCAAGCATCAGAGGGGGCTTACCCCCACTAGACACTGTTAAAAACTCTGTAAAGGCTTAAATAAATTGATACACATGGGAAAATAATCTAGAGCCCCATGCAGATGGCCCCTGTAGAGACCTATATATCAAATCCTTCAATGAGCAGTTGAATTACCAAACAGATGCCACACCTGAAAAATCTCAAGTCCTTGTTGCAATCCCAGTCTTTGAGCAGTGTACTCATCTCACCTTGAGAGAAGAAAGTCTTGAGCATGCTGCCCTTCTGTTGAGCTTCAGCAAAGGTGTGGATTTTGTGGAGGGTCCTGACAACAATTGTCAAGATGATGGGAGGTTTTCTTTCCCAAGTGAAGCAACATACTCTGTGAACTTTCCAATGTGAGTCAACACATTTGGTGGCAATTCCGCTCTAGTGTTGGAATTGATGTGAACCATCAGAATTGCATTCAGCAACTCCCAATAATTGGGTACAGTCATGCTTATTTTGTCTAACAGTCTGTCATGCTTGATTACAATTTTTGGTTGAGGCAGATTCAGTGGTAATGCACCTGTATATTTTTCAACAGAGCCTGTGTTGTGTTAGACATGGCTGCCAAGAAGGGGTTCTTCAGGCTGCTCGCAAGGATTTTGAGAATATTTGCAGTGATGGTCAAACACACTGTACTATTTGAGACCCCTTACCTGGACACCTAAGCATTCATCCCTCAATCTCAGTCTACCCTACAGATGCCCAGCCATATCAGAATGAGTCCAGGCATCCTACTAAGAGTTCAAGACCACTCCCACCCAAATATCTAAAGATTTGCTGTTACAGTGAATTTATGTCAGCACAGGGCCTCACTGCAGCGTTACTGTGACGTGGGTGGTTGGGCAATACAAGAAGATAGCTGATTTAGCCTCCGATACCTCCAGTTGACTAGTTGTCTGCAAATGAACCAAATGTTGTCTGTTCAAAATTCCATACATCTCTTTGAACTCTGAATCCGGTATGTATATATATCCCTGATGACATTCATATCCTTGTTGCATATTTCTCAATATCTGACTCCAAGCTAGCTCTGTCAACAGCTTGACCTTTTGGAGTGTGGTTGTTTCAACAAGTTTCAAATTTCAAGTAGAAAGTCAACTGCCAAAAAAATATGATACAACTTATTTATTAGTTTAACCTGCCTGCGGCCCAATGCGAGCTGGTTGACGCAGCAACGTCGACCGAGCGAACTTTGGGCCGTCCAGGAATTCTGCTGGGAATCAAGGAGCTAAATATTTGTGGTAGCCGGCCGTGCCGCTTGTCGGCCTTACCCACTTTATTCTTTGAACTTGTCTCTGCAATCTAGCTCTGAATCTGGGAAATGAGACTTCTCTAAGTTCTCTTGGTCTGACAGATCAAAACTGGTTTTCTTTATCGATATCCAAGCTTGGGTTGTCACTCACATTGTTTTGTTGAATGTTCGGGTGTTAAGGTCGCTGCTAAAGTCCGGTTGCTTTCTGACAATTCTTTGTTGATTGAGAATCTGAGTACCTCCTGGATGCCTGTTTTGAAGGAGATATTGCCGTATGCCGACTGCGGTTATTATCAGCAAGCAAAAGTTTTGCCATCATGCTAGTCTCTCTAGACAGACTGACACTCGTAACCTCGCATACTAGTCTGTTAGTTGCCGTGTCTGATAAGTGTTGTGATGCAGACTGCGGTTTCTTGACTGTCAGACGAATGTTACGTCTGTGGGTACAGTACTGCAGAAAAGGTATCGTCCTTTAGGGGGAAATTTGTGTAGCAAGTGTCGGGTGGTTTTTATTCCTCCGAAGTACGATGGGTTAAGTTTTACAAGGGATAGATCTTTAGATGGGTGGGCAGGATCTGTTATTTACAGGCTTTCAGCATGGAGCACTGAGAAGCCTTGGTGCGCTGGGGGATACAGAGTTCACTCCTTTTCAGCCTTCCAGGGTCCGATAACTCGGTTGCGTATCCTATACAGGCTCCTATCGAGGGAGGACGGAAGGAGTCGCGGATAGAGTCACGTTACTTCCTCTGGGTGTTTGCTCTGTGCAGTGGGTAGGGTTTTCTGAACCACAGTTTTATTTCTCCGTTTAATGTGCGGGACCTTGGGGCCTGTTTCGAATGTCGTAGCCTAAACTCCGCAATTCCCTTCCTTTGGGACCCCTTTCTTTATGTCTCTGCTTGAACCTCGAGGCGAGATATTCGCTGACGAGGTGACCATGCCGGTTGGTAGATGGCTATGGGGACTGGATTTCTCCGAGTTATCCCAAGTCAAAGACCGTTTGCCTTCCGATGCTACTCAGTCGGAACAGTTACATGCTAACAGAAGTTCTGTTGCTGGCTGTTTTGATACCACTCCACCTTTGGTACGTGGTGTTTTATCGTTTTCAGGATCTCCTATATGACCTGGTCCTTTTTCTGGTCGGAGTTCCCTACTGGAAGCGACTGATTGGCCACTCCTTGCGCTCCGGGTCTTGCTTTAACCTGTACTTTGTGGTACTTTGGTTTGGTGTCCGTCTCGTGTCTGCAGACGGAGGAAGAGTTTCTTTCTCGGCTTGTGAAAGCCTTAGGAATTTAGGTGGGGAAATACAAGATGCCATTCTCGAATAATACGCTAGGTTTTTATACTCTTTGCCCAGCCACCGGCACATCGTCCAGACATGCGTTCTTCATTCTAGACACAGCCCACAGCCCACAAGGTAGCTCCTACCCCCTTTAGGCCGGAAGGAGTCCGCTTTCCTCCTCTCCTTTGCTGGTGAAGTGCCCTTTGACGGAGGTATTCCTATAACGTTGTCGTCAGCCTGGTCAAGCTCCTCTCATGTCGTAGACCCCGTTTCTCCTTTGTTACTTTTCCTCGAGTTGGATAGCTCCTTTCCAGCACTGAGACCTTTTTACAGCGCAGTTCTCGAGTCGGTCGAATTCTTTCACTGCGGAATTCGTCCCCTTGTTGCGTTGATATTGTTCTTGCTCTGTTTCACCCATTCCTTCTTGTCAGAATTCCTCCCCTCGTCATATCAGTACCATTCTTGACTTGGTTGTCCTACTCCTCCTTGACGGAGTTCATCTCCTCGTCATATTGATATCATTCTTGACTTGGTTGGCCTATTCCTCCTTGACGGAGTTCATCTCCTCGTCGTTTCGGTAACGCTCTTGACTTGATTGTCCTACTCCTCCTTGATGGCCATTCTTCGAGCTCCATATCCATACCCTACTCGTCCTATAACCTGTCTTTATCGCGTTCGGCACCTGGCTCGGCTTTGCCGGCAAGGCGGAGGAGGAAGCGCGAGGTGGAGGTGGAAGCGCGAGGCGGAGGGGAAGCACGGAAAACGGCGAACGGGCGTGCGGGAAACAGCGAGCGGGCGTGCGGTGAACGGGCGTGTGCAGTAAGCGGTCGTGCGATGAACGGGCGTGCACAGTGAGCGGTCGTGTGGGAAACAGCGAGCGGGTGTGCGCAGTGAGGCGGGAAACAGCCAGCGCGCAGCAGAGATGCGAGTGGGCGTGCGGGAAACTGAGCGGGCATGCGGGAAACATCGGAATGGCGGCGAGCGCCGGTCGTGCAAATGGAAGTGCGAAGGTGTAGCACGGCGGAGAAATACGAAAAAGGGAGCGGGGGCGCAAGAACAGAGAATTCTGTGCGAGCGGAGCATTGTGTGGTCTCGTATGGAGGTGCGGATTTGCCAGTGACACCTTTACCAACGCTTATGTCGCTGTGTCTTATTGAGAGTTCCCCTGGTGTTTTTATCCCACAGTCCTTTATGTCCATTTCGAAGGTGTCCAATTTGAAGTTATGCTCTGCCATCCGTCCGCACTATTGTTTCGGTCTCCTCTTTTACTTGTTGCACATTTGGGCGGTTGCCAGAGTCGACACATAGTGGAGGCTCACAGCGTCCAGCCTTATCAGCAACTGATGGCCAATGCACAACCAAACAACTCATTTATTTCACGCGTCTGTGCTCTATTCGACGTGACTTCCATGGTTGGCGGTTCAGTGAAGGGTCTTTGAAGTCCTGCCAGCATCGACCAGTATTTTCCTTTCGATTCGCAGATCGTCACCTACTTTATGGATGTGTACAGCCTGGAAGATATGCAGTATCTCAACTGGAATTGCTGTACAACGTGCGTCAGTTGGTACCTTTGATTTTCCACACCCACACCACTGTCGTTCCGTGCGTAATCTGTACCAGACGCAAGCCGATACTTTCCGAAGTTGTGGGAAAGGCAACTTGGATTCAACAATCGGCCATCCTACCATAGTGTTCCTCTGTAGATCCCCCCCTGCAGGGAACACGTGAACGATGTGCTGCTCTTCCGCTGTAAGTCTTCTAATAGTCGTGTACTCGGTGTCAAAGCCCACAGGCCCGGACTGGATGTTGCGTAGCCCGTCGTTGGCCTAGGTTTTGGACGTGACATCTCAGACGGTGTGTGTGGTCAGGAAGGGCTGGGTGTCGTGTGGTGAGTTGCCTCCAGTTGTGTGCCGAATTCCTTAGCCTGGCCTCCCTCTTTATAAATTAATCTGTGCAGCTCCCACAATATCAGCCTTCGACCGGAATATTGATAATGTCTTGCGCACGGCGACCGTGCTCTTGTTCATGACCGACATGGTTCGTGGATGGTCTATGGTATACCATAGGTTGTAGGTGGAAAATGGATATTTGCGATTGCATTTAATTCTAAACTTAAAAAGAACCAAACTCGTTATGCCATGCGCATGCAATGGCCCTCAAGCCCAAGTAAACTCAACACTAGGGTCCTACATGATGTGCAGTGAACGCAAGCCACTTTGGTTTTTTGGCTGATGCCAAGCCGGCAAAATGGCTTGCCAAGCCAACAAAATGGCTTGTAAGCCAAAATGCCGAGCGTGGGCTTGTGATGCCACCGAAATCCACGCCCACGCCCGAAACAAGCCATTCTGCGTGGGCGCAAGCCACTTTTGCAAGCCAAAAAAGTGAACTCTCCCATGCATCAATGCAGGATACTCTTGCGATGGACCTGGTGTGCCCATGCTGGCTGAAGGGGATACGGCCAATGCCACGTTTACGACGGCCTGGCAGCCTGCTCGTGCGAGTTCTGTGCCGGCCCAATTCCGTGCCCGACTAGTTGAATATCAATCCGGCACGCGGATTCTGCGGGAGCGGTTGGCTGGATAAATGCTGCGGGGTGAAGGTACGGGGCGAAGGTACCTAAATCAGAATGTCGTTGCTCAAGAAAAAATATCTCTACTTCGAATAGTAAAGGCAATATGTCAATTTCATTGAACCACCCAATAATTCTGCGGGTTTCATCTCGACTTGTTCAGATACTATATGTAGCTCAAGTTGAGTACTTGAGTAATTTCATTTACTCCACCGCGGTTATTATAACATGACTCGCTTCTGCCTGCCACGCGCAGAGCTGGGTACCCAACGGTCCCGGACCAACCCTTGCTTTTGTTGGGTTCGGAGATTGCCTCAATGCAAGTAAACAGATCATGATGCTGGTTGTGTTGGAAAGAACTCCTTGACCTACCTCATACGGCCGTGTCCTCACGAATTCCACCGCTGACGTCCTCAAGTGGCACGCTGTCGTCGCTGGTAACTTCCTAGTGCTATCGGCACAACCACAGGTCCTTTTGGGCCGCTTTCCCTCAGCTAGTCTTGGAGTGAATATAAAATTCCGGTCTCTAGAATCGAACCGGTATCACTCGAGGTTCCCGAAGGCCATAGGCCACCGCACAAGGTCATAAAACGCTCAAGTTGCCCGCTCAATGATTATGGAGAAAGATCAGACAAAGCAGTGAACCATTGAAGGAGATGCAGTGGATGCACGTACTTGGTCTACCACCCGGCTCACACCGTAGTGCGAGCACTCGGTAGTGGCTTCAATCGGACTAACTTGTCAGTCTGCGACTTGAATCTCCTACGGCATCCCGGCGATTGGAAGATAGGTCAAAACTGCGTACTGCGATACGCGGGGCCGCACTTCGAGCATCCTAAAATACGAGATTTCAGTACACGATGCCAAATCGGCGACGTTTCAGGGGACAGCTTGCCAGCGGTCGTCCGGCTAACTAAGGCGAGTAAGTATAAAGGCTGGGCTCTAATGAACCCCGGATCTCCAATTGTCTACTTCGTTGATGGTTCTGCACTACAAAGCCCGGCCAGTTGAGCGATTCACCCGCATCTGCATCGAAAGCTCAGAATGATCTCCTTCGTTTCTGTCCTCGCCTCCCTTCTCCTCGCGACCGTCAGCGCCACCGCGACCCCTGTGCAGGCGCGCGCGGGCTCTTGCATCCCCACCCTCATTCCCAACACCGGTGCCAGCTTCATCAACGGCCAGATGCTACTCGGTGTCTTCTCCTACGGTGTGGGCCAGCCCATCCAGACAAAGAATCTCACTGTGCCACTCGTGCCGACGTTCGTTGCTGATCCCAGTGGGAACGGTCTCGTGAGGTAAGGATGGTCGTATTCCGTTGGTACTGCATGCCTAACGAACGTCGGGTGATAGTGTCGTCCCGCCCCCTGGTGTCGCGACTTTGTACCCCACCAGCGCGAACGGTCAGATCACGCTTCAACAGCGTATCACCACGAGCCCGAAGAACCTGTGAGTAGGCTCCCTTCTGATAGAAAAGATCACAATTCATTCAATGCTCATGAACTGAACACAGCACCCAGGCATGGGGCATCTCCTGCCAGAACTGCGAGGACCCCGACGTCGCATACGGGTGCTCCATTATCTCGCTTGCCGACACCACTCAGTGCGTTGAAGCTGGAACCACAGCGGGACAACTCGCGTTGGTCAAGAAGTGCGCTGGCTTGAGATATGGCAGCCAGATCTTCGATTTGTACGTTGAGACTTTAGCGTGAGGCATAGGAAATAGATGCCGGGAGAGATCAATGTGTTTGGGCCGGAAGGAAAGTAGCTGTAGCGACCGGAGGTGTTTGGTGATTGATCGCGAATTTCAATGAATTGGTTAATAATTGTGTATATGAATCGGGCGTTACAATCGAAGATCCTGCTCTCAGTTTTATTCTCCCCAATCTCTTCCAATTTGCGAGGAAGGCGTTCGAAGCAGACGTATGGCCAACGTATGGCAGCAGGACTTTGATTTTACATTCTTCGGCGTACTAGTAGCGTGCTGCTGCGTTGAATAACAAGTTGCCAGGGAAGGCTGAACACAATGAGCGAGGTGATGCTAGTCTCTTTGACAGACGCTTCAATTCATCTTCAACCCATGCTGCGACTTGAAGGTGAGAGCAAGAGCCAAGGTCGACTCGTCATCGCTGATTGGTGTTACAGATGTTTCCTAACCCGTGTCAGCTGCATCGCCACTTGTAGCCTCCCTTGTCTCCTACCACGTTGCTAGTACTACGTTCAAGGAGAACCCGTTCACGTTCAAGTAGAGCGAGGTATGTATCGGGACCGCTATCAGTAATCTCAAGCGATGAAGGCGGACTAGGTAGCACAGCTGGGGGAGGCAGGTATCCCTTTACCTCCTTCTGTCCCATGTCCTCGTGAGCACGGACACTAACGTTTCCCCGCCCTTCAGCACCTGACCCCTTCCACCGCGCTTCCTGCCGTATACCCGCTGCCCACAGTTCAACTGTGGAGTTATTCGGTCGGTCCGGCTCGGGTTGACGAATGGCACCAAGACCTGTGTTGGTTTAGTACCAGCTCGGAGTAATCTCGGAAACGGGGCGAATGAAGCCAAGGAATCTGAATCCACTCAAAATTCATGGCCATTACGATAGTTGTGTCCGCCAAGTATGTGTCGCATTTCAGTTCCAGAGTGATCGGTCATCAAGTTTGGCGATTCCAATACGTACACAATTCTCTACCGATCTCAGCGGTGAGCCGAGTTGGGGACCGACGGAACGTCATTCGAGCCGACTTACCCTACCCTGAAATTCAGGATCCAATCCCTACCTGGTGTATGAGCTAACTGAGCCAACCATTATCTTCTAAGTAGTTGCACGCGGTTCGAAATGAATGGTGATAAGAGATGCTGTACGTCGGCTTCCAGGGTTACGGGATACTACGAAGGTCCGGTATCTCTTGGCATTGGTGGTTTAAGTTTATATTTATTTTCTTTCGATGGATATCCGAACAACGAAATACAGATTTTTTGTGCTTCGGTACCCAGTGGAAGAAGGGGGCCATTTAGCCTAGAACAAACGGAATCCATTTCACGGCCTCTATTTCCATTCTCCGTATAGGCAGGGAATGTGCGGGTATCAACGGGGTACGTTCTACAGATTGAGGCTTGAAGGTAGGTATCAATATGCATTCAAGCATAGAGAGCCAGCTCACTACTCTGTACGTAACCTATTCAGTTCCCACAGCCTTGTTGTAGATTCTGATGCACACAGGTTAAAGATCGTGCGGTATGTACGGCCCATCGTAAGCGTTGGGCCGGTGTCTTTATAACTCAACCGGAACCCAAAATACCACCAGGAACGCCCCGAGTTTGACTACGTCATGTTCAAGGTATAGAAATTCCATAGTGTTTCATCTCAAGCGCTCGGTAGTTGAATAGTACTCGAATATCGTGCCATCTAGACCAAGGGGATACTGCAAGTGAACGAACGGTGCATATTCGACAGCACCATCGGAATAAATCTACGTATAAAACCCCAGTAAATCGGGTCCTTAGGCCAATTCGTCGATTCACTTGCATTAAATTTCAGAATGCTCTCCGCCTTCTCTGTCCTCACCTCGCTTCTCCTTGCCAGCGCTAGCACCACCGCTAGCGCCGTGCAACCCCGCGCGGGCACATGCAACCCCGTTGTCACGGGCAAGAAGCTCAACATTGTCAACGGGCAGTTCCAGCTCGAGTACCCCGCCGGCGCATTCTTCCCTAACGTGCCCATCGAGGCGGAGGCGCTCACCATCCCGCTCGTTCCGGTCTTCAACGTTGATCCCGACGTTACTGGGCTCTTGAGGTGGGATTTTCCATTTCAGTACATTAAGTGCACGCTGAAGCTTTTTTGGTTTTTTTCATAGCATCCCCAACCCTCAGGCTGGAGGCGCGCCTCTATACCCGACCCTCGTGAACGGGACCCAGGTTTTGCTCGAGCCACGCATCTTCGACACTCCGTAAGTTGAATTCCATTCGAGTCCAGTGGATGCTCACCCTCTTGGAACAGCGTCCAGCAATGGTCCTTCGCCTGCGACAACTGCAACGACTCCACGCTCGCGTACGGCTGTCAAGTCATTTCCGCTGCAACGGCGCAGTGCGTCCAGATCGGGACTGCTGTGGGACAGACGGCGAGCGTCTCGCAGTGCTCGGGGTTGCCTTACGGAAACCAGGCGTTCGATATTTTTATCTCGTGACTTGGGGTGGCACTGTTCGGCTGAAGGACGGATATTGCTTGAATCAGAATCTGGTCTATCAAGAGCTCGACCGTCGAATTGAGTGTACAAATGTGTGATGAGTCGTTTTTTAGCTTGGAATCCGAACCGAACAGGTCCACAATTCTTTCTGTCGCTCATAAGTACCGATGAGTGCTGGCAGGTGTGCGACTCGAACCACCACCTGTCGGATTCTACGTGAAAAGATAACAAGGAGCCTTGAGATCACTCAAGAAAAGATCAATTCATTCTACAGAACGTCGCCGAGGTCTACAAATCTGTGCACAGATGTGGCATATACCTGTCCCGCTGTCCCGTCCCTTTCCATCGGGCGCATCGCCTTGGCATCGCTCTTCCTGTCCCTCCACAACCTGAGACGCCCTCTTCTATGGGCGCTTTCCGGAACCTACATTGACAATGTTCTATGCCTGCTAAACACTGCCCGCATGCGCCTGATGTTGCGCCCCCAACCTAACTCCTCCCCCACGCGACGCGTCTGTTTGGCATTGTCTGCCTGCGCTCCGATCGGATCACCGCATGTGTCATCCTTCTCCCACTAACGCCCAACTTGCTGCATCTTTATCATCTACCCGTCCCTCGTCCCCAATCCTTCGCTCCACCCCTTCAATTGTAGCCTAGAAGATATTTCTAGGCCCGTGCTCCAAGTTCCCGCTGGATCCAGCACTACCGCCACTCCAATGACTGCCGATACATCTGCTGGCTGGTTAGCTATCCCGTCGGCTGCGCTTCCGTCCCCATGACCGATGCCTTCTCGATCTCGCACAAATGCAATGTCGACCCCATGGCGTACGACAACTTCCATACCACCACCACCAAGCAGACGCCCCACCGCGTCGAGCGATACCCCATGTCGAGTACCCAGCCCCAGCCACTTATCCTTACGTTCCGTCCCCGGCACCTTCCTCGAAACAACGCCGCTCGCCCTATGACCGCTGCGCGTTCCCGCCCCATCGCCATGCTCCCTACCCACTCCGGCTCCCCCTCTCCCGACTGCGCCGCCCCAAAGCAGCAGGGGACGCATGAGTGTGATACTGGCGGTGCACACGGACGACGCGACGACGCAGCTCAGTGATCATGTGAGGCGGAGGTGTTTCAATTGCTGCATGACGAATATGAGTACGTGGAGAAGGAGTAATCTGAGCCCGGCACAAGTCGTCAGTGCTTTTCTTCTGTATGCTGACTCTTTTTTTCAGCTCTGCAACAAATGCGGCCTCTTCGAATGCACGCACTCGTGTCCATGCCCCGAACAGCTCCCGCACAAGCGCGGCCCGCTTGCGTCCTCGACTCCCCGCTTGCGCTCGCCCCCGCACGCACAGGCGACCTTCTTTTCTTCCCTTGGTTTTATTCGTTTTTTTGGAGCGAAGTGCGCGATTTACTTTTTGAGAGATAGTGGCTACACTATATCGCTGTCGTCCCTTCCTCCTTCATCCTTTTCGTCCTTCCTTCCCTTTCGTGACCCGCTTCGTTCTCGGCGCCGCCATCTTTGATTTGGTCGACTTAGCCCTTTTTCGTCTTCTCCTCCCTCCACCATCTTCCCTCCCTCCCTTCCTCTTCCCCTTCCTCTTCCCGATCCGCAGCTCCCATTTGCCATTCCCCGCCTCCTCTCCCGCCCCACACGTATAACGCTCCCCTCCTTCTTTTCTTCGACTACCTTTTCTTCTCGCTTGCGTATGTATCACCTACATCAATGCTGACCCTTCTCTTTGCAGCCCTACCAAATCCCCGACCACTACCGTCCCCCCGCATCACCCCCTCCAACGGCGCACCCTCTACCCCCAATCCCTCCGCCCCTGCCAACGACTTTGCCTCTGTGAATGGCTGCGCCAACGGGCAGCACAATGGCTCCGCCTCGCACCCGGGCACTCCCAACCCCCAAACGGCGAACCCGAGTCCGCAGCTGCCGGGGACGGAGTGCTTGAAGCCGGCGTCGAGGGATGGGAATGGAAGGAGGGAGAGGAATGGGAATCGGAGGCAGAGGGAGGAGAGGGAGGAGGAGAGGAGTCGATGGAGTGCTAAAAAATGAGAAGGGGGGAGGACTTCGGGGTGTATGTATTTATCCTTCCGCCTCCGCCGCTGACTTTGTCTTCCTCCCGCCGACTGCTCGACTCTCATCCTCGACCTTCCTCTCATCGTGTCTTTTTACCCGCTAGTGATCCCCACGAACTCGTACACTTGTAGCACTGTTTTTTCCTCTTGATACCTCGCTGTGATTCTCTCTACGTACCCTTTACGAATACTCACTCGCTATGCTACACGCTGCCCTCGTTTTTTGATTCGTTGCCTCGCAGTCAGTCGTAATCGCGATCATAGCCTTAACCAGATCGAGCGGGATGATGATTGGTCCGCTGTTGCAGAGAAGGCCGGGGAAGAGCAACGGTTTGCGCCTGACCCGCGCCGATGCTGAGGACGCACGGCTTGAGCACGGCGGTTGGGTTGTTACGTCCGAGGCCGCCGTCGACAAATTTAAAGGAAGGGCTCGGCACACTGCGATGGACCGATTTCGATCCGTTTGAACAATGTTGGCGCGGCGGACGTGCCACTGCCGCGCGCGCCACCTCCCATATGGCGCACTTTACGGCGGGCTCGTCGCGGCCGGCGTCATAGGTACGGAATATCACCACGATGTTGGCTGCCAGGGTATGAGCGACTTTGTGCTGGAAGTAGACAAGACAACTCACGTCCGGCACATGTCAACTCCGGTGTCCTTCATCTCTGCCGGAGTCTTCGAGGTAGATCTCTCGCTAACGATCGTCTTGATTACGCGTTCCAGCCTTGACGCCTTGAACCGCCCGTCCTCATGCTGGTGAATAAGTTTCGTTTCTGTGAACACCTCGCGCGCGAGATTCTCGTACACCGTAATGGCATCCTCAACTGACATTTGTGGCCGTCCCAGCATGAGAGCGATCAGCCTGTCGGGAAGATCAAACCAAAATCGATTGCTCGCATACCCTCCTGCGCTTGTCCCGGCGACGGAATCAAAGTGATCACACGGGGATGGAAGTACATCCAGGTTTTGTTCAACCTTTATTCAGTACATGATACTCTTGAGGATTAGCAAGGAGCTCAAGCCACGGATTCCGTCCAAGAAAATTATACGACACACCGAGGGCACGCAGAGTGGCTCTGAATCGGGTCCACTTGCATCTGGATTGGAATTCGGAGGATGCTGAGAGGCACTTGCGCTGGTCTCGGGAAGAGAGGCAGCCAGCGAGCCGAGGTTGAGCGGTGTAGACTCGGAGTTTGACAACGACATGAAAGAAGGAGAAGATTTACTGTAGTAATCCAACCAAGTGTTCAGGTGACGGACAGACCCCTCAAAAATGAACACTTGGGATACCGGTGACGGTGACGGCTAAGATTTCTGGCCCAAAATTGCTCAAAAACGCGAAAATGTCTCATCATTGCCGAGAAATGAACACTGGAAAAAATGAACATGGGTGACAGTACTACAGCAGCCAAACCCCGATTTCGGCATTTCGGAATTATCGGCCCGGGAAATGACTCAGCGTAAGTAGAGGTTTCTTGTGTTCTCCTTTTCCAATCTATGAATCTGGTATACCAGGACCTTCCGTTGCGTCTCCCAAACCTCTGTGCTCAGCGCCTCGAGGCTTTAGCTCAGCAGCGCTCAGCGCATCTCACTCACTTGCCAAGTACCGATGCGATATCTCCTCAGGCTACCTGCCTACTTTCCTTCCAGCTGCCTACACCGTCAAATCTAACGGCCATTACAAGCTGCGCGCACTAGTACTGCTCATTCCCGCGTCCTGGTCATCTTCTGCCCAGCTCCTTCCGGCTACATCAGGTCCCCAGACTCTTTTCTTTCCCTCTCTCCTTCCCTCTCATCCATCTTCTCTTGTTGCCTTGCATCTCCCCACGCCCGCCCGCGCGCTCCCCGTGTGCGAAGTCGTCTATTCTCTCTGCAATTGCCGCTGCGTGCGGAGCCGACGTGGCAAGACGGTGGAGTTGCGCGCGCGCTCGTGACGGCGCAAATGTAGTGCACACCCGTCCTCAATGCGCGCAGTTCCGAACCCATCACCGGCGCGCCTCTTACTAGGAGGCGCGCCGGTGATGGGTACCCTATGTAGTAAATAGGGTCGGCATGCGCGCGGGGGGACCTGTAGCATTCAGTCGAGAGACGAGGTACGCTCCACCTCTTTTGTTCTGTTTTGTCTTCTCCCTTCCCCCATCCTCCGCGGTGTACGATCTCCCCATGCCCGCGCACTGGTACTACATCCGCTGCATGCAGTTCCGCACCCCACACGTAGCTACGTGCTCCCGCGAGATCACCGCTCGCAGCTGGCCCAATGCAATCCGCAGCAGCAAGTGATTAATTCATTGATTACCATTATACACATTAGATCTACCATACAGTTACGTTCACCTTCCCAAGAAAACTCTGAACCCTAAATTTGGTGTGCAATTCTCTCCGATTGAAGCTCTTCTTCTGCCAGCGCTGCCTCTGCCCTCGAAGGCCGGCGCTCAGTGTTACCCGCAGATGACACGCCGCTTGTCCCGTTGCATTTTTTCGCCAGCTCCGTTAGCGCAGGCCCATAGGAATCTGTGGTCGCCGTCTGATTAGGGCTCCATGGCGGCTGCGTGCATAGCGAGCATGATTTTTGGCACAAGGAGCGCACGGCGCGGATGAACGACTAGGATGGAGTTGAATTAGAGTGAGATACGTGGGAGGCGAAATACCCACAGGATCTGTGCCGGCAAGCAAAGCGTACAGAAGGGGGCGGGAGGCATAGATGCATAAATCTATGGAGCGGGAAGAGATCCATTAGTGTCACGGTAAAACAATTGTGACATAGTAACTACTTGTTGTCCGCAGATTCATATTCTATCAAAGCATGTCAGGAGATACAGGGAGCGAACAGCATTAAAACGACACACGAAATCGGTTAGATTTGGGTGCATGACACTGTACACGTCAAAGATACACGCGGTCGTGCTTAAAAAACAGGAGAGAAGAGGGTAGAGTGCTGGTTGAAAAATTGCAATGAGAATGATGGACGATTTGGGGGGAAATGACACTACCGATGCGTACGATCATCCAGCGAAATCGTACAATGGGATGTTTGGGAAGACTCGACGCAAGAGTAGCGATTCCGGATTCAGACACATTGCTGTGCTGGGACATGGTATCAGCCCGCAGGCGTTGAATCTTCATCTGAAATAGGGAATCAGCAACCAAGACCGGGGAAGATTTCCATGACGTGCCTCGTGTCGCAGCATGAAAATTAAAATGTTCAGGAATGAAAGGACCTCGACAGTGGACATGGAGAGCATCGGCACTGAATAAGTTCCAAGGAGCCAGTGGAGTTGCGCCGTAGGTGTAGGGTCCCGGAACCAGCAGGTACCGTTGGTGGCGTACCAGCTGCGGGGAAGTTAGATAGGATCAGTGTTCGAAGGAAATAAGATTCTGCTTACCCGAATTCACCGGCTGCCAATGTTGGTATGGTGCAAGCCCCGCAGAGGAACACTGCGCCGAAGATATAGAATTTCTCCATCGTATTGCCGTTGACTCCGTAGACAAGAACAAGCCTGAATTTGCCATGATTAAAGCATGAGCGAAAGCAAAAGAACTGTGTACTGGAGATTGAGTGCCACACAGCAAAACATGCATGCGGAGAACATGGAGGACGTCTGAAACAGACGTCAGATTTAGTCCACTGATAGTGTGGATACACGGACCACACCCAGGAACGCGGTCAAACTGCATACAGAACTTGTCACTGTCACGTCTAGAAATATGATCGAACCGAATATCACACTTTAGAAAAGATTGTAAGCGGATTGTAAACGGAAGTATTTGCAAACGGTGTTGAACCTACTTTGCTACCAAAGCATAAACGAGTAAGCGGAAGCTGACACGGTCGAGGTGTGGCCGCGAAACGGGCTTCCACTGCAGGTACGCGGTTGCCGCTAAGAGTAGGACAGATAGTACTACTCCCGGAATGGATACACCAAGCATCCCATGGCTATAAAAAAAGCGGAAGTCAGCAAATTAACATTTCAGAGGTGCAATGCCTGGGGCACTTGATAGATTCTAGAAGCTTGGCCGACATGGATAGGATACAAAAGAGAGGGACCGGTCAGAAACAGGCACCGCGGATAGACTGTATTTCCGCTGTCTAGTACACGGGTACAAAATTTCGGCACTTCCCAGGCCGTCGGTGTGGCGTAAAACGGGGTTCCACGCAGGTACATAATTGCCGTTAATACTATGACAAATGACGCCACCCCCAGAAAGCATCACATCGCTACAAAGGAAGCGGAACTTCAGAAGTGGAGTGCCCGGCGCACTTGATAACATGTAGAAGATGGTGGCCCGTCGACGAGGACTGACTTGAGGCTTGAGACTCACGTATAACAGTAGGGACCGCAGATAGATCGTAGTTCCGCCGTCTGAAACGGGTACAAAATCTTGGAAGCAGTGTTGTCAGGGTCAGTCAGTAAAGGTCATAAAGGTCAGAAACTAACCAGTCAGACCCCGGTGCAATTAATTAGGTCACACACCCCCCGACAGAGTGTGACCGTTGACGTTCGGGATGTCATATAATTCGAAACCCCCCGAAAACTTTGGGTACCGTGAAATTTTTTAAAAGGCTTGGCAACTCTTTAGTTTTACTTCAGGGTCCGGATCATTTACGGGTTGCGGATTGAATAGAGGCCTCAATACCAGACACGGCATTTAATCGGTGGAATTTGAGCGCTCTCAGGAATGTCCGACTACTAGTTTCGGCAAAGTCCGAATTCCTCTCCGGTTATGAAACACACTAGCACTGCAGTGCAGTAACCCGTGCTTCGCTACGGTCGGAGCAGTGAAAATTGAAAATTTATCAAAGAACTATGTGCTTGGGAGCAGTTGGCGCGAATCCGAGCTACCGTAGTCACAGTTTCCCAGCCGAGAAAGAGAGAAGAATATATAATTTATTCACCGATGGCCCGACGATACATGTATAGTATTACGCGATGACGATATTAATTTTTGGCGGGAGATCGCCCAACTGTCCCTTCGACGTCCCTGCCACATTCCGTCCGGACACGGGTGGCCGATTCGATCGTACTCCGAAGAAGACAAAGCAACAAGATTCAGACGCAGAAGGCAACGCGTATGGGGACCAGAAAAACATGCACGCCGAGGGGCCCTGGAAAAACAAGCACGCGCAAACGGGAGGAAGACGAGGACAAAGATAAAGGAAGACAAAGAAAACGAGAAGAGACAGGAGCGGAAGAAAATGCACTGGGAAAGACGTGGGAAAGGCGCAGCAAAGAGGAGGGTAACAACCGCGAGGAGGGACGGAGGAAGAAGGAAGGAACTACCCATCCCATGGGTAGGACGACGCGTCGATGGAGAGCAGGTCTCTGCAAGAAGGGGATGCAGGGAGCCGCCGATGCGATACTTAGCTTTGGGTAAACCGGACTCGGCTCGCTTATGCGCAATTCAGGGATTCGATTTGAATTATCGTTACGTTTTTTCTCCCGAGGGTTGGTGGACCCTGCTCCTGCAATGACAGACTGACCAATGAACAAGGCATGGAACCATAGCAGAGAGAGGTTGATCCAGCTATATGGGACAATTAGCCATCTGTAAGTAGTGGTGATTTCCAAGCCGAGAAAAGGAGGAGGAAACAATTTCATAGACGCGTACATACGGTACGGATAAATCCTGTTTAGGTTGGCTTAAGCCAACCACGTTGCAACGTACCAGTGTTTAAGCCCCGCTTAAGCAGCTTAAGCAGCTTAAGCCCCGTCTTTAATAGTGTATATAGGTGTGTTGCAATACATCGGTGGGTAGTCACAGTATGGCTTAAGCGGTTTAAGCCGCTTAACTGCTCGAGCGGCTTGAACCATTCGAACTTTGAAACCCGCTGAGCAGCTCAAAAGGTCTGGTCAATCGGCTGAAGCAGTCAAGCCGTGCATTGCCAAGTCATCAAATTCACCTTAAATTGCCGGAGCGCACAGATCAGCATACAACATATTTAGTACATCAACGTAGGAGGGATAGATGTTCTTCAAAGGAACCCGCACCACTTTACCCTGCTCTGCACAAGTGACCGTAAAATGTCCTTCACAATGTGACCGAGTTCCCGAAGACCGCCGATCAACGCCAGGCAGAAATATTAGCGGTGATAGTGGGTTTGGCCAGATTTTGCAGTGAGAACGAGGGCACAACCAAGTGGGGGAGGAAGAGTGGCAGTAGATACTTAATGTCGTATGGCCACGTCAAGTTGCTTGGGCGCTTTGTGTGGCGTCGGTGGCACTCACTCAGAGTGAAAGTGGCAATCACGAGAATTCAAAATAACTATGAGCTCAATAAGACTGGGCTTGGAAGAGACTCACGGTGGTCCACCCGAATAGAGGCATAGCAACACGTAGATGATATAGAGGTGGATATAGGAAATAAATTCACGGTTGGAGGGAAGGGAAGAGTTAGGTACAGGATGCACAGGGGAGCTTACTTTAAGTTAGGATGTGTCGGCAATGGTGGGAGTCCGTGCGACGTTAGGAGAGCCCTGGTGCTGATGCTCATGTATAAGGTGTACGAGTTGACAACCAAGCTGCGTGCGAGGAGGATGAAGCTGAGTCAACGAGAAAGGAGGAAAAGGCGTACTTAAACAACGAATCAGACGGCGACGGCGAGTACTGAATTCCCATGCAGCTCGAACTTCTCAGGCGTCACAGATGAGTCACGCAATGCATATACTTCTCCCGCGCTCTGGTACGCAGGCATCGCCCCCAGCAGTGACAGCACGCAGAGCCCGGCCAGGTCAAGGCTTGGCTCGAAGCCCGCGCGAGACGGTACACATCACCTGGGGGAAGAACACCGCAGGAAATGCGCCGGGCCACGGGTCCAGGTCAGGTGCCGTGTCTGCATATCCGTCAACTGCCGGGCGTCCCGAGGAAGAGTGCGAAGTGCAGTCCCATATCGCCATAGTAACCTTGAGATTGTGGTGTATCCTGGCATGTTTGATGGTGCGGTGTGGAAGAGGGGAAATCCCGGGATGTAGGTTCGATAAATGGGTCGGTGATCCGGTAGCCGTAGAGTAGATTCTGAATATAAAGATATGAAAGTGGTCCCGAGGTGTAGAGTGCAAAAAGAGCGACGAAAGAGAATAAAGAATCCCAAAAATGGTGTGAAGCGAGTGCGAGCGAGGATCGAGAAGAAATGACGTTGTTGGTGGCTAGAAGCCCACTGACGGCTTTCCAGAGAGGAAGGGGTGAGGTGCGTCGATGCAGCCTCTAGGCGCTTGCCTTGCACTGGCCGTGAATATGGTGGTACGAGGGTAAAATTGCACGGTGGGTCCCTATTTACGGTACAAACAGATGATGTAACGTGATACGGGGATAATTCAAAAGTGCGTATAAAAATGAATATAAAACCATTTCCACATGCGGGCCCTCCGACCCTACCACAGCGGCGGTGTTGATGGAGCCGCCAGGGTGTTCAACTGCTGCACCGAATATAGGCCTAAATTCCGAGCATGGCCGTGAGCATGAGTACAATATATTAATTAGGTTAGGACAGACAGTGGGCAGGCAGCCTAGAACGCATCTGGCGGGTGATGGGGCGTGTGCGTCGGCGTGGGAAAGACTATTGGAAATGAACAGTTAGATCAGCCGGATGGACAATTTCATTTCATTCCCATCCACGTTGCATCTACATGTTCCTCTCTTCGCACATGTCTCCAGGTTGCAAACAAGTCCGTGCTGTTGGAGATGTTAATGCTGTATCCTTGCCAGTGTCTGAGATGCAACTGCGTCGTGCTCGCGCTGTTTTAAGAGTACGACAGCTGTTTTTAAGCAGCAAAAGCAGTGTCTAGCTACAGGCGTTGCTGGAGCTTGGATCAAATGCCGAGACTGTTATTTGGTTAATAAGCTCACAACAGTGCTGCTCAATGCCGGTGTCTAAACTCCTTCACAGCAGTAAGGAACATATCAAGCCGTATCCGTCATTAATTCGGCACTGCCTTGTGGCGTAACTTCGACACAGCTTGCGTGCACGGGTGCTATCCCGTACACATGGAGGCCGCCCATATAACAACGGCCCTCATCACCGAGCTGTCTGTCTTTCCAATCTACCACCATCTGGTGCACACTCGATACTGGATCTCATTTGAACAACCCACAACAATTCATGGAGGACATTGCTATTTTGAGCCCAGTGGGCACATCTGTGATAATTGCGCCATAAAAATTTGCTGAAACTACTGACATCATGTATAGGATTGTGAAAGTATGTCTTCGGACACCCAGGGAATTGTTGCTTTGATATCTCCAAGCAATGAAGCTGTGAGTTACTGCCCTACTTCAGCTGGCTCTGTTGAGACGATAGACACAGGAGAATGGGCAGAGCAGAGTAAATTCTGCAAAGTGCATGCAACAGGAGCAAAATAAGGGTGAAAGTGATAAAGGTGACAATCAGGAAGAGACAGATGTCAGAAGGAAACCAGCAAAGCACTTGCGGCAGGAGCTGGACAAGGACAACAAAGACGCGGTAGAGGGGGGTAAGATGATGACTGGAATCGAATTCACGGACATGGATGGGATTGGTTTTGAGGATTTGCTGGGCATTGAGACTGTAAGCCATGATGATATTTCCAATGACTGACAGAAGCAGCTGAAGCTTCAAACAGAACTCGGAGGACAAGGCAACAGAATACTTCAACATGGCCCATGATCTCCTCAAGGAATGCAAAGCAGCCTGCAACATTTCAAGCCTCAACATAGCCATCTATAACCTTGAATGGGCTGCCTTCAGCTGGCCTCCTGGAGATGCAGAATTCTCAGACTGTCTGAACCATCTTGCAACAGCCTCGTTGATCAGGTTCATATACACTGTAGATGCAAATGATGTTCACAAGGCTTTCCTGCTACATCGTGGTGCTTTGGGATATCCAGTTCAAGACTTGTTACAATCCATGGTAGGGCAACACATTCATAGTTTTTGTTCATTAGAAGTGAAATATGTTCAGGTTCAGGACAGGCATGAAGATGTGACCAGCAAGGACATGATGACAAGTGCTGTTATGATGCTCAAGGAAGTCCTTCAAGCTCATGACCAAGCAACATTGGAGAATGCTATCCTGTTATATCAGGAGGGATTAAAACTAACCCCAGAAACACATTCTCAGCATTGGAGGATACTTTGGGAGCTATCTGATGCACTCCTGATTCAGTTCCATCTCACAAGGAATCTGGCACAGTTTGATGGTGCTGTATCTTACCTGAGGCAAGTGCAGCTAGCCAAACCAAATTGATCCATTTGTCTAGCTGCTGCCCTGATGGCTGGCCATGAGGGACAAATAGGTCTTTTGCACCAGGATGAGGCTACAAATTTTGAACAACAGGTGGTTCAGAATGACCAAAAAGCACAGGAGTTGATGGAGCATGGGCAAGACCTCTGGGGACTCTTCCAAATGCATCATGATTTGATCGACTTGGAAGAAGTGGTGAGGACATGTCTAGAGGCAGAATTATTGTCTTTGGGGCATGGATCCCGAGGAGGATTACTTAATAATCTGGCCAATGCAGTCCAAACACGGTTTAAGCAGCAGGGTGATCCCAAGGATATTGATGACACCATCACCTTGCATAGAGAAGCACTGGAGATCCATGCTGCACCCCATCCTGACCAGAATATGTCCCTCAACAATCTGGCTGCTGCAGTCCAAACACGGTTTGAGCACTGGGGTGATCCCAAAGATATTGATGAGGCCATTACCTTGTACAGAGAAGCACTGGAGATCTCTGCTACCTCATCCTGGCCGGAGCATGTCCCTCAACAATCTGGCTACTGCAGTCCAAACACGGTTTGAGCAGTGGGGTGATCCCAAGGATATTGATGAGGCCATCACATTGCACCGAGAAGCACTGGAGATCCATGCTGCACCTTATCCTAGCCAGAGCATGTCCCTCAACAATCTGGCTGCTGCAGTCCTAACAAGGTTTGAGCAGTGGGGTGATCCCAAGGATATTGATGAGGCCATCACCTTGCACAGGCAAGCACTGGAGATCCATGCTGCACCTCATACTCACCGGAGCCTGTCCCTCAACAATCTGGCCATTGCAGTCATAACACGGTTTGAGCAGCGGGGTGATCCCAAGGATATTGATGTGGGCATTACCTTGTACAGAGAAGCACTGGAGATCTGTGCTGCTCCTCATCCTGGCCAGAGCAGCTCCCTCAACAATCTGGCCAATGCAGTCCAAACACGATTTGAGCAGCAGGGTGATCCCAAGGATATTGATGAGGCCATTACCTTGCATAGAGAAGCACTGGAGATCCGTGCTGCACCTCATCCCAAGCGGAGCAGCTCCCTCAACAATCTGGCCAATGCAATCAAAACACGGTTTGAGCAGTGGGGTGATCCCAAGGATATTGATGAGGCCATCACCTTGCACAGACAAGCACTGGAGATCCATGCTGCACCTCATCCTGACTGGAACATGTCCCTCAACAATCTGGCCATTGCATTCCAAACACGGTTTGAGCAGCAGGGTGATCCCAAGGATATTGATGAGGCCATCACCTTGCACAGAGAAGCACTGGAGATCCATGCTGCACCTCATCATCACCGGGGCAGCTCCCTCAACAATCTGGCTGCTGCAGTCCAAACACGGTTTGAGCAGCAGGGTGATCCCAAGGATATTGATGAGGCCATCACCTTGTACAGAGAAGCACTGGAGATCCGTGCTACCTCATCATCACCGGGGCAGCTCCCTCAACAATCTGGCTGCTGCAGTCCAAACACGGTTTGAGCAGCAGGGTGATCCCAAGGATATTGATGAGGCCATCACCTTGTACAGAGAAGCACTGGAGATCCGAGCTACACCTCATCCTCACCGGGGCAGCTCCCTCAACAATCTGGCCATTGCAGTCCAAGCACTGTTTGAGCAGCAGGGTGATCCCAAGGATATTGATGAGGCCATCACCTTGCACAGAGAAGCATCTACATACATGTATTCCTCACCACTGCTTCGATTCAGTGCCTCACATCAATGGATCAGGAGTGCCACCAGACATGGCCATAAATCCTCAGTGAATGCCTATCGTACTGCCATTGAACTCTTACCACAGTTAGCTCCATTTTCCTTGGATCTCAAGTCTCGCCACCAAATGTTGGTTAGAACAGAAATTATATCCCTTGCTTCTGCTTCTGCAATTTGTGCCCTTGGCCTGAATCAGAATAACACTGCTGTGGAATTTTTAGAGGCCAGCCACTCAATTTTCTGGGCCCAAGCACTACATCTCCGAACTCCAGTTGACAAATTAGAAAATATAAATCCAGAGCTTGCTACCAAGCTTAGGCATTTATCTCAGCAATTGGAGCAGGCATCTTTCCGAGACACTTCTCGGAACATTTCCATTGACACTCAGTGCTACCTTATGTCAATTGAGGCTGTAGTAGTTCAGTGCCGCAAACTCAATGATGAGTGGGATGAGACTGTTGATGCTGTTCAAAAAGTGCCAGGGTTTAAAGATTTCCTCTGACCAAAGGACATTGCTTCCCTCTGTAAGGCAGCCACATCTGGGCCAATCATCATATTGCTTGCTAGTAACTCAGCTTGTTCAGCTCTGATTGTAAAGTCCTCTGAGGATGTTCAGCATGTGCCACTCCCTGCACTGAATGTTGAGACAGTGAAGCACTATGCTGATCTCCCTCGTGCACTATTGGGCAGAAATTTCAATGTCAATGACTTTTTGGAAGCTCGTGAATGTGAAGAACCTTCTGCACAACAATCTGATTTGGAGGCTCGGCTCTATGGGGCACGGGAGGGTTATCTCAATATGAGCCCAAATGATATCTTTCGCAGACTTTTGGCAGACATCTGGCAAACAATTGTGAAACCAGTGTTTGAGGCCCTGAATTTGAAGGCAAGTAGCCAAGTTCTTCCATTTTATATTTGTGTGATTTAAGTTACCCTTTTGTGCAGAAATCAGAAGATCCCTCTCGCTTATGGTGGTGTCCAACTGGGCCTCTCTCTTTTATTCCAATTCATGCAGCAGGGATGTATGACACAGATGGAACAGACTGTGTTTCAGATTATGTAATCTCATCCTACACACCCACCTTAGCAGCCTTGTTGGATCCTCCAGCTCACATGACAGCCCATTTCAAAATGATGGCTGTGATTGAACCTCATGCACCAAAGTGCTCTGCTCTTCCAGGCACAAATATGGAGCTGGAAAAAATCAAGAGTAGAGTCCCCAGCCAATGGCTCACTCCCCTGCACAGCACAACTAGGGACACAGTCATGCACCATCTACATAGCTCATCTGTGGTGCACTTTGCATGCCATGGGACTCAAGATTTGGAAAACCCTATTAATAGTGGTCTCATTCTCTCTGATGGCTGCCTTGACATGTCCCGGATCATGCACACACCAGTGAATGGGGATACTGACATGATGGAGAACAGCATAAAATTGGCTTTTCTCAGTGCCTGTGACAGCGAAGGGTGATGCAAAGACACCAGATGAAGCCATGCACCTTGCTGCAACCCTGCTATTTGCAAGATTTTGTGGTGTCATTGCCACAATGTGGTGAGTTTAGCCATTTGAAGCTTCCTTTGCAAAGTCTGATCTGTAACATAGGAGGATGAATGATGATGATGGTCCCAAGATTGCGGACACATTCTATGAATATCTGTTCAAGGATTGCAGTCCACACTCAGTCTCTCCAAGGCTCCCTGATCTCAGCAAAGCAGCAAAAGCACTCCATCTTCCTGTGACTAAGCTTTACAGGGAACCGAGTATGACTTTTCAGCGCTGGGTGCCATTTGTTCACTATGGACTGTAGTCATTTATGAATTCTCTACCTACCAGTCCTTTTAAATACTATCCCTTGTTCACCATTCACAGATTTCTCCCAGCAAAATGACTCCGTGAGTTGGATTATCAATAAAGCCATTTGCATATAAGGGCATGACCCTTTTTTCAAATCTTTTTGAGTAATTTTGTCATGGCATTTGGAAATCTCACTGAATCATTAAAATTCTTGCACTAAGGGGCAGGATCCGGCCCTCCAGATCTATGACTCTTCCTCCATGGAAGCATATGTAAGGCATGGACTACAGCATTGCAGAATGGCCTGTTCCAAGTTGCTGGCACTGAGGTGCGACCTGTATATGCACTTGACTGCACCCATTCCATCATCAACCGGTAACATAAAACAAGAGGGTGGACTATCAATGTTCAATTAAGGATAGGTTGTGCATGAGCCACATGCAGCCTTTGTGCATTGTGCAAAGCTGCAGAGCAAAATTTGAAATCTGAGAGGTGTTAATTAAGTATTGTAATATAAGCTTCCCTGAGGTGAAGGATGCCTTCACGATGCCTGAAAAATGCGGCCTCCTATGGGTGCACATCGAAAACATAACACTCATGGGAATGGAATGCGAGATCTAGGAGGCATTGAATGGTACTTCAAAAGACAAGAACCCAGAACAGCGGAGAAAAAGCCGCGGCATTGCACAATGCACAAAAGTCGCATGCGGCCTCTGCGGCTTTTGTGCAACCTATCTAATCTAAGTGTACCAACTGCCCTACTTTACACAACTGCATGAAATTTACTGCCACAGCTGTGAAGGATCTGGAGGAAGAGTCTGTTGATCTTGCTGCTGGGATGTTGACAGCCGGATATCGGAATGTCATTGCAACGATGTGGTCCATTGGGGTCGACGATGCACCTAAGGTTGCCAGAGATGTGTATGAACATCTATTCAAGATATCCCTGCCCGATCCAGCTCAAGCGGCAGAAGCGCTCCATCTCGCTGTCTGGAAGCTCAAGAATGGTGCTGGCAGGAGGAAGTCATTTTTCCACTGGGTACCGCTCATACATATAGGTGTTTGATGTTGTGGTGTCGTACTATTTGGCGGGTACAGTATGCTATTCAACATGAGTTCTTTCTTCATGTATCTACCGTGAGCCCCGGAGCCTGCAGGGTTACTCAGTCTCATAGGTGCAGAATCACCTCGATTTTGTCATCGGCTGGAGGAGCATGACTGCGGGTCCTGTCATTATCTATTGCGTGTGAAAGAGTATGCGATAAAGAAATATCCCCATGCCTGAAGAACCGAAATGATCAGTGTCAAGTCAACTTGTAAGAGAACTTCAAGGTGGTCCCTGTACCTGAAGTTACCACAATGCCATAGCCACCCATTCAACAGAAGACATTCAGATTTTCCTCTCACAGGTTATGCCCGCGGCTTTTTGTTTGCTCAATCGGGCCAATTTGAATTTCGGGATGGCGGGTGGTTGGACTCGGAATGCCAGGTTGCGAGGATAGTTGGTCTGATAAACACAGGTAAGCCCGCTGGCGTGGCAAGGCCCACTATCATAGGGGTAAAACCTTTCGGTTCGAACACATTTTATGGTGCCAACTGCAATGTAGTGTATTTCCCGCGAGTGCCCGTAAAGTGTTTTAACAGTGGGCATGCCATGATTCATATAAATTTGTTACACTTCAGCTTCAATTTACGACTTCTTGAAAAATCTACATACCACCATTCGCAAAGTAAGCGGGCTAATTCAGAAAGGCTGAAACTCCCCAAACTGTCTGCCATCTGGGGATCATTCCCCTATAAGAGGAGTCCGAAGAATTTTAGACAAACCAAAAATTGTAACGTGATCGCTGGAATGATCCCACACTCACTCCCATTCTGGTTGGGGAGTTTCCAGAAACCCAACAGATATTGTGATCGTGGTGAAGAGTCTGGACTTCTGTAAAGGTTTTGAGGGAAAAATGGACAAATGGACATAAAGTCCTCCCAGCCACGTAGAACATCCTACAAGAGTAACCTGCTGATTTCAATCGGGAAAGGTCAGGAACAGCAGTGCGTGGGATGATGTACTTATGTGCGTCTCTAGCGTAGACGCACGTAGACATACCTCAGTCAACTTCATATTGCCAGTTTTCTACCAGATAGGGCAGCTCAACCACGGTCTTCACTCATTGAGTTTATGTATCTTCCCCAGAATTGGGCGAAGTATGTGTACATTTGTCTACATCGGTCTACATGTCGACAAATATAAACATACGTAGACGAGCCGTGTCTACATGATGTAGACATACATAGACAAAGGGGCTCGTCTATCCTTGGTCTACAGGGATAGACAGACCCTCTGTCTACAAGGGGTCGGAATGCAGTGAATATCAAGTAGATAAGGAATATCAAATGAAATACTACGGAGGCATGGCAACAGATGGCAAGCACATGGAGCGATAACAAATACCATGGTGAACCACATGGTCAAGCTTGGAGCTCCAACAAGACTTGTTGCCTTCCAGCAAGCGAATGGATTGGAAAGAGAAGTGTTCTCACGCTTACCTTACCGGCGGTGATGAGCCGCGGATACGGCCAGGCATGGAAATACAGTTTATTTTCCAATTTAAGACTATAATATATTCTATAGCCGCCTATATATTCCATCTCTAGCAAGGGTTAATGCAGAGGTCCGGGCAGTTAACTAGGAGACAGTAGCGTGTGGTACAAGCTCAGGTTCTCTTATATTCTGACAGTGTTACGCACTAGAGGAATATTCGCAACATAAGCTTATACTTAAACTCGATCTTCTTACCGGTCCACACGGCCTGGGAAGACGGGGTGTTCCCTCTAATCAAGGGCATATTAAAATCCATCTAAAGACGTGGTTGCAGGACGTGAACGAGCGATGGGGACATCTGTGCTACACAACGGGAACAGGAAATCACAAGGATCAATTGTTGACGGGAATATCCGCACCAACGAAGACGGCAGTATGAAGCCGGTGGCAGGGGAGAGTCGTAATGATGACAGAGTGTTCATCATATAAAAAGGGGATGTTTACCGGCGGCTTAATGGCATTAAGTTTAACCGAGGATGTGGCAGTGCACAGATCACTGAGGATACGCACCGCTTGGACCACGTCAGTTAATGGACCGAGGAGTCCGAATTGACTCAGGAAATAGTGGACGTATTGGTAGAACAATGGGACCGCAGTTGTGGGTCCATGATTAATAAGACGGCAGGGAGTGCCGGATGGTTACGAATCCTGCCGGGCTCCACAATATTATGAATCCTTAGAATTTTACTTTTATTATCTCGATTCGGTTCAGTTTGTATATTAAATAATGTAGCCATACGTGTTCCTTCTACTTTAGGATAGGTGTACTGTTGTTCCGGTTTTACATTGTCTGTCTAAATGGGGTAGCTAGGAGTAGTATAAATTAGCAGCGAGATATACGGTTAAGCCAGTGGATCGTACCCTTCTTGTTAGACGCACGGCTAGACAGCACGTGGACGTTAGAAGAAGTTTGCAATCCGTTCGGAATACACTGGGTATCATAGATATCTTTGTATCTCTACGTTTGAGAACCAAGTTATATTGTTGGCTATAAGCTTTTGTGTGATTGTACGGAAATCGCGTGTGAAACGACATTAAGCGTGTTTTACAGAAGCCCACGGACAAGGATTATAACTGTGTCGCTAAGACAAGTTGTTTTGAACGTTAGAACAAGGAGCAATTGAAATCCAGTTCGTTAAGAACCTTCGGTGTAAACCACCAACAAATTGTGAGAAAACCAACTCTTTCCGAGACTATTGGAATCGCAGAAGCGACTAGTGGGACTTGTAGAGCATCTGGGACATAAGCTTTTTGAAAGCCAAGCTCATAGATATATCTGTTATTGCAGCAACCTAATACTTGGTTGGAACCCCGAACTTGCACGTTGGAATCAGTGACTAGAATTGTGTGTTTAGACTGGAGATTAATTGGATACGTCCAGTTGATTTATAGTAAAAACCTCATACCTGGCCGCGTCGAAACCCAGCGTATCAGCGGCATTCCTTCTTTGGGCTTGAAGCAGTGGAGGCCGGGAGCACGGGCCCGGTAACCCGATCACTGGTGTGTAAACACGTATATTCTGGTGGTGCACTACGCGGGGGTCACCATCAAGTGACACCAGAGTGTTGGAATCAATAGAGCAATCCAGTATTAGCAGTGAACCCGTTGCAAACGCGCGGGGTATTCTTCGCTGGCTACAGGACATAAGTACTAGTCAAGAGTAATTAAGGTACGACTTAAGTGTGTCGGGCACAGGTAGACTCGTAACCAGTCTGCCTACGCTGTTCTAACAAGACGGGCTTGTTGCCGTGGGCAGACTGGTACTTCTCGGATATGTCAATTGGTCTGTCGCGGAGTTTGAAATTAAGTTGTTCATTGAGTGAGACCGATGACGCAATGAGCCGCGGCAATTCCGGAGATCCAGGTCCGAAGTTGATTTCCACTAAAACTATCCTCAGGTTTTACGGTGTTCTGTACCATAAAGAGGAAATATAAGGAGGCCAAATCAAAGGGATAATTCTTTTATTTATTACCCCAGCTTCAACCGAAAAATAAACTTAAAAACTGAGTGTAAACGGAATAAGATTGTGAAAAAGTCACTTAAATTTCAAACTCCGCCCCAGCCCAATTGGGATATCCGAGAAGTACCAGTCTGCGTATGGCAACAAGCCCGCCTTGTTAGAATGGCATAGGCAGACTGGTTACGAGTCTAGGGCACAGGAACAGTAACGAGAATGCAGGAACGAAGGGCGGGGACCTGGTAACAAAGTGCGCCGCGGGGCAGTGCGCGCACATGCAACTCGTATTCCAACACAGAGCAGCCTGATTACCCTACGTATACTCTATGCACCTAGACCTGTAAACTGCATTGATCCCCAAAATGCCCCTGAAACCCATGTCACTGAATATATGATATTTTTCCAACTTTCTTGCTATCACTAATCCCGCATGAATTAGGCGGTAAATCTATCCAGATTTCATGTACATCGTCGCTGAACTCATCGAGCTAACGGGAATTCTTTGAAAGCATCCCAAAACGGAAAATTTCCGTTCGCGCCTTCGGTACTGCCAATAGCTGTGTGTACGTGAAGTAACAATATCGATCACTTTGGTTTGGCGGGGAGTTTTGGCTAACGACCGCTAAGTAACACTCAGTCAAACGGAGCCTTAGTTTCGAAAACTGATCCAAGGGGTTGTCTGCGATGGGTGCACACCAAGAAGAAAATTATTTTGCGAATCATTGGTACATAGGCGGCGCATCCCAGTGGCCAGCGCGCAGCTCTGCCATTTCACGCCTTAAGTTGGCTACCTCCATCCGCAGCTCCTCCGTTCCAACCGCCCTGGACGAGCCGCCCTGGGCCGATGATTCTTGCGATGACAACGGCTGTGAGGGTGGGGATGTTGCCTCCGATGACGGGGAGCCGAGTGCAACTTTGTAACCGGATGGAGTAAACGGCGTTGCCGAAGATGACATGTCAAATGTTTCCTTCGTGATATTCGGCGGCGGAGCACGGAATGGTCGTGGTATTGTTGAGAAGTCCTCCTCAGATTCCCTGCGTAGTTGCTGTCTCCGCCGTCGCAGAAACAAGAGCGACAGAACAGCCGTGATGCCAAGTCCGCCAATAATGCCACCAACAATCGCGCTTATACTCGTTCTTCGGCCTACGGGGGTTTAGGTGAAGATGACGATGATGCTGGTGGAGCTAGGGGTGGTACGACAACTGTTTTGTTCCCAACACTAAAATATTGATTCATCAGGTTGACACAGAATTGAGAATAGATAGCCCGAAGCCTACGTACTTCAAAGCGAGAAGGGAGAACATGGCGCCCTGAGCTGGGGTAGCGAAGCCATTTTGCGGCGAGAGTATGGCGACTCCGAGTCCGGTTTGTGCATTATAAATGTTTGAAAACGTTCCCTTAGTTGTATTGAGCGAAGCTCGACTATGGACGCCCGAGATGAGAAGGTCGCGCGTCGCGGTATCGGGGGCTGCAGCAGCCGAGAACATCGACCAGTCTATGAATAAAGACAGGACCAGTCAGTGGATTTGTGGAAACGTTCCAAGGGATGTATTACCAGATCGCGTATACGAGTTGCTATCGCTGCTGAGTGGCATACCGAACGTGGATCCTGCAAAGTGTTTAGTATGTTATTCCCTCTCTGGGAAGTTGTTGAACTGACCTTTACCGGACAGACGCGATGATTCAGCTTGGTATATCTATGAAGCATTCGGCCCTAGGAGCGGGTGACGGAAAAATAAATTTTATTCACCGATGGAGGAACGAGATTGAGCCCTAGTAACTTGTCGGCAAGGATATTGTACATCAGTCCAAACGACGACGGATCGCCGTAACTCCAGATCAGACTTCCAGAGGACGAAGCCAGGCCCGTCCATGATTGCAGGAGATTGGCAGCGGTCGACTAATAGAAAGAATGTGAGACAAGCTCCTGCGGCGCCACAGGTGTGAGATAGACCTGGTACTGCGCGGCCTGTATTGCATCGCTCATGATCTGGCTGATCTCTGAGATGGCCTGGATGGCGATGATCCCTTTAATCGCGAGGTTCGTGTGATTCCCGTGATTTTGGCCTAAAAGTGGGTTCCGTGCATCGGAAGGCGTTCTGCAATGCATCAATCAGCGGGATGCAGGACAACGGAAGTAAGCACATACTGTTGCCCCGGAATTAAAGTATTCGTCGTGAGGTAGTCTGCCCATTTTTTGAATAAATTGTACTGGACACACAGCGTATCAGTAGTCACGTTGGAGATGCGTGGGACCCAAAAACTACGCACATATCTATGGATTATCGAACCGTCTCCACTGCTGCGTGCATGGGCTAATGCTAGGATAATCATGTTTCCCGAATCTGTGATGACACTTTCAGAGCCTCAAAATGAAAACTGCGGGATGCGCACTCTCAATTCCGTACACGGCATTATCGCCTGGATTCCCTGGTGCAGAGGGATAAAATGTTCCTAGACCATATCGTCAAAAGGGTTAACATGGAAAGAAGGCGCTCCTCGCCTAAATCAGGCGCAGCATATGGATTGCGATACTGAGAGGAATTCTGGAAGCGCAAAAGCGGCTCAAGCAGTGCACCAATCAAGCTAGCGTTGAAATACATGAGAGCGGGCATAGCCGCGTAGATGGTTTCTGTTGGGTTCACTCGCCTGTCATCAATATCGGTGATCAGTGAGGCACAATGAGAGTCAGGATAACTTACTGGCTATTCCCAACATCCTTCATGAACGCGAGCACGTCGGACCTGTCATACCCCCCCTTCTCGGCCGCCACGGTTATCTCTATTCCCGCCATGGTCTGCCGCGCCGCAAGAGAGACGAGGTCTGCGTAGTCTTGTGAGACCGCTCTCGCGTCCCGGAGGATCTGCTGATCGAGGGCGAGTGCGCGCAGACGCGCAGAAGGAAAGTCGGTTATAAAAGCGTCGATCTGCGGGGATATACCGGTGCATGAGCATCGCATAGAAAGGCAGCCTCCATCCATCCACACACCGCATCATCCAGCGTCGTATACTGTGACCAATAATACGCATGCCGATTCACCCCTAGGAATGTCAATACTGGATCGCGCACGATGCCGACCGCCCACGCGACGTTCGTAATCGTGTCGGTCATCCCGAGGTCGACGGCGTGTGCCAACACGGGGATACCGTAGTCATTTGCCTCCATGCTGACGGTGCCTACTTTTTCCACGAGGTCGGAGGTGAGGGTGATCCCGTTGCCGAAAGCGAAAGCTTGTTCGCGGATGGTTAGGGCGGTGCCAATGACCGATTGGCGGTTGGGATGGTTCTGCGGGGTGACCAGTAAGACGAGAGGAGGGCAATTAGATAGACGATGAAGGTACTGGGCGAGTGGAAGAGTGTTCAGAGGATACTTACAATATCGATGGCATGGAAGATGAGTGAGTCCTCTGCAATGTCTACGAAGGTCGAAGTCGGCTTTGAAGGCCGCACCTGCAAGTAGGCGGCATTGGTCGTCTGCTTTGAATCCCATTCTATCGCTGCGGTGGTGCCATTCGAAACCCAATCTGTAATACATGAAGATCTATTGTCACCCTCATAAAGCAGAGACGCACCTGCCTCGATGTCTGCGTAGAGCTGGATACTGTGTACCTTCCCGTCTGTCGAAACTGCGTCCACGTATAAATAGCTGAATGGAAGGGACTGGCGGACCCAGTCGTTTGGCTAAGCGGACAGCATGATCTTCAGCATGTATACAGCGAAGCGACGACAGAGCGGCGTGTACCTCAATCGGGCTGAGAAATGTGACATTAAACTGCATGGGCCCAGCCTGGTGGGCGAGGATAGTACGAGTGGGAGTGACAGTGATGCCCAGCAAGGTGCTGCCGTTTACTGGCAAATAGTTGCCAAGCCAGTGGTATGGAACACCGTCCACTCTGATGAAGCCTGCCCAACTATATGCCTGTGCGCATGAACAGTCAGAACAAGGGGCAGAACAATGGTAGGGGATACATACTTTCTGGTCATTCCAGTATTTCGGCCACTCCGCCATGAGGTTGGTTCCGTTCCGAGTGTTGAGCCAGGAATTGAATGTCGGGGAACGGACAGCCAGCGGAACGGCTGAGGGAAAGAAGGGCTGCGAGGTCAGTGCTGTAACGAGTGAGCTACTCCAGAGTTGGAGGTAGAGCAGAATGGCATGGCGGGATAGTAGCATCTAGCGAAGGGGAAGGCGTGAAGCGACGGGTGTCGCGAGAAGAATATGACTCAACAGCATCGTATTAATTACCTGGGAGTCGAAGGCGGTGAGCATGCCAACATCGCTGCCAAGGCTTTTTCACGGCGTGAAGATCGGTATACAGCACTGGTCGACTTCATCGCATTTGGGATGGCAATCTTTGAGGATCATGATAACTGGATTCGAGTTCTTCCGCATATCTATAATTTATCATGTATCAAGCAGATAGATTGTAAGCCCGTTGCCTGGTTACATTGGGCCAGAAGGGAGGTAAGGTGGACCGTAACTTCGAGTCGCTCAGGTGAATTTTGAACAAAAAAATGCGCCTTTCTCCCGTACTTCCCAGTTCGCCGTCTGGGTACTCGTATTCTGCATCTTGCGCACGCTGAAGGGGTGAGATTCTAATTGTTGCACTCGTAGACCGCACCCGGCGTGGATACAGTAAGTAGCCCACGCGCGAGTCCGCAGCATCCACTTTCCATTCGAAGAAAAACGAGACTCCCACTAGTGTCTGGGATGACAGTGACTTTGAATGACGAAGATCTGTCAAGTGAGTGGTCGATTTGAAAATACTCACCGTCATCTGCTGGGCTGTGCTGGGCAAAGTCTAGATTACTATCATCTCCGTCGTCCTATTCAATTTTGTTGCCTTTCCACGGTCCTTGCTCTCGCTATTTGACCTTCTGAGCGCAGAGCGGTTTCCAACATCATTCAGGCTACTTATCTATTCTGCGATTCCTCATCAGATTGTCAAAAAAAAAAAAGAAGAAGAAGAAGAAGAAAAAACACACACACAGAACAGAACGGAACGGAACAGGCCGGAGACATGAGATTGAGATTACCAAGTCATCCCTGCCCTCACACTTCCTCGTACACCGCATTACCCAGTTCCTAATCTGATTCCACTGGACTCTCCTATGGTGCCATCTCTGCCTCTCGAAACTGCATCAAGAGCCACGGATCTTCGAACAGCTGGCTACCGATACTCCGGGACCCATGCGCACGAACGGCAGGAAGAGATTCCTCTCTTCCCCATCAGGTAACATATGTCCGTAAGTAGTGCGTTAGGAGGGAAGGAAGGATGCAGGAAGGAACTACGCATGCGTAGAACGGCGCCGCGATGGGAAGCAGGGCTGTGCAAGAAGGGGATCCGGGGAGCGACGACGCGACATGCGGGCATGTAACATTGCATAGCCCGAACTCGGCTCGCACACCTAGATTCAAGGAATCAATTAATACCGATGGACACGGAAGGTGCGTCCAGTGAAGATGGAGGGAAGAACATGGCGTGCAGGATGAAAGAAAGCGGGGAGAGCCGCGCAAGCAATGGAGTTTGGACAGAAGAGAAGTGGCAGGTGGGGAAAACGAGGCGTGCGGAATGAAGCGAGAACGAGGAAACGCGCCGCCATTACCTGCAAACGCACCCCTGCAAAAAACAGTGCACGTGCACTTTCCCACCAGCCGCTAACTCATTAACGCACATATCTACATACTTTCGGGGGATATAAGGCTGGGAAATAATGTCCGAGGGGTCAATCATGTGAATAGTGTGCTTGAATTTGATCCAAGTCGGAGAGTAAAACAACGACATAAGCTAGCCTACTAAGGTACTCGGACGAGGTGAATAACACGTATTCGCGCGCGCAGACACGCGAAGACGGATTCTCGCGTGTAGACCTGGGGATAGATAATGCGCTGCGTGGCCGGGCCGCCCTCCATACCGATGCGACGATGCCACCCGAGCGCGGGATGCCAATGTGATGCCACCGACTTCCAATTCGGCGCGATGTGCTTAAAAGTTGGGCCGTTAGCAGGGCGACCTCCAAATGTCATGAGCTATGGGATTGCACCCACCGATTGCGCCGGCAGTGTCGGGACGAGTGAGTCTGGGTTGACGATCAGACGATGCCACCTCGAGGGGACTTGAAGGTTGCATTGGCGAAATGTCCTGCGGGGTCGGACCGAAGGATCGCGCGGCAGGCTTGAATGGCACAGGTGTCGTAGTTGCAGCGAGTGGTGATGGTGAAAGAGAGAGCAGCGCTTGGCAATGGACGCTTGTTTGGACGGCACATGATACCACGTGCTCTGTTTTTTGCAGGGGTGCGATTGCCCAAGACGCGCCGCCAAGGTCCGGGCAAGCAAGAATGATGTCCGCGCGGCGAGATTGAGGTTGGCGGGCCAAGGTCGGCGGCGGCTGAGTTGGGATCGGATATTTTATCAAGCATGGGGGACGGCGCTCGGCCCCAATCGCAGATCGGGCACAGTAATTGCCGAGCAAGACGGGCAGGAGAGAAGGACCGCCGCCGTTGAAGGTGCGATACCGGTCCGCTCGTTGGTCGGAAGGTAAGAGTCATCAATAACGGGTTCGGGCGACGGACAATGGGATGTCAAGGACTCTAATGGCGCGCAGACCACTGCGGAGGAGGTTTGCGTGGGTTATGGGTTTAACACTGCTCCTATCGGAGGCTATCGCAGACGTGCGTGGCCATGGGTGCGTGACCATGGGGTGGGATAGACGACGAGATGGGAACAGTATTTGCGTGTGCACTGTGTGCGTTACGACCACGAAGATCACCTCAGATCGCGCGGAATAGAGCCGATGGGAGGCAGAAGGGAGGGGACGAGCGGTGCTTGGAGGACAGTTCGGATGTGGCACGTTGATGATGTTTTGTGAGGAGAGTGGTGAGGGCGGTGCGTAGACAGTAGTGGTTCGGGGAGTAAGTCATTCCGGACGCAGAAGGATGGTATCGAAAGGTTAGACGTCAGTGTCACGTCACTGGCACGAGCAGCATTAGAATATGACAACTAACCACCGGAGGACCCTCCACTCCTGGGCCCTAGTATCCTTGCAACCGGTTCTTAGTGCCCAGGCCCTCTTTCTTCTCATAATCTGTTCATGCGGGTTCCGGTCGGGGCGTTTACTAGAGAAATCTTGAATCTTGATGTGCGTCATCCAAGTCGAGCATTAGCGCGGTACAGAAAGGATGCCCGAGGACGGCTACGCCGCCGGATATAGTGTGCGGCTCCCCGGATAGAAATGTCGGCCAACCCAACGACCGCACGCGTACGAAGACCGGAGCAAGGTGAAAACGGGGAGAGAAGGCGATTGTTTGTCCTAGTTTGGCTCGGCGTCAAACACGCGTCAACTTGTCCCGAAACGGTCATGTCAATTTGTGAACAATCGGTTACGCTTCAGTACCAAGTTTATCGCTGCTACTCAGCGCCGGTTATATATCTCAGTTAATGTTGTTTGTGTTGGAATACGAGTTGCATGTGCGCGCACTGCCCTGCGGCGCACCTAGCTACCAGGTCCCCGCCCTTCGTTCCTGCTTTCTCGTTACTGTTCCGGTGCCCAACAGACTTAATTCGTACCTCGACTAGTACTTATGTCCTGTAGCCAGCGAAGAATTCCCGCGCGTTTACAACGGGTTCACTGCTAATACTGGATTTGGTGTTGCCGCGGTCCGGTTCAGTCCAGTTCAACACTCAATTTTTCCGAACCTCGGACTGAACCTCGGGTTTGGTTCAGCAGAATTATTGAACCTTGGACTGGACCTCAGGTTCAGGTTCGGCGAGGTTCGGTTCAGGTTCAGAGGCGGTTCGGACGGGTTCGAACCGATTTTTATTTCCCACGGTCCTAATCTCTTAATCAAATGGTTGCAGTGCGAGTTGACAATTTATAGGTACTGTCACCATAATATTCAGGTCCTTCTCACCAGTTTCAATTAGCCAGATATTTTTTCTCTTCAGTCGCACTTTGAGCTTAGACTTCTAGACCGAACATTTTTCTGTGGAAAATAAATAAATAACCAAAATGCACAAATACTATCAAGAGAGCACATTTACCCTCAGTGTAAGATGGAATTGTCAATCAGAACATTGTTAAAAGGACTTGCACTGGTGGCGAGTTCAAACTTGAAGATCACATGGTGGTTGAAGCGGATTCCGTAACTGGGCTACTCCAAGAGAGAGGTCCGGACCGGGTTCGAACCGGCTCAGCAAGGTTCACAAAATTCTGAAAATTTTCGAACCTTGAACTGAACCTTGGGTTCGGTTCAGCGAACCTCACAGCCGCTGAACCGGACTTTTGGTCCGGTTCGGGTCCGGTTCAGGTTCGCCAGCGGTTCAGAACCTGACCGCGGTAACACTACGTGTGAGTCAGATACACCGGCTCATTGATATGATATATGTGCCCTCGACTAACTCCCACCCAGACGCACAACAGTTTGACGAAGGACCCGTCGCAGGGCACACGGCTGCCTTCTTCGGCGCTGATGCGCATACTCTTGCGCTAACCGAATCAGACCTGGTCAACGCGCTGGATGACACCGTGTGGCACTGTGAGCAACCTATCTTCTCGTTCCGGGGCCCAGGAAAATTCCTACTATCAAAGTTTGTTCGCGAAAAGGGATACAAGGCTCGTGAATCAGTGAATCACCATGCCGCATCTGGATAACATTTTCTGCAGGTTGTGTTGACTGGAGAAGGATCAGACGAGTTCATCGGCGGATACGCATGGCTTTCGGTCGACTATCTTCGTGCGACGGACCGCGCGGGCCTGGCCATGGGGCTTGAGCTTCCCACGGACGCAGAACGCGCGGGGATGCTGCAGCGCATCCAATCGTATCTGGCCGCTGCGCCCGTCATGTGGATGAGCCCCAACTCGCACACCGATGCGCAACTGGCACGGAAGATGCTTGGTGGGATCAGCACTCACCGTGTTCGTGGCTGCAGGCATGCCTACTGCGGAGCCCTACAGCGCGGCGGTCCTTGCTGTGACCGGCAAGCCAGATTGTGCGGGGGCAATCGCGGAAGGTGTCGACGCGTGTGTCTGCGAAAAGGCGATCTCCGGGCAGTGGCATCCGTTTTACGTTGCCTCGGTTAGTTTTTCATTATGAAATCCCCGCACCGTGACCCGTCTTGTTTTACTCAATTTTTTATATTGACAGTACGTCACAGCCAGAACGTTTTTGGTGGAGATTATCCTGATCCATGTGGGTGAGCGTACAGAAATGTCGCATTCCGTTGAAAGCCGCCCGGCATTCCTCGACCATCATGTCGTCAATTATATAAACACTCTCCCGCCGTAGGTCTTCAGCGATCCGATTTACCCGATTATTCACTATTCGCCCCAGATCGTTGAAAGTTCGGCCGATCAAAGGAGAGGGTCCGGGAGAATGGACTTTCACCGACAAATGGATCCTCCGGCAGGCGGTCAAGCCCTTCGTCACCGACGAAGTGTTTCAGCGGAAGAAGATTCCCTACAACGCGCCGATGATTCAGATCAAAGCTGGGGATTCCACACACAGTCCTTTGCAGGCGATGCTCAAAGAGCATATCACCAAGGCGAACGTGAACGTGTTGGGATTGTTTGACTGGGAATTTGTAAGAGGGATACTGGAGCACTACTTGACGGCCCCTGAGTTCCCTCCCGATGGAGGCGTCGATGGCAAAGCTCAACTTCTGATGTATGTACTAAGCTTTATTATTTTGCGGGAACGGTTTGATGTGCCGCAATGGGTTGGTTGAAAACGGGGAAGAAAAAAAGCCTTCTTTGTAATTCAGCGCATGTAGATGTGCAATTGAGGAATAGGATTTCCTGGAAAACTGAAAGAACACATGAACAATAATGATGTTGTGGGATGTAGCGGTTCACGAGGAGGGTTCACTGTTCATTTGATCTGACTCGAACTCCAATGATGTCCGACTCATCGAATAACTTATAGTACCGCCGTGGACGCGTAGGTGTGCAGTTTCCTTCCATCCAAACCTCGCGGTGTGTTCGCACGCGTGCGGGAGAGAGAGTTGGTGATCGCACCTCATGCGCGTAGCCGTCGAGCTCATCACGTAGGTAATGCAATAATAATTCGTCCAGGTGCGAGTCCGAGTCCCAGTAATGATGAATCTCAATATACCCAATCCCTCATCTGCGTGCGAGTAATAATTCGTCCGAGTCTGCGTGAGCGATGAATCATGCGAGTCTCGGTCTCCAAAACTGTCGTGCTCGCGTCGGTGCCCCTCCGGGCGCTCCATCCCCGCGCCTCGTCCATACCACCCATTCTGTTCTCATCCAGTTACCGAAGCGGTGTATGTACGTTGCGCGCGACTGAAGTCGGGGAATCCAGGGGTTTCATTTCATGTATTTTTGGCCCCATGTTGCGCAGGCGCATTTCCAGCGTCTTGTGTGATCGAACCCCTGGAATGATGTTGTGCTTGGTTGGCATCTTGTAGAATTCTGTAAGGATAACCACCTGCTACAGTACTACTTGTTTGTCTTCTGTGAACTCGTTGTTCAGCCTGGACCACGCGAGTATAATAAATCCCCCCCCCATCCCAAAATCCTAGGTCACTGGGACATGTTCTGGCCATGCTAGACGGTATTCAGTGCAAAAACAGCCCCAAAACAGAAATCACCTAATATGTAATATTTTTGCAAGTTCCTCTCTATCACTAATTGTGCATGAATTAGCTGAGTAGATCTATTTAGTTGGACGTATGTGGTCCTAGACCGCTGATCGACCCATAACTGGCCAGCGTGTGCTTGACGGATCTTTCCGAGCAACAGAATGCCGAGTGGCGATGACGAGGATGATGCGCGCGACAGGCGACTTAAAACAGAGGGAGGTCGCGACGGTGCGCGGGCGGTGTCGGATGCAGAATGTGGGTTACTGAAGAGGTCTGAGGAGGCGATGCAGGAGAGATACGCACATGATAGTCGCTAACAATGACCGAGTCGCACACGAGGATGGAAAGCAAGGGTAATAAACGCAGCGGCCTATTAATTGAAAGGGGGAGGCAAATAGGATTCGTCAAAGTCAAGGAGGAGGGGAGTTAAATCGGTACAAAATGCGAGGGAAGAGAAAATGAAGAAGTGGGGTCGATGAGACCCGCGTGACTTGACTTGGGCAAGAACATTTTGGGAGTTACAATGTCGAATTGCGGTAGGAAAGAGGCGGCGTGACTGTGTCAATCACCGGATCAATCTTAACGACCTCTTTGCTCTCTCCCTCCATCGTCCACGTCTACGCCTGCCTGACCCTACTATGTTCACCAGCCGTTCTGTACTCCGTTCTGTACTCCGAAATGGGGGCTTGGGCTGTGACCCAGCCACCTGTGCTATAGCCACCGACACTGGGACCATCCTGAGCGCGCGCGTAGACGAATGGAGGGAATAGCGGACCTCGGCGCATACCAACGTCTCGCCTATTCGCGCGTTCTGTGTTGGCAGCGTGCCTGTGCCATGTCCAGGCTTTTTCCCGTCTTTCATTCATTTATTGAATAACGCTCTGATAACAATGCAAGGAATACGATGGACTTCAAAAGGCCCCAAGTCGTCGGCCTCTCAAAAGCCATCAGAATCACCGATGTTCACCTCAGTGATATTCTCGCGCAGCACGTCGAGTGAGTCGGTGAGGTCGATATGGAGGATCGCGCTCCAGCACCTCACCCTACATATTCATTCATGTGTTGTCCGCGAGTGACCTTTTGATACCGACGTCCAGTGGCTAATTAACCCACCACTTACTTTCATCAATCCCGCTGGCCGCCATCCACACCTGCGCCATTCTCCCTCGTTTAGCGCGTCTATGTTGTCGACTTTGCCGCGCTCCCCACTATCCAAACGACGACACTGCAACATCGGGCTTCGACGCGATGCGGCGTGCGGCAGCTCATCGGCCCCTCGGCCCTTGTATATCACGGCCCTTATACGCGTCGAATCTAGGATTATTGAGTGAGTATATGAGCCCTTTATTCGGGAGACCACTTTTGTTCGATAGCTGTCCCAGTTTCCTCAGAACCACCTTATGCGGCGCTATTCGCCAGCGTCGCCTTTGTGTGGTCCTACAGCGTGTTCCAGGTAAGCTTTTCGACCTCTCTCCTTCCAAAAATAAAATAAAAACCTTACCACGCCCTTGCAGCTTCCTCGTGAATATCCCGCGCGACCTATAGAGGGAAAAGACCACATTTCATCGTGAGCATGTATACCCCGCCCCTCATGCTTTCCCCTCTCGTCCCCACGCTTCGCTGCCCTGGGTGTATTTTATTTCGAGGTTAATGCCTCGAACAATTTCACTCTCACAGCACGACCATCCGCCCCCCCCCCCCCCCCCTACTTCTCAACTTTTTTCTGCGCTCCACGGTCTCATGTCTGAGCCAGTGTGCCGGAGCCGAGTGCGTATTGCTACTCACCCGTCTGATCCCAGCAACTTGTCAACTCCATCGTCTTACCTTTCTCCTTTTGTGTTAGATATACCTTCATTCTCTCTCTTCCTTTCGTCTTTCCCGCTTTTTCTGGGTTTTCCCGACCCCCTCGATGCTGATCACTTTCTTTTTTAGATCCATATCCTTTATATAACCCGACTGGCGCGTTAAACGATTCATCGACAGACATGTATGGGATGCACTTGCGGCCGTCAACCGCTGGTACATGCATAGTGGATTCGTCCCGGTAAGCACCTTCTTCCCATTACACACCCTTCCTTCCCGTACCACTGGTCTCAGTAGACCATCCATAGCAGCGCGACACGCTGAGCATAATCCCAGATCCTACGGAGGTGGTGTAGCTGACGCGTTTTCAGGGCGGGGAAAGGCGTTCTTTCTACTCTTTACATCCTCGATACTTCAAGTGTTCGCGGGTTTTCTACTCTCTGGGTATTCTTTCCGAGCCGCTTGCGCACCTCTGAATCAAGATTCAAGTCCTAGTCGGCTCTTTTGGCTCGGCGTGCCGGTCATCCCGCGCTGACAGTGCCCACACAATCCAGTGGGGTCGACCCGGATGTGCGTGTGCATAGCCGTCCCGTGCGCACGATGTCTCTGTCTGCAGTGGCCGTCTAATCTTCAATAATATCCTTTTTTCCGAGTATCTTTGCTCAGTGCTGTGATACTTATCATTGGAGGCTCGCGCGCTACCTCAGAAGAAACAAACAAAGACTTTGAAGGAGAATTTCCCCGGGGAGGCCATCGATCGAGCTCTTCTCATCCATGCCCAGTGTCGGCGCTCCCTTGTACTTGACGGTCATCCGCTCAACTATGCAATCTAAACATAAATGAGACGCCTACGCTGACAGAGATCTTACTGAGCCGGAAATAATCTTCGAGCGGGGCCACAAGCAGGTAATCAACCGATCGCCTCTTTTTTGAATGTCGACAGGGTTCCGCAGTCTCCTATATTTCTCCCACGGATCCTGGAGATTTTCCCGTACACTTGCTGAAGCAGTTCGATTACGTGCATGGAGCTACAAAGTAGCTTTGGTTTGTCGTGACGATTTAACAAAGCAACAGCGAACCGGGCAGTCTATTCGCCTTCACTATAGTAACATCAATCCATGGCTCCCTTTACATTTCTGTTTTCTCTGCTCGATGAGTGCGTAGTGCACACAGAATCTGTGCGTCCTCACCTGACTTCATCTCCATCGATCATCACGGCCGCCGTGCCTGCGCTGCCTTGTCTTTAACCCCGACCATGTTTAAGGTTGTCGCTGCTGTCGCTTCCACCCCGGCGATGCCAACATATGGTCGAATATACCATTGCCAAGGTGGCACGCTCAAAGTTATTTTAACGCGGGTTCATCAAACCGATCTAAGTGTGGAGGCTACCGCCTCCAGAGTTGAACGAACCGGAGTGGGCGGTCGGCCTTAGCACCAGAACTTGCGCCACAATTTTCTTGGCCCGAGCTTTCGCCACTCACAGAGGATTGACTCGGATACGAGCGTCAATCAAACGGAGAGGATGAGCAGATGCAACTTCGCTACGTGCCATCCTAGGCAGCAGAGTGCGGAACGCTGCACCTGCGAAGGAAAGAAATGCTATAGGATATGTTTCCTGATCATTATAAGCAGCACGATCTGCAGAAAATGTTATCCAGATGCGGCATGGTGATTCACTGATTCACGAGCCTTGTATCCCTTTTCGCGAACAAACTTTGATAGTAGGAATTTTCCTGGGCCCTGGAACGAGAAGATAGGTTGCTCGCAGTGCCACACGGTGTCATCCAGCGCGTTGACCAGGTCTGATTCGGTTAGCGCAAGAGTATGCACATCAGCGCCGATGAAGGCAGCCGTGCGCCCTGCGACGGGTCCTTCGTCAAACTGTTGTGCGTCTGGGTGGGAGTTAGTCGAGGGCACATATATCATATCAATGAGCCGGTGTATCTGACTCACACCGTACACGGGAACGTCAAAGTAAACGTGGTTAATTTCGCTGCGGGATCCTTCTCCCTCAAGATTTCCGTGGCGATCCCGGCGATTGCGGCGCTATCTATACCACCGCTAAGATACATGGCCACCGGAACGTCAGCCCTCAAACGCAGTCTCACGGCCTCTGTCAAGTGGGATCTGACCGTCGCAATCATTTCGTCCACGGTCGATGTATTCAGAGAATCTTGGGTTGCATATTCAAGGTCCCAGTATGCCTGAACCTTGAGAGAGCCATCGGGACGGAATACGAGGAAATGTCCAGGCATGAGCTATGGATTAGGCATAAAGATCAGATAAATGTTGGCGCCAGATGCGAGGGATGACACTTGCCTTTCTGACACCCTTGAACACAGTGCGGTCGTCAGCGAAGTATCCATTGTGGACAATGCTGTCGATATCCCATTCAGGCTTCCACCCAAGGGCCGGAAAGGCTTTGACTTCACTAGCGAGGAGCATTCGGCCATCGGACATCGTATAGCTCAAAGGTTTAACCCCAAAGCGATCCCGAGCAGCGAAAAGGAGGCGGCGATTAGCGTCATACAGCACAAAAGCGAATTCTCCTCGGAGGGAAGACAGTGCGTTGAAGCTCTGGTGTTTATATCTGCGGCAACGATCAGCTGGCTAATAGAAAGCCTAATAGGCATGCATTTTCATACAGATGGATCACGATCTCCGAGTCGGATTTGGTTGTGAAAACAGAACCTTGGGCCTCGAGTTCGGCGCGGATTCTCTCGTGGTCGTACAGCTCTCCAGTGACCACGCACTGAATCATACCGTCTTCATCGGAGAGTGGCTGATTCCCAGTTTCTAGGTCGATGATCGAGAGTCGACAATGCCCGAGTCCTGCACACGATTTAAATGTGTAACCCGTGGAAGACGCAGTTGGATCCCACCAACACGACAATCCTCAGATGTGAAAGTTCCTTGGGAATCGGGTCCACGATGGTCTATGGCCTTCAACGACGTATCGAGCATACCCACCAGCTCGTCCGCCGAAGGAAGAGAACATGAATCAGAGTGGTAGATTGCAGTTAGTCCGCACATTGTGGCAGGGAGAAATGCAGCGGTGGAGGCGTGGATCCATATTCATAAACCCGTTAGGAACAAAGACAGGCTGATCACCGTATGGCATTGATGGATGGGCGGCAATGTCGTCGCCATATGAGCTAGACCGCCGGTGATCCATCCCCATCAGATGAGCAAATGAATGCGGGGCTAATACACAGCGACACTTGCTGCAATCTATCACGAAGGTCAATCTGGTTCTTTCTACTAAAGATCGCAAATAGCCTCCGGCGTGCGGTTTCTCCCGGTGGATCGCGATCTGTCTTTATTGCGGTATGTGGAGAGTATTATTGCCTGAGAATTTGTTTGTTGGATGGGCGGCGTTCAGTGCAGATATTTCCGCCTTTACCGCCCGGTCGCAGTATCGCTCTCATCGCAATTGATGTTTCATTGATTCAGAGCGGACTACAGGGTGCTGAACTCAGGCGAATTGCGGCGTATGGATTGAGTCGCTAAGGGGAATCATGGTGGTAGGACATGATTGATCTATTCATTCGCGATTATGTCCTTTTCTGCGGAGCCAGTACCGTAATTGAGGATGCAGTGTATGTAGCGCTGGAAGAGTCGTGGGTCCCCATTTGGCACAATGGTGATATAAAAACATGTAAAGAGTGTTAAACATACATCACCCGACTGTACACGAACGCCCTCCCTTCCGGCATGTCGGGCCGATCAGCTCTCCCGCCTCTTGACAGCACCCTTGGCGCCCTCGAAGTCGGTGGTATCGTCAGCACATACCTCTTTGGAATCGAGACTCTCCAGGTGTATCATTATTTCCGTAAATACCCAGAGGACTCCCAGTTGTTGAAGTCGACGGTATGTATCCGCCGTGTGAATTGCTACCCGAAAACTGAAACGCTGACGGTTTTGTAGGTGGCCGCGGTTTGGTCCGACTCGTGATGACTCCTTCAGCTGTGTTTCTCATATTTGCCGTTATACAGGATCGCTGAGCTCGGCCACACGATTTCTGCCTGGCATGCGGTGAGTTTGAATTCTTTACTGGCTCTTGACTATCAACTTGATCGACATATCCAGATTTACTCCGCCACCGTGACATTCTACTGCCAGCCACAGCATCTTCAAAATCCACCCAAGTCCTTGGAAATGACCATTTTGTTTGCTGCGTTGATATATGTGCTGGTACAGGTGGGTTGAATTTTCTCGAATCATATTCATGAATGATGTTGAACAATACAGGGCTTTTTCGCCAATCGTGTTCGCGTACTCTCCGGGAGATGGCTCATCCCGGTCATATGCTGGGCCCTAACTATTCTGCGAATTACCTGCAACCTAGCCATGATGGTTATCCAGTGGGAAAACCCAAATGTCTCCACACTACAGGTAAAATTTAGATGGTTAATGGCTATGGCTCTTTCTCTTGGTGTCACCGTCGATATTGTGATTACTGTCTCGATGTGCTACTGGCTATGGAGAATTCGCAGATCTAACTATGAGCCGTATGTCCTGAGACACGTGCACTGGACCTTGCTGAGGCGTTCGCAGGACGAGAAAAATGGTGGATACGCTGCTTGTCTGGTCGGTCGGTGAGCACTCTGCTGGTATACAACAACCAATTCTTGACTGGGGATTTATCAAGAAACGGGAGTAGCCACCACGTCAGTCCCAGATTCCTGAGTTCTCTGTCGGGTCCTGACATCCCATGTAGTGTTGCCAGTGTCATATTCCTCGTTCTGGTAACATCCCGTTGTCTGTTTTTGTTGCGAGTGCTTACACGTTTCAACCGTAGTTCCTGAGCCGAAAAGATCGTGAGTGTCAAGGCCCTTTCTATCTAGGCGAACTTATTGATGTCATTTTGTGCAGTTTCTTGGTTCCCCTTCTTCCTCGTTCAAGTCAAATGTGAGCCTCCATATGTGGATGGAGTCATATCTGACTGCAATTCCAGTGTATTCCAACTCGCTACTCTTTTCGTACGCAGTCCGGCCCGCCGCATCATCCTGAGACTAATTATGATAGGCTCAACGGCCGGGAAGGGCTCCGCTCATCCACCAAAGTACTTGAGCTGTCTTCCGCAAGCTTCGCCCAAAATACTACTGGAAGGAACAGGGTGGGTCTGCTTTGTGGCATTTTTCCATGGCTGACGCGCTCAAAAGGGAATGCTTGTTGAGATGTCCAGGATCACCGAAACGGACGCTGTCGTTGGCAAGGTCGCTCCATTGTCAATTCAGCCGTTTTTCCTCTCAATCATTCACTTATTCCCAGGACCTGGAGCGTGGACGCAGCCTTCAGGACTAGCCGACGCTTGAGCCACCGCATTTATCAAGCTCTTGTCGGATAACAGTGCAAAGCTTGGGTTTTGACTTGGTTCCAGAAAATCGAGGTATACCATCTATGAGTTTACAACGAGCGGGGATCAATGCGCTGGCACAATACGAGAACACATAGTTAGAGCTGAATTAGGTCTCGAAAACCGGGTATATCACCAAGTATATCACTGCATTCAGCGGCGTGATAGCCGAGGCCCTGGCTAGCTTCTGCGAGCTGCCGGCTACCTGTGGCTATGCTTCGGCTATGTCTGGCTACACCGCTAGCCAGAGCCGGCTCGCCCCTTCGCCGGTAGCTTCTGTGAACCGGTGGTTAGACCACCTAGCCAGGGTTTGGGTAGCCGCAGGCACTTGGGCTCGCCACACAAAGGCTATCTTCACTCCTCAAATAGTGGTTGTTATAGGAATGCCGTCTGCCGATCCAGCTCCGCTTCCATTTGCAATCAATTTGTTTGCCGAGACATTATGTTCGACTAAAAGCGCTCAACCGCCACCCAGTTTCTCATGTCTGTACTATAATTTGAAGGAGAGGCTGGAGATAGCCAGAGGTGCTGGCTAGTTGTGGGGAGCTCTGGCTTGGCCGGCTACCTAAACGCGGCCGGCTAGGTCGGGCGAGGCGGTGCGTGGCTAGAAACCCGCTGAACGCAGTGTATCAGGTATTAAATTGTAATTGGCGAGAGATCAATCAGCAGCGATGTAAGAACACACCGCAAGGCCCGGAAATCAGTCAAAGATTCGAAGGAATCCTGACGAGCGGTGTATTTAGCCGATGTACTGTCGGGCCCCTCGGAGTTCCGAGCCCTGCGTGTGCAAATCTAGTGAGCACTAGTACGCGCCGTAAGGAGTGGAAACCACAATTCTCAACGCATGAAGCCAAGTTCAATCCCAAAAATTCATGATTATGTGACCGGATCGCCAGAGTAGAGGCTTGGATCCCACTGCTGCCGACATTTTCTTTTTTTAATACATGTAATTGGGTTCGGGAAACGGCGAACAAATCGGTTGCACCTAATCGTGGGAACACTTCATATAGCCAGGGTCATGTAACCGACATCAGACCAGTCGGCGGACTGGTCGGGCGACTCTGTAAAATCGCTCCAGGACACTTCTCCCAAGATTTACTGTAGATACCCGGACATCAGAGTGCTCGTACTTTTTTTTTTTTTTCCATCTTTCTTCTTAGATATACTTACATGCAGAATCGTATACGCCGACATCGGTGGGCACATGGTTTTTCTTCATTTCTCGCATCTTTCTTCTTAGATAGCAATTATACGTAGAATCGTATACGCCGACATCAGAGCGCCCATCTTCTCGCATCTTTCTGCTTAGACACGTTCCGAACAGTATGAATAAAAACCCATACCAAAAAATGGAAAGAATACGGAGGAAATATTTACAATAATTATAACTTCCGTGTATCTGTGGAATAGAATATGCACCTATATAGCCCAACAAACCCCTCCAGTTAGAAGGGGAGATACATCTGGTCTCCCCTTCTAACTAGAGGGCCTTTAGCGATATCAACGCTGGCGCAATAATTAGCCACTAAATATCGCTAATTAGAGCGTTAGAGTTATTTAGCGATAAAAAGATACGCGGAAACGCCCGCGCCCGCGCCATCACCCGCATCAAAATGCCACAACCTCCCGACGCGTCCGCCCAACTTGCCCGGTCGGGCGTCAAAACAGCCGTAAATTCACAAAAATAATAATACATACTCGTCTTATCGTTCCGTTGTGTATATATTTGGAGGGTGTGTCTTGGAGCAAGATACAGTAAGAATGAACAAAAATTAAATATTTATCTGCTGAAACTGTCTCTCTCTGGGGTCCTGCGAGTCGGTGTCACATTGGCTGCTTGAAGGAGAGACAAAATGAAGCTCAGAGCTGACGGCATGTAATAATGGGTCTTGAATATGCCATTGGTGAGCCAATGGTGAGCTGAGACTAGTACTTGGATGGAACATTTATCGATATGACACCACCAACGTGTCGTGAAGGGAAAAGGACATATTAAAGACCATTCTCTAGCATTGTCCAGTATGTTCATTCCCCTCTGGCCGGCTAGATATCGCGGTAAACAGTGAATACAAAATTGATCGCGAACTGATTACGATCACGAACTTGTTTTTGGATCGCAGTTCGACTCGAAGGCCTTTGCCCATTGAGCTCAAAATTTGGGAGGGCCACGTACACTATATTTAAAGCTCTTTTCGAGACTTTCATTTTTTTGGTCAGAACATAATTCATACTGTATCCTCTCGTCCTTCAGATATTCTGGCGATTATTTCCAAGGTACATGTATGAGGTCGGAACCTCTGGTATTTTTTTCCGGAATTTATGTGAAGAACACCTGGCGCCATGGTTTTAACATGGATTTATTTTTAATCGCGAACTGATTCTGTAACAGGTATTTGTTCCGAGGTTAGACCATACTTATAACTCTTACTTCGGCTCACACTTTCCTCACAGAATTATTTTTGCAACATCAAACCACATTCAGGACAATCTTCAGGGCATCTATATCAAAGCTGGACAGTACAAAGAAGCCTCACCAGGTGCTGTATCCCGTGAATATTCGATTATACACCCAAATATTGCGACGAAATGTATGTACCGCTGCCAAAGCATTTACCTCCCACAAGAGAGCTACTCGAGTAACCATGCCTCCCAAAAACACCTCCCTTCTAGTTTTTGGTGTTACCATTACCAACTCTACCGAAACTGGATATTTAACCTGACACAACTTGACCAGACATGGTGTAACTTCAAGCTTCTGTGAACTGACCTATTGGAGTCTCCTCGGGTCTCTTGTGATCAGCGTACCGAGAGAGTTGACTAGTACACAAGGACTTAGAAAATAACTCGCAGGGCATCAAGCCTTCTCAATGCTTTCCCCAAACTACAAGTCCTTCGAAGTCCGAAGTCACTAGCACCTTCATTCCTTTTGTGACATTGTCCATGAGCTTTGAAGGCCTATCTCTGAAAATAGAATGTTCAATACTTTCTCAGCTATGTACCAGGCATTTTATGCCCCACTGACTCACGGGGGACAGTATTTCAGACGATATATTTGTTGATTTTTGCTGTATCTTGAGCTCAGGGCACATACACCCTCCCCCATATATACAACGAGAACGATATGACGAGTATGTATTATTATCTTTGTGAATTTACAGCTGTTTTTGATGCCCGAACGAGCAAGTTGGGCGGACGCGTCGGGAGGTTGTGGCATTTTGATGCGGGTGATGGTGCGGGCGCGGGCGTTTGCCGCGTATCTTTTTATCGCTAAATAACTCTAACGCTCTAATTAGCGATATTTAGTGGCTAATTATTGCGCCAGCGTTGATATCGCTAAAGGCCCTCTAGTTAGAAGGGGAGACCAGATGTATTTCCCCTTCTAACTAGAGGGGTTTGTTGGGCTATATAGGTGAAAATATGCAAGACTTATTCAGAAAGTATTTTTTGTTGAGAAGTATCTTCTAAATTTGGGTGTATGTTAAACTTTATGTAGATAGGCAAAAGGTATTGTTGACTTCCCGTAAGGATAGATATTATCCAGCAAATATCTAAGGGGTGCCAGCGATGCTGACATACAAGGTTTAGAATGAGCGAAGAAAGAGAGTAAAAAGGTCCACGTTAAGAGAATGAGGTCGTAAGGAGGTATTTCGAGGTGTTGGTGGCTAAGGAGCCCACTGGCAGCGTTCCGAGAGGAGGGGTCGAGGTCCTCCGATGGTACCTCTGGGCGTTTGCCCTGCACTGGCCGCGGTTGTCGTGGTACGAGCGTAAGATTGCGTGATGTGGCACTGTTTACGATACAAATAGATGATGTAATGTAAATAGGGGCGAATGTAAAGTGAAAGTAAATACACAATAAAAGGGGATTTCCGCATGGCGGCCCTCCGACCCTACCACAGCGGGAGCAGGAGCCAGGGCGTGCATCAGCCTTTCGGCATTTTACTTGTCACTTGATTGGTCTTGAATGCACTTTTCCTCTTGAATTCAAAAAACCTGGAAAACTTTAGCTTGTCAGAATGGATAAAAATGAGGCCGCATCCCGTAGGAAAAAGTTTTTTTTTTCACTTGTGGAAAATCGGACCTGGCTTGATCACTGGTCTTTTTAGGCCGAAACAAGTCAGATCAAGTGAAATCAAGTGCGATCAAGTTTTTGGCACAAAGTCTGATGTGCGATGACGCGTTGATGAGAGATGGACAGTGCATTGTGATATGACCACAAAGATCGCGGGAGATCGTGCGGAAGATAGCACAGAGAACGATGGTGGGACGAGTGGAGGGCTGGAGAGGGCTCGGGTGTGGCTGTGTGAGAGAGAGCGCTGGATCTGAGATGGTGAGGACGGTGCATAGATGGTGGCGCCCAGTGAAAAGTCCCTATGCCCGGGTATGTCCCAATCTGCTCAAATGTGCCCACTCAAAGTCGAGCACATCTGAGCAGCGAAATGAGCCTAGGGCACATGTGCAATGTGCTTGTTCATGCTCATTTGTGCTCATTATGTGCTCAACTCTGCTCCACGCTGCTCCCATGTGCAGCTTTGCAATCCCTGCCAGATTCGCTATATATATCAATAATCTGTATATTCAGCTAGCTAAACAATGCATTCTATCTATCCACGTCGCCCCAATCCCATCTTGCACGTGCATAACAACGGTTACGCTCACAGCTGCACATCCGTAACTCCCCATGTGCCGATGAGACTATTGCGGGTGCGTATGAGTTGATGGGTGTTTCGTGAGAAGCAGATACATACGGACGCTGATAAGTTTACAGAGCGCGGTGCTGATGAAATGATTCAGAGTATGCACCGAGATAAGAAAGAGAAATTCGCACCGTAATCTTGACCTCCGAGTCTTTCTTTGCTGTCGCTGAAGTAAATCAAACGTTATTAGGAACGATCAGCGGGAATCGATGGTGGAACGTACACCCAGCTCCATATCGCACACATATGCCTCAGATTCTGCGAATAAAAACAGCTTAACTCGTGTGCATCACTGCAATAAAACTGACATACGACTTGTCGACAGATGCCGATGCCAGAACTCCAAAGAAGGAAAGATTTAGGAGACGAATTTGGTGTAAGACGACATGAGCTTACCTTGTATGGTCAGCAGATCGTGGAGGGAAGCATCTAACACAAGAGGTACCAATTAGCTGAAGAGTGGATTAGGGAAAGGACAAAGGTGCGTACAACAATGGGGGCAAGATGCGCTGCCAGTTCCTGGCTCCGGAATGGCGACACCCGAACAGTACACTCACCATGCGCATCTTCGATGTCCATGACTCCGTGGGATGCGCCTCGAGCAGCTTCGCCTTTAATCCGGGCAGCGAGGTGAGAGATCCCACCGTGTCACAGAACTTCGTCGTCATGCTTGAGATCTGCAAGCGATGTCATGGGTGTCTGCTACGTTGCAACAAGCCGCACCTATACTGCATCGGCACCGGCGTCTGCAGATGTGCGTTGGGTGAGATGACCTGGCAGAAGAGAGCAATGTGAGACACACTATATGAAGACGCTGACACTAAGACAAGGCCAAAGCGGGGGGGAGACGAAGATGAGGGAATATGGGAAGGGAGGCAGAAGGTTGTGAAGAACGAGGGATGATTCAGAGCCAAGATGAAAGACACACTCATGGTACCATTTCAAACACAAGTTTAGCGTCCTAGTGGCCTCTAATCGTCTATTGGGACGACAATGGGGGTTCTTGGACGTTGAAAGGTCCTGAAATGAGCTGGGTAGGACACCCGAGACGCAAAAAAAAAAAAAGCACATACATAGCGCTATCTCTTGACATTGATAAGGGTCCTACAGCCACCAAAACCGAGTTAGAAGTGCTTTAAATAAGTAAGGGGCAGCAGGGAACATGTAACATACCTTTGGGCTTGCATATACCCATGATTGAGCCAGCGGGAAGGGGAGGAGATCGGCGACTGTGGTGGTGGAAGGCAAGAGCAGGCAATTTCCATTTTGGGCCGACGCAGCCAAGTTGCGATGTGCAGCTATCTTTGCGTCGTATATTCACTTTGTCTCTGCCGAACCATTTGCCAGTCCAATAATTCATTGCATTTGGAATTCTCTCTTCCCTTTTTTTCTGCAATTTTTTTTCGCAATCTCCCCCGGGCTGAGGAGTATCAAGGACACAGGACCTGCTCAACGGCTTGAGATTACTATGTGACCTCCATGGTGCCCGCAAACTTATCGGAAAGCCTTGCATTAGCTACATTAATCTTCCTTGCATCTACAATATGCGACTCTAGTTATTATTTATGAGGTGTGTGCCAATCTACAGCAATTACAGAATTTTATGCATCCTCAGCCACGTCCAGTTTACCTGCAGCCTTCTTTGACTGCTTCAGTCGCTTTGCTTCGTCTTCGTAAGCCTATCATGAGGATGTTGAGACGAAAAGACGTGCAGTGTAAGATGTACCCACTTTTTTAGCCTTGTTGTCGAGAGCGTCGTAAGCCTCCTTAACTTCCGGAGTCGTATGCTTCGGATTTTTCTGCATATGCTCCCGCGCAGAAAGATTCCTGCAAATTGGTCTCTTAAGGCCCTGATCGGCAACCGTGAATTCACGCGTGAATCTTGGTGGAATTTTTTATCCATACCAAACTCATCCCTAAACTACCCCAAATTGAGGAATAGGCCGTTTCTATGAACATTCGAGGTTGGAGAGGGGCAGAAAAACTGTAATGCCAAATTTCCCACAGATTTCACAGAAGATGCAAAATATTTCAAGTTCAGCCTAGCATATTTTGAACTCATTCCACCGCTTCCACCAGACTCTTCGAGATTTCAGGAAACACATGCACTTTCCATTCTAGGACAGTTTAGGGACGAAATCCGTGGGAAAAGTATTCACCAAGAGAATTCAAACAGAATTCACGTGGAAAATTTAACGGTTGCCGATCAGGGCCTTAATTTAATCACATCCGTGTCAAAGGAATGGCACATACCGAGCGGTGTCAGCTACACCAGGTCTATAGGGCTTCAGAGGGTTTCGCGGGACAGCTGGTGCATCTCCAGCTGAACTGTCGGATGCGGCGAATACTCGTGCGGGTACTTGTGCGGGAGGTGCTGGTGTGGATGCAGAAAGTGACACGGTAAATGTAAGGCTGCCGCTGTTTTGCAAAACCCTCGGGCTTCTGCTCGTGCTCGGCCTGCCCAGGACGACTCCGACGACGCTGATCCTGGCGAGGCCACGGACCTTGATGACGACGTCGATATGGCCGATGTGACCGCCCCAAACAGATCCCAGGACGGCGAGGACTTCGAAGAGGAAGCGGAGGACGTTCTGGGTGAGTATCTGAAGACGAAGGCCTTTGGTGAGGCCGATATACAGGTGCGCAAATCTCTATGAATTCGAAACTTACAGTTTAATCTATTTTCAGGCCATGAAGCGTCCCACCAAGGCCAGCGCGACCGCCGACATCCAGCTCATGTACACTACTGAAGATGTGAAAGATCCTTACACTGGCAAAATCGTTAGTGGCCATTGATGCAAGCTTTGCAGGTACGTCGTCAACTTCAATCATATGGAACCATCTAATATCGTTTTATTCTGTAGAATTGCGAAGCTTCCCTTCAAAGCCGCCTTATTTACAGGTGGGGTTTCAACCCGCAGAGCGCATATCAAACGGTACAGATGGGACTGTTTATCTGCGCACACTTGCTCTGATTCTTTCAACGGAATCCTGCTACAACAAAGACTACTGCGAGCGTCGTTGGGGAGACAACTGGGTCGGTTTATCCGGTGGTCTTGGACCACTGCTTGTGGATGAGCTCTCTGGAGCTGAGTTGCACGACAGCTTGGCCAAGATGGAGGTCTCAGGAATGACCGAAGAGTGTCGCCTGCTTACAATCCAGGATACCCCGTCTGTAAAGAGCCGGTTGAGGAAAAAGGAGGAGCTTGTGGACACCGCAGTGGAGGATCTCATTAGACAGTGGTAGCATATTCAAAAGAATGCAGTCGGGACTTGGTATAAAGTGCATGTGTGTGTGTGACGTCCAAAAAGGAGTCTATACGAGAAGAATGGGAATGGGACTGGTCAAATTTAAGCGAGTCCCATTCTTGATGGTAATTTGATCACTGCCATCAATTCATCACTTTCGGCATTGCACAGCCGATTCTCAGCTTTCGGTGTATACAGGCGTATTTTAACACGTATTTTGATTATATCTACTGCTGGGGGGAACATTGTTCCCCCCAGACCCCCCTCCTTTTGCCTGACGGCACATCTGAATATTTTATTACATGCTATTTCTTATTTTTCGCCACTTTTTCGTTCATTTCGAGTCTTTTGAATGTTCCTAGCGCGGGGGAGACCCCCGCGGACCCCCCTTGACGCTCGCCGCTAGGCCCACTGCGTGGTGCCGGCGGGCGGACGTTAAAGTTAATGATGCCCGAGTCCCATTCTCGGGAACCAGTCCCATCGTCTCGGGGACCAGTCCCATCATCAACGGGTTTAAGCGAGCTAAGCGAGGTTAGCCGACGAACGGACGAGTCCCATTCCCATTCTTCTCGTCGATACTGTCCAAAAAGTGTGGTGCGATGTCCGAAAAGTGTGGTGCTGTGTTTGAAAAGTGTGGTGCCGGGGATCAAAACAATGTTGTGATCGTCTATCTGGTGCGCGCGCTTTCCGGAAGTGTTGCGCCACCCTTTCCCAAAAAGTGTTGCGCTCTATACAAAGTATGGTCCATACTTTATATAGGTGCTACATAAAAAAAAGTGTTGCGCTGCAGTAAAAAGTTTGGCGCGCATCAAAAGTGTGGTGCAATAATAAAGTGCAATCTGAACGTCAACATATTGAAGAATACTTATTACATAGAATGGTTTCTGGGGGAGCCGGGAACGAATTTAGAGGGTGCGGCCCCTTTAAACCGGGGTTTGTGGACGGTGGGAGGCAGGCCCCTGTGGACGGGCCTCGGCAGGGTGTCCACCGATGTCGGCACAGCTGTGCTGATCTGACGTCGGCAGGCTGTGTTACCCCCGGTCGTCACAGGTCGGCACATGTCGGCAAGCCCTGACGACGCCGGCCCCGAACAGCCCCGAACGCAGTGACTCCGAGACTGTCGCAGATTACTTCGAGGAGAAATAACGAACTACGATGGGTTGGCGAATCATACCTGATGAAATTTGTCTATATACCAATCAGTGATGAAGTTATCTAAGTCTGGATTGCTCTATTAGAGAGCTTGTGCACAAACGGCATGCCGCTTTTGGCACTTGTGCAAAGCGGTATGCCGCTTGGGTCGTCTCCATTTCTGACCAAAATTTTGGGTCAAAAGCGGGCAGTCAGGCTCTAAGTATCTGCACTGCACGTTTTTCAGGTGCACCAGTTAAAGTCACAGAGCACGGCAAGATTTTAGACGTGATGCCAATACAGATTGGCATGATGATGTCAGAATCGGTGCTATTCTATGCCTCCTCTGGCTCGAGGCACATGATCTGTGAGCAGGGAGGGCTCATTGCACACCTTTCAAGATACTGGGTAGGGTTTCAGTCTGAAAAGGCACACTCAGCAAGAAAAAATCTGCACAATGCGCAAAAAGCGGCATGAGCGGCATGCCGCTTCATGCCGCTTTGCACAAGCTCTCTATTGATTCCAATCAAGCATATTATGTGCTCTAGACTTTCGTCAACAATGCAATATGACGGGTCTATGTCAAAACTCAGGTGCCATTGTCGCAAAAATCGCTTTTGGGTCATAAGTCAGGATAAGGCCATTTCGAGCCTTATACACTAGGCTGAACTCAACCTGTGCGTATGCCACCAATATTGGAATTAGAATGCGGCCTGAGGGGGTCCCTTTGAGTTATAAGTGTATATAGGTAACTATAACCCGTGAGCATCCGAGTTACTGGGAGAGCGGTCCATGGACCGGTCCATTAGACCTCTTGATGTACCTCTCCGTGGACCGACTGAAATGCGTGGGATTGTTGGGAGAAATGGACCATACCGTGGACCAGCGATGCCCAACTATGGACCGCGTCGTAGACCTTGCCATGGACCTTGCCATAGACCCTCTGATGGACTTGCACGCCAACATTCAGCGATACAATCATTTCCTCTTTTGGCTACCCTCCCAGGACGCGTCGCAGCAGCAATGGGCGTCTTCTTGTATGGTTTTGATTGGTTTATCTTCCTGGTTCCTACGACTATCAGCTACCACTCACCTTGCGCTCCCTATTAAATCCAGTGCCATGGCGTCGTCAATGGGTGGAACACAGGCACACCGAGGACTGATAGTTCAGAGGTCAGTCTATTTAATCCACCAGTGATATCAAAACTGATGACAGTAATCAACACATACAAGGTGGTCCACGATCAGGTCCACGCACTGGTCCATGGTCCATCCTGAGGTCCACTGAAATTGCCATCACGTTTTTGAGCAAGGTCCACGCTGAGGTCCATTCTCAGGTCCATTAGGTAAGAGGTCTATGGTCTATGGTCCACGGTCCATTAAGAGGTCCATGGACCACATTCCCGGTGCATCCGACTCTGTGACCCTTTATAAGGCTTTATAAGCATGCCTGTTTGCCTATAAGGTTCAAAATGGCGCTATCTTGGCTTATAACCTAAAACGGACTTTTGCGACAATGTAAATTGTACGAAAGGTCCCATTGGTCCACTAGGTCTAGATGCATGAGGTCGGAACGCCGGTAAAGGCTGAGGCGTCAGCCTGAAGGCCCGCCGCCGCCCGTGTGGGGAAAGACAGTTTCGTAGACGGGGTGACAAGCTCCGGACCGAGTCTTAAGACCGGAAGATGGAGAAAGGATAGCAAAACCATTGTTCACGGTTTCTTTGTGCAAAGGGCTGGGCTGCAGTGCGTGACGTGGCGATGCAGAACGCATCAACAAACAACTCGTCGGCTTCTTTCCTCTTGCCGTCATCTCCAGTTCCTGCCATCCTTCCGATTTCTGGCCAGCGAGATCTAATAGACATGTACAACCACAGCAATACGCCATGTCGGGTTTGATCGGGCATGTGGCAACCGCTCGAATTATCGGGCCGTTGAAGTGTTAACACATTCACGGCCGTAGCGGGCGGTTACGGTGCGGGGACGGGTTCCTACTCCCGGTCGGGTATGTGGGGAACTTCTCCCCCAGAAGACCTGTATCCTTTACTACGGAAGCTTGCATTCCCTAGTTAGTCGAGGTGAGATAATCGTAAAATCCGTTACCTGCCCAGCATCCCTCCCGCTGATGCTTAGACGCTAAATACAGTTCTCCAAGGACTGACCACAGCCATATAGCCCTTTCGAAATCTGGTTTTGCGTAAGATGCTCGCGACCTTCGATCCGGTTGTCCATCATCATTATTTTGGAAGTGACTTTGATTCGTCCAACATGGATAGATGGCCTCGGCGTTTCCAATGGTGACTGCGGTGCTCTTCGCCGCTCAATCTGGGGTTCAAGCTGGGCTACCTGTGCTCATAGGATTAAATTGGGCCGCACACAAGAATATTTGCATTGAGTTATCTACCCAGCTCCAATCTGTTTCCCATTTCCGAGTTCGCGGTGGCCTCCGTTCTGCTACCTATTTATGAAAAGGCAGTTCTATCCTCTCGCTTAGATACCTGCTGCTGATGACCGTCCTTCAGTCGATGGTCTGGGCCCCCGCAACCAACACCCTCATCCTACTGTCACCCGTCGATTTCGACATTCGGCAGTCCCGGTCAACATCGATCAGTTCCGTTAACCTTCAAGAGATCTCGTTGCCTCGACATCTCATTGCGGTATACCCGCTTCGGGGTTCGCTGGGTCTCTTGACCATCTCCCGGGTCCTATTTTCGTTCCGCTTTGCCACATCATGGACGTTGGTTCAGGCTTCACGCTTCGCCAAGGCAACATCAACCAAGAACACACCCGCCACACCAATATTCTTACGTGCAAAAGGCAAAAATAAATGCCCAAAGAAATCGTTAATCGATCCATGACTTTGACCGATTCACTTCCTTTCTTCCCTTGGACCCAAGACGGGGTTATCTGAGTTTTTAATACATACAAGGCGCTAACTCAATTCTGTGCACCGGAACCTGGGTTTCAAGCCGCGGGGATCACCCGTCCACCACATTCGCCGCCGTTTATCCACCCTGTGCCACATGTTCACGTTCCAGTGCGCCCACGACTGCGCCAAATCTGCGCACCAAGGCGACGCCCCTGAGCTATATAATGCCTGAAGGTCCACCAGGGTTCCTCGGTTCTCTTTCCTTCCCCACTCACCTTTTCTTCTTTCCACCGGTCGATCCGAGATCGCTTCCTTCCTCTCTCTTCTTTCTATTATCAACGACTTGGCCCGGGGTCCCCTTTCATTCGACAATACTCTATCCATCCTAATTGAAGATGCTATCCTCCATAATCCTCACCCTTGCGCTCGTGCTGTCCGCGTCCGCTGCCCCCAGTGGCCTGCGCCGTGCAAACCGTCGTGCCATTAACAACACGCCCGCGGAGATCGCAGTCACCGCCCCTGATGGTGTCATCAGGCCCTTCCGTCGCGCCATCAACACCCTGCCGGCGGAAATCGCAGTCACCGCTCCCAATGGAGTCGCTCGTCCCTACCGGCGTGCAGCGTAAGTGTGATGGTTGTGTTTAAAGATTTACACTCATCCTGTCATAGGGCATTTGATTTAAAAAACGGTCAAGACGCCATTGCTCTAAAGTACGTCCTGCTCAACCACGCCTCATGTTCTCCAATATAATTCTAAATGCGCTTTCAGCAAGCAATTCGCCACCATTGAAGCCGGAGATGCTTGCACCGCGGGCCCGGACGCCTGCGCTGGCGACGCTTTCGCCCAGTGCGTGAGTGACGCATATGTGGTGCAGGCGTGCGCAGGCGGTACTGTCTGCGCGGCGCTGCCAAACGTCAATTCCGCTGGAACCTCCATCGCTTGTACCACGGTGGCAGATCGTGACGCTAGGATCGCTGCTGTGAGTACCTGCTTCCCAGTCTTTCAGTAGGTCCCGTCTAACAAGTCTATGTCCATCGTAGACTGGTGCTAGCTCGGGCGCGGCACCGCCGCCTCCGCCGCCCTCCTCTACCACCGATACGACCACTGCTGCTGCGCCGACTGATTCCACGGTGGTGGATACGCCTCCTGTACGGTGCTCCATTCTTTCTCTATCACAGATCCCAATCTGATTTTCACGACAGACCGGAAACAACGCTGGTGGTGGTGCTGGAACTGGGAATACAACTGACCTTCAGTCATCCTTGAGTGCGGAATGATATCGCTTTCATTAATTGTTCATATGGCCTTACTCTCCCTGATAGCTCTGGACCCAAGCGTAATCCAGCAGGGATTCCTCAACGATGGACAACAGCCGCCCGTCGCTGGCCAGACTGCATCTCTGACGAGCGGAAACAACTTCATCAACTTCTGCGCGCAGACCCTTGACCAGATCCCGCTCACCAACGGAAAGCAGGTTACCACCGGTGCGTTGATTTTCTTGAAATTCAATGTCAACGCCGGTTCTGTCTTACCGGACCCTTCAGGATCTTGCAACGGTGCGCCGATAGGGCTCATTCCCAGCAAAGACAAGATGCCCTCAGCCAAGTTTGTCAACCCGAAGAACCTCGACACCATCCCCGCCAACACGAACTTCACCATCCAGCTCGCCATTAAGAATCTTGATGTACTTTTCTCCCTGCCAGTTCCTGTACTGTCTCCCTTCTTACCTGACCAAAACAGGCTGGATTTTTCACCAACGCGAAGGAGAACTACTTCGCCGCGCCGCAGCAGCTCAACACGGAGGGCACGATCGTGGGGCACACACACGTAGTCATCGAGTCTATCACTGCGATCGACGCAATCGAGGCGCTCGACCCGAACAGTTTCATTTTCTTCAAGGGCATTAACGATCCGCTTGTCGACGGGCAGGTCAGCACGGTTGTGGGCAGCGCGGCGGCAGCGGGTGTGCCTGCGGGCACCTACCGCCTGTGCTCGCAGAACGCCGCGATGAACCACCAGCCGGTGATTGTACCTATTGCGCAGCACGGGAACCTCGACGACTGTGTCTATGTGCGTCCTGGCATACCAATTTCTTCCGCCGACCGTCACTGATCTTTTTGCAGTTTACCGCGCAGTAGGCAACTTGATGATGTAGTTATTGGAATGGTCAAATATTATCAGAGGAAGGATTTTTTATGTAGTCGCGAAGTCGTCGTGTGTCTGAAGAGAATGAATCACACACTTCGTGAGCTTAGCATTGGATCCCTGCACTCCATGAACTTGAAGCACGGAGAACGGTCCCCGCCAGATTTATCTAAGCTTGTCTCTAAAATCTGGCTGTCGAGTTCTAACGGGAGTTCGCGTTTTACCCGCATCTCCTTCGCACTCGTCGCATGGTGAAGCATAGCTTCCTCACTATTAAAACAGTTGCGCTATTTATTCTCCGCAACTACCCAGTGTGCGCTCGTGCTGGCAGCCACGATACTAGGTACTAGGCTTGAGATCTGACCCGTTGAAGCACCCCACTGCACATCTTTCACGACCGTCACTGTGGCGGCGGAAGCGATGTATGTTACAACCAAGTGCGTTTCTTAATTTCAGCCAGGCTGGATTGACCAAGCGAGTGCACCCATGCGTGATTGCAGATGGAATTTTCGTTCGTCTATACAACCCATTGTTCATGGTAAGGGGAGCCAGGAATTGTTCTGGTCGAGGAGGGATTGTCGAGAGTGTCGATGACCGTCAATTCGGAAGGTACTCACATCCGTGTCCAGAGGACGGTGAAAGTTCGCGATAGTGTGCGCTGCGGATGAAAAGGTCAGTGGACGACTATTGCGGTGAATATTAAAAAGGCACGGGTGAGCGGAGTGGGAGCAGGGAGGGAGATGAAAGAGTGAGGGCGGCGCAGAATGTTATTGTGTGCCTGGACACTAAATACGGGATGGGGCGGGACGGAAGTCACGGTGTAGGGCCGGAGGCGAGCATAGAAACGATTAAGAACGAGCGCGTAAAGACATCGGCGAGGGCGTAGTCCCATTTCGCATGGGAAAGAATGCACGAGACGGGCAGTGGCGGAGATAGAAGAGGTCACAACGACAATTCATAAAGAAGACTGAAGAGATGCGACTCACTGAATATGCCACCAAGATACAATCATAGACGCCAGCAGGTGGGCAAGAGCCGCAGATCACGGTAGCTGAGGATGCGAGAAAGTGAATGACAGATATATAGCGGGACACCAGCGCCCAACCAGGCCGGTTCTCTCTGCACAGTGCAGGGGATTCATGCGAGCAAATGACGAGCCTGTCGGCCGGTCTAGGCCGCGACAATCTGTGTCTTCCATCAGACGGCTAGGCCCGGGATTGGCATGGCGGATTGGTCTTGACAAGAGTGACGGATGGAAGCTTGCGAAACTTCCAGTCCAACTTCCCGTTGAGATCTTGAGGGCGAGAGACAAGTGATCGGGCCGACGGATCATCGATCGGTGGCGGTGTTTACTTCTCTACGACATCACATTCACGCAGCAGCACACTCTGGGTGTTTCCTCCCACCATCATGTCGTATTTTCAGATCTGGTTTCTCTGCTGACTTGTCTCCCTGGTTGTTCTGCACTTGTGCTCGTGTCTCTCTGGGTTCTCCGCACCTTCCTTGAAGCCCCTCAATGGTGTTCTGGGGCCGTACTCGATGGGTTTTTGCGCCCTCCTCATTTGTGGCATTAGCCGACACTTTTGATCTGCTTGATCCCATCGTTTCTGGTCCTGATGCGCACGGACTATTTGATCAGAATCTGTGATTTCATCCTTGGCTTGGCGTGCTCGTTCTCGGCTGCATCTATCTTGTCTCAACAATGGTTTTCTTCCGAGTTTCTGCTCGATGGTTCCGTGTGCAGGAACAACGAAGAAGGTTCTCTCGGCTGCTTTCTCTTCTGAGTTTTTACTCAATGGTCTTATGTGCAGGAACGACGAAGAACGGTTCTCTCCACTCCTTTCCCTTCCGAGTTTCTGCTCGATGTCTTGTGTGCAGGAACGACGAATAACGGTTCTCTCGACTGCTTTCTCTTCCGATTTCTGCTCGATGGTCTCGTGTGCAGGAACGACGAAAAACGGTTCTCTCGATTGCTTTCCCTTCCGAGTTCCTGCTCGATGGTCCTGTGCAGGAACGACGAAGAACGGTTCTCTCAGATCTAGGTCTCACCCGAATGTCTCGTTGGGTTTTGTTGTTATTACCTACCTTTTTCAGCTGTGGACCTTACTCAGAAGTTGAACACGCTGTTTCATCAGTTGTGGACCTTCCGTGGAAGTTGAACACGTTGATTGAGGCTCCAGGCGGGGCATCGCGTGCCTTTTCGCATAAACTGGTCCAAGACGTGTTTGGAATTTACATGCTCGCATGCACGTAATTCCGGACGGTGCTCTCATGCTCTGCATGAATTCACCCGTGCTTTTTTCGCACGTAAAATCGCATTTGCCGTGCAAAGGGACAGTCATGCGACAACATTCTGTGTGACTGGTGGACTCTGGGGATTTTTACCTGGGAGGCAGGGAACTCCTCCTGTACACTTGCGCACTCCGCTTGTGGTCAGGTCCCACAGGGTTGTATCCAGAGGTCCAGCCCGTTTGAGGGCCAGCCAGTCCCAGTCTGTCAGCGTCTTGTGTGAACGACCCCCTGGAATCGGTTTGTGTTCGGTTGGGATCTTGTTGGATTTCTGTGAGGATAACCACCTGTACAGTACCACATGTATACCTTCCGTAAACTCGTTGTTCAGACATTTGGACCACGCGAGTATAATCAATCCGAGTATAATCAATCGCCCCCCCCCCCCCAGCAGCCAGCAGCACTCCATTCACGTCTAAGGCTTCAACGACTAGTGACACCCACCAACTAAGCATGCCTCCCTCATTGCACTGCCCAGCCAAGGGGGCATGACGGCCTGGCAAAGCTCCGGCAGTCAACCGGCAGTGCGCATGCCGCCGTCGACGTCCAATCTGACGGTTTCTGACTTGCTTTCGAATCCCGGCGGGATGGCGTCATCGCCTAATATCCATGAAGAGGAGGAGCACCCTTTCGAGGCACCACCAGCGGGAGTCTCTGCAAAGCCCTCTGGCCGGTTTTGCCATACTCACCGCAGTTCCACCTTTCACAGTGAGTCGCCGCGGTTTCGTCTCACCATGTTCCTCACGGCCCCTCCACGCTCATTGGCATACTTTGAGCCCCGCATGCTTCTCCCCACCATTATCCACGCTATTCCATTGCTCATACTTTCCCTCTCCCTTTAACTATGTCATTCACCAATCCCTGTCTGCGGCGCACTTTAACCTCATCTACCCTTCCACCCTTTGTCCGATACTCATTCCTTCCATTTCTTCACACTTTATCCTCCGATAAAGTTTATATTATACTGACAACGGTTATCTCCGGACACGCCCTGCCCCGCGCCATGCTCCTTGTATTTTCCGCGGTCTTTGTATGTCATTTTGTTTTGAATCCGGAGTCCATATCTTTGGCGCTTTTTGTCACCTAGATCTCTTCGTATGATCTGAATGCACCTCCCGCGTTTTTTCCAAGACTCGAGCTTCCTTCAGACGCGGGGGAATGTGCTCTACAGAGAATGGATTTGCGTCAGAAACAACCGGGTCTCAGAAATTGACCAATCTCAGCTGAGGAAAATGCTGAGGATGTGCTTCAGAACTGTCCGTGTAAAGCACAGAAAGGTTGAGCTGAGCCGCCTCTGGGGTGGTGTGGAACGAAACGAGGAAAGGGGGAGCATGTATGTAAAGATCAGGGAAACATTGGAGGAAAAAGACAAGGAAGAAACCCCTGTTGTTCAGACTTTAGCGGTCGGAACCGGAGACCCACTGATTCCACAACAAAAAGACAATATTGGGAACAGAGGTGGAAGGGTATGAGGACATACCCGTATCAGAAGGCCTGGAGAGTCATTAAACGACATGAATGCATACAAGTTTTTGTGAGGGGGTAATTTCTTTGCCACTTGAATACAAGGACTGTCAACTGATGATGGCCAAAAAAGTGGCCCCTGCCAATTCGGCCTAAAAAGCAGAAGCATTCTATTCTTCCAAATTTTCTCGCAGGTCCGTGGGATACATGTCTACACACACCCCTAGGTACCTAAACCTACGTTACAGCCTTTGATTTCTGAGCCTTCATACAGGGAGCGTGGAATGAATGTAATACAAGTAGAATAGAAGGCTACGAAAAGTCATCCATTGGGCAGATGAATACTTTATAGTAACAAAGGAATTCACAGACTGCAACATTTGACCCAGTCAGTCCCGTGAACAAAGCGACTCATGTCCACATTGACTCTCGCAGATGCAATGGTGATGAAGTGGGGTGACAGCTGTAAGTAACGGCGGTATTCTGGAGGCACCCACATAACAAGTTCTTGGTTTGGACCACGTATCCATCCATCCTCTTCATGTGGCAAGGTAATGGCACCGGTGCTCAAATCCACGAATGAGGGCCTGAGCTTGTTGGCTGTGGAAAAGCCCATGCTGACATCCCACAGACGGATTGTGTGATCCCACGAGCCCGACGCAATGTGCCGTCCATCAGGTGAGAATGTGGCGAATGAGACAATATCTGTGTGGCCCTGGATGGTCTCCGTGACAGCCTTGCCTGTCCTCACATCCCACACACGGATCGTCTTGTCGTTCGAGCCCGACACAATGTATGCTCCATTGGGCGAGAACGCGACAGAGTTGACCCAGCCTGTGTGCCCCTCAATGGACCTCATGACAGCCTTGCCCGTCCTCGCATCCCACACACGGATTGTCTTGTCGTCCGAGCCCGATGCGATGTGCGCCCCGTCAGGCGAGAACACGACAGACCGGACCCTGTCTGTATGGCCCTGGATGGGCTTCATGACAGCCTCGCCTGTCCTCGCATCCCACACAGAGATTGTGTGGTCCCACGAACCCAGCGCAAAGCGCGCTCCATCGGGCGAGAATGCGATAGAGTTGACCCCCTGTATGTTGACCTGGATGGGCTCCATGGGCTGCATGACATCCTCCCCCATCCTCACATCCCACACACGGACTGTGTGGTCCCACATGGCCGATGCGAAGCACGCTCCATCGGGCGAGAATGCGATAGAGTTGACCCCCCATTCGTCACTGTGGATAGGCTCCATCACGGCCTCCCCCGTCCTCGCATCCCAGACACGGATTGTCTTGTCATCCGAGCCTGACATGATGCGTGCTCCATCGGGTGAGAACCCGACAGACCGGACCCTGTCTGTGTGACCTTGGATGGTCTCCACAACGGCCTCACCTGTCCTTGCATCCCATACACGGATTGTGTGGTCCCACGAGCCCGAGGCAAAGCACGCTCCGTTGGGCGAGAATGCGACAGTTGAGACTGTGTCTGAGTGGCCATGGATGGGCTCCATGATGGCCTCACCCATCCTCACATCCCATACACAGATTGTGTGGCCCCAGGAGCCTGACATGATGCGCATTCCATCAGGTGAGAACACGACAGAGCAGACCCTGTCTGTGTGGCTTTGGATGGGCTCCACGGCGGCCTTGCCTGTCCTTGTATCCCACACACGGATTGTCTTGTCATCCGAGCCCGACACAATGTGTGCTCCATCGGGCGAGAACGCGACAGACCGGACCCTGTTTGTGTGGCCCTGGATGGTCTTCATGACAGCCTTGCCTGTTCTCGCATCCCACACACGGATTGTCTTGTCATCCGAGCCTGACACGATGTGTACTCCATTGGGCGAGAACATGACAGAGTTGACCCAGCCTGTGTGCCCCTCGATGGACCTCATGACAGCCTTGCCTGTCCTCGCATCCCACACACGGATCGTCTTGTCATCCGAGCCCGACGCAATGCGCGCCCCTCAGGCGAGAACACGACAGACTGGACCCTGTCTGTGTGGCCCTGGATGGTCTCCAAGATGGTCCTCGCCTGTCTCCGCATTCCACACACGGATTGTGTGGTCCCACGAGCCCGAGGCGAAGCATGCTCCATCTGGTGAGAATGCAACAGAGGAGACCGTGTCTGTGTGCCCTCAATGGACTTCATGATGGCCTTGCCTGTCCTTGCATCCAACACATGGATTGTCTTGTCATCTGAGCCCGACACGATGCGTGCTCCATCAGGCGAGAATGCGACAGACCGGACCCTGTTTGTGTGGCCCTGGATGGGCTCAATGATGGCCTCACCTGTCCTCGCATCCCACACCGGATCGACTTGTCGTCCGAGCCCGACACGATGAGTGCTCCATCAGGCGAGATGGCAATGCACCTGACTGCACCATTATGCCCTTGCAATATGAGAGCTGCTTCTCGCCACCGCTGAATTCCTACAAGATGTAGCAGTGGGATACGATTGAACATTGGCCAAAATGCTTCGGCAACTTTCGAGGTTGGCCGGAGACATGGCAGAGCAGAGAGATATATGTGTGCCACACTGGTTTCAATAGCCTCCCTGGAAGAAAGAACAAACTCATTGGCATCACCGAGAAATTCAGTCATGTACAACGGCGCACGCGCAAAGCATTTCGCAGTCAATGCTGTTATGATCAAGCTCGATGCGACACTAGTTTTGTTCATTGCACTGAGCACTTCGACCCAGAACAAAAACTTGGGCAAGAAAACATCCTGGAGGGAATTTAGGTGGGAGGAGGTAACAAAAACTTCAACATCTGGGCATTCAGCAGCCGAAGCTGCCACAATGTGATGTGGCCAATGCAAGCAGACATACTGTAGCAGGGCAGGTATTGTGAGCTTGTGATGTGTGTTAGGGAAGTAGGATGTGGGACACTTCGAAACATTGAAGTGCAATGCGGAATCCATGACTTGAATACAATCCGAGAATAAAGCAGTGTGGGCAGCTAATGGGTTGATGAGCATTTCGTCTGTTGCACGACCAGTGGTTGTGAGGAAGTCCTCGAAAGAGGCATGGAATGTAGATAAAACACCCTCGTCATTGTTGCTGGGACATGGATGACAGCATGTAGTCGGTCAAGCATTGCTCGCACCCGCCAAGCGGGCTCTTTAAGTAGACCACCAAGTGAGGTAACAGAGACTGGTTGGCGCAGGGTCAAGACTGCAGCTAAGATCCGTTTTGTCAGAGTAATCTCGTCGCTGTCGAGTCTATCCGTGTCCATAGCATCCAAAAGGATCTGCCTGTAGACATTGTCCAGTGGTTTAGTCAATGGCGCTTTGGTATCGACTCTGATGCTGATTAGAGTCCGGAGTCGATCTCTGGGATTCTCGCTGATGTATTTTACAGGCAGTAAATGCATAAATGAAGAGCTTGCCGGCGCAATGTGTGAGCACTTCAATATCTGCATGGCTAGCCCACTCAGAAGGCAGCATAGGACTGCTCTGAGCTCGCATGCCATTAAGACAGTTTGTGAGGTAGAGTGATATATCAGCTGTGACAATATTTTCTCGATATCATGAAGCCGGAGAACCCGTTGGAGATCCGTTTCAGTATCAAAATGAGGATGAATATGCCGCTGTGGTCGAGATGTAATGAAGACTTTGATGGGAAGCCCGGGCACTGCAGAGATGAGCCTCCGAAGAAGGTCTTTCGTAGCATCCTCATCATCGAGTTCGTCGAGTGCATCGATAACCAGGACCAAGGGAGGC
>JARJLF010000575.1:0-167771 GCA_029378395.1 Mycena leptocephala
GAGCGAGGAGAGGGCAAAGCACGGCAGATTACGTTGAACGTAATACGAGTAAGATCGAGCGATTCGAAGCATCGGCTGCCAGTGAGCTCTGCAAGCGAGAATCAAAGTTTCGCCAGGGTATTAAGTTTGCAGTGGTGCGATAACGGTCCTCCAGTCGCCTTAGAGAATCAGGAATGCTCAGGACGATCCCTTGGGCAAATTGACAATCCCCAATAGACGTGGTGAGACTTGTAGAGATTTGGGTAACTCGGGTACTCTCGCCTCACATTTAGAAGCTGAAATAATCCAGTTGAGCAGAGTACCGTCCGGAAGAGACCGCAAAAACGCCACAGTCAGGGATTTCGATGTGCCAGTTGGGAAGGACAGTGGTTGTTCCTAGAAAGGAAATTGGATTCGTTCGTTCTCACCACCAGCTGCCTAGGGCATGCCGAGGCTCAATTGAAGATAATTTCCCAACGTTAGGCTCAAATCTTTCTGAGTTGGCTCAGAAACTCCGCTTGCAGCAATCTCTGGGTTTGTACTACTGCTTTCCGTTCTCATCGCGGTAAGGCTCCGGAAGAAACTTCGGATGGGCGTTCACTCTGACCTATTTTGGCGGCTTGTTCTTAAAGTTAAATCGACTCGGTTGGCCTCCATCCGACCTTCCCCTCCTGAACGCATGTTCTTGGATGTCCTCATCATAAAATTTGTATCTTTCTTTGAGGAGCAGGCATCTCACTTCGCGGGAACTGATCATTACTGTTTATCTCGGTCGGGACCTTTGGGTTGACTGCTCGATTTTCCGACCGCCGACAATGGCACTCGACTACATGGCTCTTCCGTCCCTTTCATGGGATTATTCTATTTAACAACCCCCCTTGTTAGCAACAACCGGGTTGTTGGACAAGTTTTTCTGTTTAACAATCCCCCCAAAAGAAATATTGTTATATTAAAACTGGTAGGCAAACCAAACCGGCAAACCACAGTTCATCGTAATGCCCTTTTGGTTCGTCCTGGCTTGAATTCTCTCTAAGGTGTGCGTGATGCGTCCCGCACCGGTGTGCGCATCGGTGACACACGCCCGCTGTGCACCACGAAAATATCCGGTTATTCATGCGTGAGTTGTGCGTGAGCCTCGCGAAAATCGCGCGCCATTTATGACGGGCGCATCGGAGGCGCGTGCAGCGTATCGGCCACGCGCGTGTATGCGCAACTGCTGTGACCGTGTCAGCAACTGCCCAACCCCTACGGCCCTTGCACACTGTTGTGGCGAGCACAAATGAGGCATGGCACGCCCAATGCGTGCAACAACAAAATGTCGCCGCTTGTGTGGGGTTCCCAAATGAACTCATCCCCAAATTTGACTCGAGTTGGCTCGACTTGCAAATTGCGTTAAAATAGGAGGGTTGTTAAATAGAAACTTTCTATTCAGCAACCCGGTTGTTTCTAACAAGGGGGGTTGTTAAATAGAATAATCCCCTTTCATGGCCGTGAACGTTTGCTCGAAACTTGGCGGAACACGGCAATCTGAAGGTTTGTAATTTGAGAGCGCTATTCGAAGCGAAGGTTTGTCCGTAGCTGGTTAGATTCAAGTGTCCTCAGGCTCAGGTTTCGTTTGTCAATTCCAATCACAAACTGGCGGCTGCACTTCCGCTAGCCGATGGCAGTGCGGGTATAAAGGGAATCAAACTCCGCTTTGTGAATCAGCCTCTTTTGACCTGAACGCTCACCTCGGACTGGCGCAGCCCTCCGAGTCCCCGCCCTCTGCGGGATGAAAGCCCTCATCTGAGGCACATCCTGTGATACCACCTGGATCACAGACCACGAGCAATCGTGACAGTCGTCGCACACGACCACCAACACCCCCATGTACTCGGGAAGGCCACGCAGTACGCGGGCGATCGGAAACGATCAGCAGCTAGTATCGCTGCGTCGCAAAGTATAGCGACACCTCGACATCCTCGAGGACCATGACATCTAATCGTGAAGGACCTGTTATGGTCAGCAGCTAGTATTGCTGCGTCGCAGATAGCGACACCTCGACATCTTCGAGGACCACGACATCTACTCGTGAAGGACCTGATATGGCCAGCAGCACGACCCCGCTGCGTCGCAAAAAGCGACACCTCGACGAATTCGAGGACCACGTCAATCGTGAAGGATCTGATATGATCGCAGCATGACCCTGCTGCCTCGCATCTATTGCGAGACCCTCGCAGCCTGTTGTGCGAACCCCTAGACGACGCGGACAATACCCAGCCGAACCCGGCTCCTCTATGCTTGTGCTCGTCGCAGGCGCAGGGGAGTACGAGCGGCGCCTTGGTATCGTGCCAACTCTCTACGGGACCCATTAATATATGGAAGTGCCGCGATGGCAGTTGGCGAGCCTCACCACCTTGCGACGATTCCGGCGGGTGGTTCCCGTTTCAGAGTCTCACCACCTCTGAGGCATTGTTTTCTGTTTAGCGGGTGGTTCCCGATCTTTCCCTTTCTGTGGCCTCTCGCTTGGCGCGGGCTTTCAAGGTCTGCCGTCCATTACGATGCCTCGTAATTTTTGGACCCTTTATGAGTTTCCCTTGTGGAGACTTGTGTGCGCTGTGGAGTCGTGGTGCGGTGTTGAGGTATACTTTTCTTTTTATCTTTCTTTCGTTCGATTGACAAACCTTCTTCCTCAGCGTCATAAATCAGCTGTGTTTGTGTATGATGGATATCTTCTGTAGTTGTACTGTCTTCCGAATACATGACTGATTTATCGACGAATCTGTTCAAATTTGAGACCCAATACTTAAAGATGATTGTTTGAATATGTGCGACGTACATAGTCAAGGGAGGCTGTGCAAGCGCTTTCTCGGGCGCTTGTCTGCTTTCCTGTTTACTTTGCCTCGCGTCAGGGAATGTAATGACCTCCGCGCCAACCAAACCCATTGACGTCCCACCTTTCCAGCTACAAACGCTCATTGCTCAGTGCAATGCCCGATGTGCGCAAGCCTTAGGATCAGAGATCTATGTCGGCTGCGCCAACGGCGAACTCATCCGTTTCGCGCTGCAGGCTGATGATCCCAATACTTTGGAGGCGTACAGCATAATATCTCGTCAGTCTGTGCCAAATGACAAACCCGTGGATGAAATCGTCCTTCTGCCCAGCATATCTCGCGCGCTGGTGCTCTCTGACCACCAGATTCACTTTTATACTCTCCCGGCGCTCGATGCCGTGCCTCCACACGTCATGAAACCCATTCGCCATGTTGTTACCTTCGCCGTTGACCAGAACCACCTCAAGCGGCCAGCCCCTTCACTCTCAAATCCCGCCGGTATAGAGCCCGTCGACCTGTGTGTTATCAAGCGCAGCTCCATTGCCATGTATGGGCTGCGCGAGCGTCTGTTCTATCAGAAGGTACCTTTTCCAGTATATTTCAACATTTCAATTTAACCCTCGACGTAGGAAATCCCCCTTCAGAACGGCGCCTTACTCGCACGCCGTAGTGGCCAATTTCTCTGTCTGGCCGACAAGTTGCAATATAGCGTCCTCGACCTTGCCAACGCGACCCTAACCCCCCTCATGCCGCTTTCGCAGGCCCCTGCGGAGGATCCCTTTACGGGTCCCCCTGGGATTTGCGTCACGGGCGACAACCCTACCGAGTTTCTCATCCTGTCTTGGACTGGTGCCAGCACACTCGGTGTATTCGTCAGCGGCGGCGGTGACCCCGTACGCGGCACGCTCGAATGGCCCGCCCACCCGCGTGCCGTCGTGTTCGACTACCCATATGTCGCGGCGCTACTGCCGAACCGTACCGTCGAGATCCACAGCATCGAGTCACAGTCGATCGTACAGGTCCTCCCCGCCCCGAACAATGACGTAGAGCCGCGAGTGGCGCTCGTTGCTGCGCTCAGCGGGTATCTCGTTCCGAGCACCCAGAAATCCGAGAAAATGCGCAAGATCCCAGTCGGCCTCTTACGATAGCCGACCCTGGCGCCCTGTGTCCGCCTAATTTTCTACTAGATGATTGGTATTTTAAAAAGTAGCTTTGAATGGCTGCTCCACGTTGATAAATAAATCGCAGGTGAAACACTATTGTGAGGAAGGCCCCCATCTATTGATAAGGTACATAACTCCGGAGAAAGCAAAAGCAAAACTGCTTTCACACTTTGGATAAGTGACACCCCAAAGGAAAAAGGCCAAATCCTCCGAGGTAACATCCCGACGCGGTCTAAGTGATATAAGATTTGGCCATCAGACAAGCACTGGATCTGGCCGCAGATCTTTCGCACCAAGAAAGTGTATCGTCTTTCTGAAAGTTCAGCATTGATCGGTGTTGCTTTCTACCACGCCTTCGTCTGTCTTGAATCTGGCGGATTGTAATAGTATCTCCGATTCCAAGTAACCTACCCGGACGATGGTGAGTAAATTCACAGGTGTTGTGTGCCCATGCTAGGCATTGGCCACCAAAAGTAAGCAGGTCCAGTCTATTCAAATTTCAATCAACTGACCCGAAGGTCCGTGCTTCAGATATCTTTTGAATACTGAGGCATCACCGCGCCAAGCCTCGGTCACCCACTGCGTTCCGACCCCCAATGGACAGAGGGTCTGGCTATGTGCATAGACAGAGCCCTAGACAAGGCAGTCTGGCTACATGTGGCTATGTATGGCTACACTACATGGACATGGTACGTCTACCTCAGTAACTGAGCAGTTACATCTGTCTATCTGAGTTGACCGATATAGACCAACCTGGACAGAGGGCCGACAGAGGTAGCCAGAGGCAGACCGATAAACTTTCTTTTTTTAAAAAATTCTCATTTGACGGGTATTGGCGGCGGCAAGATACGTCTACGGGCGTAGACAGACATAGCCACAGCAAGCCGGACTGTGTCTACATGACATAGACACATATAGCCACAGCTGGACGAGCGGGGACAGACATGTGTCCACAATCCTCTGTCTACCCCCATAGACAGAGTTTGGCAGGGGGTAGACAGATGTAGCCACAGCTGGACGAGGGGGGACGGAGGTCTGTCCAGTGGGGGTCGGAACGCAGTGACCGCAGCTCTTTGCCGCATGTATTGTATTCAATCTAGCTGACTCGAAGTTTCATACCTCAAGCCTAATAGCATGGCAGGAGGTTACAATCTTCAACATATGATCGGTGTCAACGACGACCGCGTGAAATCAATCCATTCCGAACCCGCAGCACTCCCCTTGGGCAAACCGTCTGGTTTTTTAATTGATTCCCAAAGGCGGGGATTGCGAGAATGTCCGTAGATCTCTTTTTCTACCGCGAAAATATACCCGCTTATATTTTACATGTTACTAGTCCGAGGCGAGTGGTGAAACGACCGACAAACTCCTGGTGACCACTTCGTGTCAACTCATTCATTCAATGTGTAATCAGGGGGTAGCTGTATGTACTCGTCTCCACTGCTCATAGCAGCCCGATTGAGTCATCCGCTGAGATCCAGTTCAACAAGTTGTGTACGAGCAACCGCACCGCCATTTTCCATTTCAAGCAATCAGCGATCCGTTAATTCAGTTTTCAACGCCCAGTCTCCACAGTCCGGTGCCGTTCCTGTTGTCATACCGCGTCTAAAGCAAATTATGGTAATCCACCAAAGCTAATCAAACTTCAAAGTTTCGTCATCTCGCAATATCCCGCTAAATCGGTATACGTTTATTACCCTCGAACTTCGGAAGGGACTACATTTTTGCCGACCAAAGATGTATCTACTAACGTGCTAGTGCCTGCGTTTCGGTAGTAGGACATTTTTCGAAAACAAAATCGGTGTTTCGTGACGTTTTTGGATTTATGGTACGTTTTTATCTCGGTTCACTGAGGTTGGGTTTATTTAAGGCTGTGACAACGCAACCGACGTCGGACATCGTATGATGCTTTATACCAGTAAGCGTCGGGCGGAAGGTGTGTTTTTTGCCAGGTCGGGAGACCAATGTTACGGTAATTCAGATTCCAGCATATAAAGTCATGCAAGGTTCATATGGCAGAATTCAGCTCATACAGGAGAATTCAGCTCAACAGCCGTGCCCAGTATGTTTCCGAACTACAGCCGCAGCCATAACTCGTCTTCATCGCTTCCTGCCACAACCCTGCCTCCACATCATAGAAACCGCATTGCATGCACTAATTGCAGAAGACGAAAAGTCAAAGTCAGTGTCCCGATTCCGGCAGCTGAGTTTCTCGCAGGTTCACAAAAATATATAGTGCATTACAGGAGAGAAGCAGCCCCTCTCGCCGTGCAAGCGATGTGCGAAAGAGAAACTGACGTGCGAATATGTTGCGGTCTCCAACGCCGACGAGATGTCACCGCCTGTCCCAAGATGGGTGGAGCCTCTTGGTCCTGAATCGTATGCGCGAAGTAGGGGCATATTACCGCAACAACCTCAGGCACCCACTTTGCCTCCGGCGCCCAGTATGTACGCAGGATATCACGCCCAACAGGCGAGCCCACCGGACGGCCAGATGGCCCCGTTCCCGCAGCCGGGATATTCCTCCCACTCGGGCTTCAATTCAAGCGGTCGAAGCATCCCGGGAAATTATCTCCCGCCTGTTGCCGCTCCTTCGCATCCTGCAACCAGTGCACCCCATGTTCATTATGGTCCATTTCCGGGACCTGCCAAGACTATGTACCCTTGGACGCTGCCCCCACAAGAGTCAGGCGTTAGTCCGGACACCATTCTGCCGACGTACAGCACTGGTAGTTGCAATTGCTCCACCCCCCACTGTGTATGCGGGCGCAGGAAAAGCCAGTCTTAAAGATACTCCCCTCATATTACTACTTACTACATATTATATTCCACATACGGCTTCGTCTGTAAGTATGTTTTGTATCCTTTTTATGTTTGGAATCTCCATCAGAGCGACGCAACACCACCCTGTTGCAACCGGTTGCAACCGGCTGTGTCTAGCCCCCACTCTTCCAACTTGTTTATGATCCCTGAGGAACCCCGTCTTAAGATGGGTTTCAAGTCCAGTTCAACCCTGGTACCACTTTACAAACGGAAGAATCTTAAGCATCGAACCGCGGAAATTTATAGCACGTACATAAGTACGGCTGCGGCCTTTGATCAACAATGAAACCTGGCTTCGTGAACTTGATAGTGAAGGGGTTATTTTTCTGATACTACCGGCAGGTATATTTCGCCGCTGTCCCGCTAAGAAAATTCACCATGATACAGCCTGTGGTTCCGTTCAACATTCGTGAAATCATTTGCCAACTGATATATGTTTCAGCGATTCACATATCCAAAGAAACCATGTCACGAGCTTCCGAAACCACACTGGCGGGGGCAGCGCCGAGCGACACCCAGTCTGACTTATTGGACTTACCTCTACTAGTACTTAGCAGCTTACCTTCCATTGAAAGAACGGGCCCAAGAGCCGCTGCTCCCCGGGGTCCTGCGCAGTGGCTGCGACAACCGGCATTTGGAAAACGCCGGGGTCCTACTGTCGTACGTATGACAGGGTTCCCAAATTGGGATGTCAGTAAAGAACTGGTATTGCGACTCTACGAGACTAGCAAGCTTGGCATTTAATTTTGAGCAGCTACTTTGGCACGAGACAGTCCAGGTAGCTTGACAATGAGTAGCCTTGAGGCCGACAAAGTACGATAAGCAGCAGGGAGTTAGCTCGATATCAATGCTATGCTGGAATCTCACAAATGAACAAGCCTGGCGCCTGATTGGTCTGGGCATCCCCGAAGCTCACCCGCCTCAATTGCTGCCGCGACCAAGAAAAACAGCTTGAAAAGTGGGTTTGAATAGCCTCAATCTGAAAGGTGCCAAATAATTCCGGTATGGTGCAACGGCAACATTGCTGCGATGGATGACGATTCGCCTTATGGGTGAAACGAACTTGCGCGGTAGATCGGGGTTCGATTCCCCGTACCGGAATGGCTTTTTTGTCGCCGTGGAGGTGGTTGAAAATTCGCCTTTTTATTGTGTTGAGTATGGAGTCGGGTCTTTTTGACCATCGACCAGAGGGAAAGCTGAGCTAGTCCAGCGAGTGCACAAGATGTCTGGTGTAATCTCCTCCTTGGAGGTTCCACATTGTTCGCATGAAAAACGCAAAGGTTTTCGGCCGAGAAATTGTGTTTTGTTAGTACGATGTCTGAGATGATCGCGTATCGGTGTAAGCTTGGAAGTGTAGCATATGCTACATACCACTGGGTTTTCCAGACCCGCACGCACATTGGGAGGTGGTGCAAATGCAACTGTCGTAACTGCACGCCGGAACTTCAGCGTCTTTATTAATTCCACGAAATATTACTCATCTGGTGGCAGCGTCCAAGGATACAGAGTCTTGGCAGGCCCGGGAAAGGAACCGTAATGAATATGCGGTGCATTGGTTGCAGGATATGGAAAGGTCGCGGAAGGCGGAAATCGATTTTCGGAGATTTTTTAACCAGTTGAAGAGCCGCCCAGGAGTACTCCGATTGCTGGAACGGAATTATCCCGCCGTCTGATATGCCAGCGGCTCCGGCATCATATCCAGTGAACATTGTGAAGGTTGCGGAAAAATGCCCAAGCTTCCCGCATATACGATTCAAGATCAAGAGGCTCCACCCATCTTCGCGAAAACGATATTTCTTTGTCGTCGTTGGAACCGCACGTAAGATTTTCCTTTGCAGTGCTTGCACAACGAGCGAGGCAGTTTCTCCGTAGCATTTCACTGTATATTTGTCGAACCTGGGAAGAATCTTGATCGCCAGAGTCTAGCATTTTGACTTTTTACGCCTCCTGCAATTCAAACATGCAAGATACCGATGGTGGGGTTGCGAGTACAACATGCGAGGCACGATCACCAAAATTGTTGTCGCGTCTGTCTATGAGGGACTAGGTTGCGAGAGGGCACGCTGAAAAAGAGTTTTGGCTGCGGTTATGGTTAGTCAGACTCTGCGGCAGCGGGTAGTTTGTTGTCCAGGTCACCAGTACCGTCAGCGAGGATTTTGTTCCAGTGGGTTCAGACCAAGTTTAACAGCCGCAACATTCAAGTTGACGGCGAGCGCGATTCGGGAATCCTGGAATTCATAAATTAGTTTCCAACCAACATGCTTACTTACCACATATGTGGTGAAACACATTGATGCTTCGGAACCTTTGGCACCGGATTGGAACCGACCCGCAGAACCTTGGCAGAACCCATCAAACAATGTCGATCACGATCGGGTGCCGAAACAGGAAACGCCAAGATCCCGCTCCGCGGCTCCGGCATAGTGCTTGGTTTGAGACCAGAACTCGAACTTCAAGTTGAGAAGACGAACTGAAGGCGACGTCTGCTCCCAATTCCTAGTAATTTGATTTTATAAATGGCCTGGTCACGGTATAACTTATCACCTGAAGACACCGGGTTCAAACCAGGGAGAATTTTTGGCCAAGAGGTAGTAGAATCATAAGGCAGGCCCGTGCAGAGTTTGGAGACGATTTAGTCATTTACCTCAGGAAATTCCAGTAAGGATGGGAAATTGGGAATTGAACAAGCTCAAGAGACTATTCATATTTCGACTCTCGGCATCTCGGCCCTCTAACTTAGACTGTTGATTAAAATAGAAATACGACCACGCCGCTCCTCGCGGAAGAATTATGTAGGAGCCAAAAATGACGATAGAAATAAAAGTTTGAGTTCAATTCACTTGGAAGTGGAACACGTGCTCGGCTGTCCTGAATTGGCAAGCGACTTGGCCGACATAGCCGACCGTTTACTCACCCCTTTTGCACCCTTGGAATTGAAGATGCTTGAATGGTTTCAAGTTCAAGCGCTTGAACCAGGAACCACTTACAGCAAACCGTAATCTCAGCTAGCCAGGGGCTTATGCTGCCATGAAACCACCTACTTCAGCTGCGGCGTTGCTCTTTGCGGCAAGCCGGGGCTGATGGCCCATTGGCGATCTTTCTCATGTCTGAATAGTATATTTAAATGGGGTGTCGAATTCGGCGGGCATTATTTCTTCCTAGCCACGCCGTCGACGAGGACCCGAACTCCATGTTCGTCGCGTCCTTCACCTCCCTTCTTTTTTGGGCCACTGTTTCTTTGGGGCATGCACCGGGCCTACGCGATGTTACCCCAACACAATGGAACGCCCTCAACTCCTCTGTAGGCGGCAAACTTCATGTCGGAATCCCCATCGCCAGACCGTACGCCGCAACGATCTCCGAAATCCTCGTTGTTATTGATCAACAACCAGATGCTTCACGCTCGTCGACCCTTCAGTCGCAGGCAATACCGACGCTACTGAATGTGTTGCCGTCCGACAAGGATGGACCAATAGCCGTGCGTCTCCGAGGTCTTCTTTGCGGGCATTGATGCCAAACAAAAAATAGTCTTCCTGGTTGAACAATTTGGCGCGTACATGAATGTGCAATGGGGATCGTGCCAAGCAACTGCGCAAACTTGTCTCATTTCAGGACAAAATGCCAGCGACCCCGCACCGTCGAACCCACCCAAAGTATGCCAGCAAGGGAGCGTATCGCCGTATTATGTCAGTGTTCGACGAATCTGGTTCGCTTTTGTCCGATGTCTTTCCGCTAGATTGATGTCCGAGATGCTTCGGATGTCCAAAAGGCGTTTGAATTTTCCAAGAAAACGGGTGTACCGATTGTTGTAAAGAACACCGGAGTGAGAGAAGTTTCTTGCTAAATTTATCCTCAATATTAACTGGATTTAAGCACGACTACAAGGGCCGCAGCAGTGCCCCTGGATCGCTAGCATTGTGGACCCACAATCTGCAGTCGGTACGTTTTTGTTGCCAGTTTGTTTGGTGTTGGGATGTTTATGCGTTCCTCTTTCAGCTTTCGTACAACCCGTCATTTGTCCCTGCCGGATGCCCCGCTTCGCATGCCAAGCCAGGTCTCACTATGGGGGCTGGATCCATTATCAGCAATATCGTTGCATTCGCCGAAGCAAATAACATTACCGTCGTGACTGGTACGCGCTTTTCGAGGTACAATCCATTTCAAACTAAGTTTTTGGTCAGGCGCTGAGACCTCTGTCGGAGCGTCAGGTGGATGGGTCATGGTGAGATGAGAAGGGAAAAGGAACAGGACATTTCGCTGACATTTGCGTCTAGGGAGGTGGTCACGGTGCCCTGTCCAACACCCTTGGGCTCGGTGTAGATCGTGTCGTAGGCTCTCTTCGGTGACAGCATCATTCTCCCTCGCTCATCGATTTTATTTCAGCTTCAGTTCAAGATCGTGACACCGACCGGAGCGTTTCTGACAGCAAACGAATGTCAGAATAGCGATCTCTTCTGGGCTCTTCGTGGAGGTAAATGCGCGTCCCTAGTTCGATCTCCTATTTGGACTGAACGGCGCTAGGCGGCGGCGGAACTTTTGGCGTGGTTCTTGAGAGCACGACACTCGCTTCACCAAAGATGACTCTGCAGGTTGCCTTTGCGAGATTCTCGCGCACCAACACCAATGCGACACGTGGCTTTTACGAGGTTGTGGTAGAGAACTCGGTCAGATGGGCTGAACAAGGTACGGATCATATAAAAATAACCAAGGTCCCAGATTAGCCAAATTTAATCCCTTATTTAGGTTTCGGCGGCTACATCGAGCCGTTTCAGGCTCTCTACGTAACTCCCAAGCTCAACAGCACAGAGTCGGCGGCGACTATGAAGCCGCTGTTCGACTATGTGACGGCTCTGGCACCAAGCGACCCCGGGGTGCAGATTCTCAGCATCGAATTGCCGAGCTATGGCGCGTTCTTCGAAAACTTCATCTCCAATTCGGGCGCCGTACGTCTCGATCCCTTGTTCCTTTCCCACCTCGACGCTGACGACGCGCCCAGCCCGTAGGCGAGAACGCCGTAATCGGCACCCGGCTGATTCCTGCGACGAATTTCAACAGCACGGTGTCGCGCAGCGCATTGGTCGACGCGTTGATGCAGACGCTCGCACACGTCACGTTTGACCTAACGCTCATCGCGACGACGCCGTTCAATGTGCCGGATACCGGCAGCACGAGCGTCACGGAGGCGTGGCGTACCGCCATCTGGCATACGGTCGCCGAGGGCGGCTGGGACGCAGCGGTGCCAGTTGCCGACGAGAAGGCGGCGTATACCGGCATTGCCAATGCCATAAGTTACCTGCGGGCCATCACCCCAGATGCCGCTTACCAGGTAGGCGGCGCGGTGCGGCGGGGTTTGCGTTAGGTTCCTTACTGATACTTCATAGAACGAGGCGGACGTCCACGAGCCGAATCATGAGGTGTCGTTCTGGGGCACGCACTACCCTCGTCTACTGCAGATCAAGAAGAAATAGTATGTGCATCCTCGGCGCTGTTTAACTTGCCCGACTCATGACCTTTGTCCAGCGATCCCGATAATCTTCTTACCTGTTGGCACTGCGTGGGATATGACCCATCGTCGCCCCGTTTCTCTTGTTATGTTTAAAGGAACGAGGACGGAGCAACTATACTACACTCGTTAACCAGCTATCCATATTTATATTCAATGCTTAATTAAAGTTGTAGAGGCTTCCCGCCTCTATCTTTCCAGCCTCGGTCGTTCAAGTATCCACAGGCCGAGTCGTATGAGTTTCCGGGGTGGCTTCAGTCATTCAAGTATTCCTTACTCTCTGAAACTCGAGTTTCCTGTTTGAATCAATGTACGCCGTTTGAAGTCCTATGTACATCTCGTTCTGCTACATAATTTCAGACGCGTTGTATTACCACACGCGTCGGTGGACACTTGGAGGGGATAAGAAGCTACGCTTAGGCCATATAAGAGACAACGCTTTAGCCGGGCACACTTTGACCCCTCTACTCCATTTTGTACGCCTCGAAACAGGAAGATGACTTGAACTTGGACTTGGAATTATTATTATTACTGGAGATACCAATGTTCGTCGCGGATTGGAGCACTTTATCTTGACCCTGGCCGCTGTATTTAGTAGGCCGCTTTGAATTTGCGCTTCTTTGTTTTGTTCGTGCGGCGTCCAAAGCGCACAGAGGTCCAAGTATAAAAGATCACGGGACAACGCCTTTTGGGCCATCCTTTCTTCTCGTTCGCAACCGTTCTCGCTTTAATCCACCGACTCGGAGTCACAACTGCCACCACACGTCCTCACTCCACCCACCCACCCACCACCTTTGAAACCTCATGCACTGCGAGGAACAAATGATCTCGGTCACACCTAGAACAGAGGTTGACGCACAAACTCCCTTGGAGGTGTTTCCGGACTCCACACGGAAGCGCAAACGCAGCGACGTCGATTCGGACCCCAGCCGAATTAAACGTGAGGAAGTTGCTGTTTCATCTATTGCGCGTCTGATTAGCCTACAGTTATTTTGATTGAGATGGGGCCTGGCAATTTGGTTGAGAGAGACATATCGCTCGAAGAAGAAGAGAGCAGGCCCCCAACACGCAGGAGAATAATCAGGAGTCTCCGAAAAGCCGTTCAGTTGAAGGGCGAGGAAAAAGAAAACGAGCAGGAGAAGGGAATTGAGCACGAAGAGGAAAACGGGCAGGATACGAAACAGAACGAAAAGATAGGTCCACGCCGTTCGAGGCGGTTGCACGGGAAAAAGGCCGGGAACTTTAATGAACCGGCGAGGTGTTGACTTCATAGAACACTTTCAGGCTTCAAGTTGTATTACCAGACATCATCCTCCCATTTGTAAATCAATGTACTTGCTTGTAGGTCCAGGCTGAGCTAGAGGACTTGATCATGAAAAAGCAACACGACATGCCCAATTCCAGGATAAACTCGTGAGAAGCTGGACACTAGACTTGTTACAACTTACGAGTGCTGTGTTGCCTTCAAGTTCTCTTTCTTGGCGACCGTGTGCAAAGTTGAATCCTGAATTGCGGAAGAGGACTGGGGTGGTCTCATTCACTCGAGGGACATGCGGATAATTGCTGGTCTATGCTCAAACAGCACGCCGAACAACCGCGATGGACGTCCTGTAAACTTTGAAAGACTTGGTTTGAGTTCCAGAGGTTCTAGGGTCTTTTTGATTTCACTTGAATGACAAAGAGATTTCAATAGAATGACAGCCGGAGAGAAGTGGGCATGGTCTCGCTGGCCGACCTGATTTCTGCAACACTTGGCAAAGAGTTCGGAAGTAACCGTAACGTATCAATCTGCCCGGGCCGGGCCGGAACACCTATGTAACTTACGTCTGAAAATCCGAGAACGAATGTGAATTTCGACAGAAACTAAGTTAATCATTTTACAAGCACGCGATCCCCTGCCCCGACCAGCAATGGCGTAACTACTCGGTCTAGTCCAATGCAGTTTTCACCATGGCGCAGGCAACCCCGACGCCACGGCTCCAATCTCCGCCAGCTGCAAAAGCGGGTCGAGCTTGCCTTTGAACTCGGGAAGGTACGCCTGATTCGTGTACGGGCAGTGTACTGCTGACGAGCCCTTGTATATCGGGGTATAGCTCGCGGCGCAGATCTCGAACGCCGTGAACTCATCGTATGAAATTTCGACAGCATTTCTGGGGTTGCGGTCGCCTGCCGCAATGCGTTGCCGCGCCTACAGCAAAAAAGTAAAAGTATTTCGTCAGTATAAGGTGTGAGTGAGTGGGACGGCCCGCCTACCTGGGCGACGATTTTGGGATCGGGCTTCAGCTCCAAGAGGCGCTTCGCGAACCTGGCGGCGTCGGCCTGGTTGTTGGCCTTGGTGAAGACGCTGATCGCACTCCGCAGTGCTATTTGCACGTGCGGAGCCTGCAGCTTGCATTGCGTGAAGTATGCTGCCAACTCGAGGTTTCGGCGGACGTTATCGGGTTCTTCTTCTGCAACTCGTCTGCGCTCAAGTTCGATCGACACGCCAAGTAAGTATTCCCGGCCCGCTGTAACCAGTTCTCGCCACTAGAAGTAGCCAACGTTAGCAGTAGCTGGGGGAGGGCTGCGGTGAACTCGCCTGCTTAGCTTCATCGTCCGAGGACAGAGGCACCAATAAAAGAGCCTTGAGAACGGAGCGGAAGACAGTCTGGGCCGCGGCAAGGTTGTTACCAGACACAAAGCGGAAGCCTTCGGACAATTCGCTACGAATGGAGGCTAATGACCGGACGACGACGGGAAGCGCACGGCCGAGCGAGGTTTCAGCAGGGTTGCGCCGGATGTGCAGCTGCAGAGGCGGGAGGGAGGCAACGGGTGTGAGATACGTGTGCGACGAGCGGTAAATGGACAAGAATAGCGGTTTTAGGTCCACAAAGTTGACGATCCCAAGCTGACGGTTGAGGAGCTACGGAAGGTGCCAAGTCAGACACAACATCATGCTAACGAATGAGGAACAGCCTTACCTGCATGGCCGTTTCAAATGAACCGGCAGCAACGTGATCGGCAGCCAACGGCGAGTTGCGAGCCCAGTGTTCGACTTCGCTGACGCCCGGGGTCGAGCCAGGCAGGTCAGTCTCCTCAGCGACGGCCTCTTCGACGTCATCAACAGGCTCTGCGCCCTGGTATTCGCCTCCGTCAGCGTCAAGCTCCCATCCACCCTCCTCGGGATCAAGATCATCGTGGATCTCCTCGTCCTTGGCCCAAGCATCGAGGGCGGACGAAGCGCCAGCGGTAGCATCACCATTGACGTATGCAGGTTCGACGCCGGTTTCTAGGCTGCCATTCGCAAGCGCACGATCGAAGAAGTTCTGTCCGGTCGAAACTGCGGGCCAGTTGAGGTCGGTCGTGGCGGTAACGATCGACGGGGGCTTCAGAGTTGAGAGACCGAACGACGGGACGTCATCTACGTCCGCCTCCGTTAACCCAGCCGACTCGAGGATCTCCTGCGCGAGTTCATCCAGACCGTTCGTCTTGGCGGTCAAGTATGCCAATGGATCTATCATGGAAGAGTGTCAAGAGGGAGATGGGAATAAAGACAATAAGACGCACAAAGAGCCACATCCCGCAGTACAGATATCCGCCCCAGGACATCGCCCGCATATAGAGCATTATGGAAGCGCGACATTGGGTCGCCCCGCGCATCTGCGATCTTCTGCATCTTGGACAGCTTGTCGGTGCTTCCCGTGGCAAGATACAAGAACGACAGCTTGTCGAAATTCTTCGTCTGCTGATAGGCCTTCTCCACGATCTGCGGTACAATTACTAAACAGCGATGTAAAAGAAAGGACAACGTGCCTTGTGGTTCCCTTGCTTGAGCGCTTGCTGAGCCAACCGGTCCCAGCACTCAGGCCGGTCGATGGTCTTCGCAGTCTCCATCGCGACATCGAGATTCCCGCATTCGAGCGCGAGCTCAAACCGCGTGTTCGTATCTTGCACGAAGTGAAGGGCGATCTAAAGACAAATGTATCAATATGAATAAAGAATCTATTTATTTGAATCAGATACCTCGGGGAATCCCTTCTGCTGCAGGTACGCGATGATGCTCTGCCCGAGGAGCGTCGAAGTGCGGATGATGTACAGCATCTCCTCGTAGTTGTTTTTGAGCAGCGCGAGCTTGAAGCGGTACTCCGTGGGGTCGAAGGTGATGGTTCTCGGGCGCGCAGAACGGTCGAGACAGTGCACGGTCTTGCCTTTGACGCGGGTCAGGTACACAGGGTTGTCCAGCGTGCAGATCACGCCATGGTCGCTGAGTTCGGGTCAGCTCAGTCAAAAACAAATACTGATTTGCCATACCCTTGGGAGAGACAGTATTTGACGTGATTGAGAGTGGAGTAAATGAAAACGCCCGAATCATCCCAGGCGCCGGACTTGATACGGATGGTCTCATGAATGAGACTATGCTGCGAGAAGTTCTTGTTGGCGATGGTGATGGCTATGGCGAAGTATTAGTCGATAGCGTTGATCCAAAGTGAAGGCACATACTGTGTTTGCTCATCAGAGCTACCAAAGAACCATCGTTGCTCCACACCACGTATTTGACGGGAGGAGAGTTGACTTCCGCGAGAGTCTTCTGCTGCTGAATGTCATACAGAACAACGGACGACGTCGAGCTGAGGATGAGGCTAGCAGTTCCTCCGTAGAATATCTCATTCGTCTGAACTGGGGGCTTGATGGTTTTAACGACCGAGTTCGCCAGATCCCGGACCTCGATGATCTGCAAACGGAGTCAGATCGTTTTCAAGGAATAACAGCCGACGAATACACACCTGCGTAGCTTTCTGCAGAACCGCAAACCTGTTCCTTGCCACAAAAATTCCACTCTGTCCTGCGCCCTTCTTCCCATCGACGCTCGAGTCCTTGACCTCGCCCTGCGCCTGCTGCGGCAACGAGGTCAACTCATACAGCCCATTGTCCGAGGAAATTGTCACGAGGACGGCCCTCTCCGCCGGGTTGAAGCTCAACGTCCGTGGAGGGACGTACGGGCTGCCGAACTTGCGGACAGAAAGCAGCCCGAGATCCGCGCCGGTGTTGAAGTCGTACGACCGCACGTATTTGTCTCGGATGTAGTAAAGCGAATCTTGGTGCACCGCAAACGCGGGGCGCTCGCGTTCGAGTTTGAACACGATCAGTCCGCTGTCATGGCCTGCGGCGAAGAGGTTGAGGTTCGGGTGCGAGGCAAGGACCCAGAAGCGGTCGTTCTCGCGGCGGAAAGTCTGGATCGCGGTGCGCTTGGCGAGATCCCAGACGCGGACGGTCTTGTCCTCACCGCAGGACACAATCAGCTCATGCTTCGGGTGGAACAGTGCAGTGGAGACATTGTTGAAGTGGCCGCGGCAGGAGTCAACCTCCCACGCCTTGGTCTCGCTCATTCGCCATATTTTGATCGTGCGGTCGTCGGCGGCGGAGATGATGAGGGGAAGGGTCGGGTGGAACATTGCGTAGTTGACACCGCGGTCGTGGCCCTCCAAGACATATTTGACCGTAGAGAATGTATCGAAGGTTTCAAAATTGCCTGGGCCGCTCCCGCCGCCGCTGTTTGGGGAGCCTTTACGCAGCCCAGAGATATCCCAAACACGCACGGTTTGGTCCATGGATGCAGATACGACGAGGTCGTCCTTGGGGTGGAAGAGGGCGGACATGACATAGTGAGAGTGCCCAGTGAGAATGGCGATGCAATTTCGCGACGTGCTGTTCCATATGCGAATAGTTTGGTCGTCGGAGGTTGAGATCTACAAAAATCCACTTAGACGCCGTTTGGCGGCAGATGTTCCACCACTCACAATCCAAGGCATCTCATGGTGGAATTGGACAGTGCGGACATAGTCCAAGTGCCCATGGAGAGTGAAAAGACACCGTCTATTTTGCGGTCGTATGTCTGCGGGCGTATAAGTCGTGTATAGGCCACAGAAAAACACCGGCTAACCCCAAACTTTAATTTTGTAGTCGTCGCCACCAGTCACCAGCAGGGCACGGCTCAGATGAAAATTAACGCCTCGGACAGGGCCTATAGATTGTCAGAGATACGCCCGCAAGCACGGACAATCTACTTACCCTCGTGTTCTTCAAAACGGTCAACAAGGACACCCATGCGGTAGTTCCACAGCTGAATGCTGCCATTATGAAGAGCAGCGGCAAGCAAAGGCTGAGAAGGGTGAAATGCGAGCCCTGTACCGACAGAGTGAGATATAAAAGGACGAAATTTTGTATCGCATACCCTTGACACGGTTGCTCTTCGACTCGAACTTTGTGAGCATTACAGACATGCTGGGCAACAGATTTCACGTCGGTTGGCTCAGACGAGATAGGTGAAGGGATTAGGATGGAGTCCGGGGAGGAGGGATAGGCTGTCCCCGAACGCTAAGTTTTTCGGAGAGAGGACGTTCGACGCGACGTGGCGGCGTGACCTCGTGGGAAAATTACATTTCGGCGTCTAACTCAGCCCGCAGTACAATACGTCTCTAAAATCCAAAATCTATCACACAGATGGATCGTCAGAGAAATAGTTCCCTCGTAATGCGTCCTCAAAATCCCAATCCTCTTCATCCATCAGAAGCTTCCCCAGTCCGAACCGCTGCAGAACAACGGACAGCGCCTCATCATCCTTGTTCTGTTCCAAAAGCTGGGAATCTGGCACCGGCGGGAGCGTCTGGAAAACAAGTCTCGCCAGCTCCACCTCTGCGAGATATGCCGGCGGGGGCACGCGCGGTGTATATTTCTTCTCAACCTCAATAACGCGCTCGATAGATTTGTGCTGGCGTATAAACTTGAGTGCCCGGACGGGGCCGACGTTTTTGATACGCTGCGAAAAGTCTGTCCCCAACAGGAGGGCAAAGTCAATGAAAGATGAGCGGTCGAGCTCCAAGGCGGTGCGGATCTCCGGGCCCGAGAGCATCACAAGGGGAACGTTGCGATTGGTGAGGCCGCGGATGAGCGGCGCCTCGTAAATGATCACATCCTGGGACACAGTTAAGAAAATTGGTCAATACCGAGGTACGACGATGCTTACAGTATCCTCGCTCGCAACGTAGTCAGCGAATCCGTTGATTACGAGCGACGAGGCAAGGGCTTCTGCCTCGTACGTCCCTGTGGTATCGATGCAAGCCACACCCATCGTCCGCAACAGCTCTTTCGACTCATCATACGTCTGCGTCGTCGGCGGGTTGTTGCGGCGCTCATACGACTGCGACATGACATACGCACGGTAAGACAACTCCGTCAATGTCTCTTCGGGTGGCTGATGATCAGGCGAATCGGAACTAGGTGGTTCCGCCAGCTCCTTCCAAAGCTTCGCTTCGTCGGCCGTCAACTGAATCTGTGACTTTGTCATGGAGTACTCGACGCGAGCCTCCTGTTGTTCAGCAGTATTTGTGCATTGCAACGTATCCGGAGGCGGGGGAGTGAGCGAGGCGAGCTTGTGGACGCTGTCCCGGAATTCAAAATACAGCGACGCCAAACTAGCCAAAGTGCTATCAACCAGTGACGACGGCACCTCGTTCACTTTAGCAGGAATCTCAGGGATGGGAGCACTTGGGAAAGGTCTCTCCAATGGCGATACTGTCGGGTTAGGTGTAGAGAGACGCGATGCTGGCGATGCGGGCGAGACGGAGGGTAGTACCGGAAGAGGTGAGAGATCCAATTCACTAGATTGGGGGGTTACGGCCGAAGCTTCGTCCATTGGTAAAGTATTAGGAGCTTCCTGCGATGAGGGAGGGATGGTCTCTGCCTCTGAGTCTGATTTTGAGGATAATGATGCAGACTTTTGCTTTGGCGATGGAGGCGTTGCGGATGCCAGCGGTTGTGGATGCGGTTCTAGAGTAGGATCATTATCATTATATGTCGTTTTATATTCTTTTGGAGGTTGTGGAAGTACAGTGGAAGAAGCGACAGAGGAATGTGTAACCTCTTTCTCCGAGCCGGAGTCATCCGATGATGGTACAGAACGGTGTTGTTGAACAATTTCTAGAACTGTCGGGGTAGGAGAGATATCGAACAATGAAGGGTCCAAAGTATCCTTCGCGGTCTTCTTTTTAAGCTCCTTTTGTGCAACTGTCGGGGTGAATAACGAAGGGTCTAATGTATCCTTCGTGGTCTTGGTCTCGAGCTCCTTTTGTGCAACTGTCGGGGTAGGTGGGATATCGAATAACGAAGGGTCTAATGTATCCTTCGTGGTCTTGGTCTCGAGCTCCTTTTGTGCAACTGGCGGGGTAGGAGGGATATCGAATAACGAAGGGTCTAACGTATCCTTCGTGGTCTTGGTCTCGGGCTCCTTTTGTGCAAAACTTGCCAAAAAAGGTGGGAGGTTGGGTACCGAAGATATCTGTTTCAGTAGCTCGGAAACGCGTCCCTTTTGAATGACATCGAGCAGTTGGAAGCGGCCCAAAACATCCACGAGCCGATGCAGTCGCTTGACGCGATCGAGTTCAATAGATCCACGGGCTATGGCAAGCTTTTGCGCCTCGCGCCGGCGCTCCGCCTACCGCATGTTAATTTACGCGTCTTCTGGTTCAAAACTTGACGCACCTCCCGTGCCTTGGCCGCGCTCCGCTCCTTCCCATCGAACACACAAATGGCCGACACGCCCGAATCCTGCAGCTCCCTCACGAGTTTGTACCACCCGACCACATGCCGATAGTGATGAGGTACCTGCGAAAAATGGAGGCGTTGTGTTATGAGCGTTCCATCGCTGTGCGACCTCCGAGATGAGAAGCTGTATATAACAGTTGGTGGGCATCCTCACATCACTATTTTCTTACCAGCGAATCCTCGGAGACGGTCAGGCAATTGCTTCACAACTTCTGGACTATATAGACCACTGGGTTAATCAAAAGACAGCAAATAAATTGAAAGAACTTGCAAAGACTTTTGAAGGAAAGGTGTCAGTCCCAAAACGCCCATAAGCCTGAGGAGGAGAAAGAGAGAATCCAGAAAACCTTAGAATGAAATATCGCCAAACACTGACCGGATTAGATTTACTTTACCAATACCTTACGCACTTTCTTTTCACTCAAATTTTCAAGTATTCAAAACCATCTTGATACATTGTATTTTACAACACAACTCGAAATACAACCCAATGCAAATGAATGCGAACAGATTCCTAGAAGGAAAGAACCAAAAAATACATCAAGTTGACTTTTGCCTCGCGACTCCGAACGTTGGGCTGGGGTCAAAAGATACCCAAGGTGAGAGAACGGGTAGAATCAGGCCACCCCAGCCATAACCGTGCTCACACACATGGATATCTTCCTTCCTCTGCCAAGGGCAGCAGTCACATCCTACTAAGGAATTTGTTCGCATACGACTGCAGCAGGTCGCAGCAGGTCCTAAACCACCGAACTATAGGAGTCATCCTTATTTTGGGAGAACTTGGCTTGCAACTTGGCGTGAAGCATGACAAGGGACATGTTGAACTGCTCAGATGTTGTCCACTGGAATGCCAAAACCGCGAGCAAGGCCACGACGGATATCCCGGCAGCAAACCCAGTTCCGAAGCGCGCGGCGAGCATGACAATGCAGTTCATGAAGAAGACGAGTGTTCCCCATAGGTTCAACGCGTGCGGAAGGGCGAATACGAGCGCGACAAACTGGAACTTGAAGGTGGGCGACTGGATAGCCTCAAGGTAGTCCATCTAAACCATGTTAAAACAATGAATGGAGAACATGAAATTCTCCTTACAGCTTCTGTGGCACAAATTCCTTCCAACGGCTGATACCTGTGAATCAGGAGCGTTGATCCGAGCAAGCTAGCAACGAAGAGTGATGCAGAAGCTACTGCCAAAGACGGTGACGGCGTCAAAAGCAAAAAGAAAATGTGAAGCCTAGAAGGGATCGGAGTCAGACGTGTCCCTGTACAAATCATCCAATCCAGGCTCACATCAAGGCCAAAAATGCCTACCAGATTTAAATCAGAAACGATGAAGATCAAGCGCCGCAAAAGTATCTCACTCCGTACGATGCTCCGCGCCAATCTCGCAGGCAACCAGTCACCATGGATTTCCACTGCTCCGCATAGACCAAATGATCAACAAATACATCATCCAATTGCGCAAGGTATCTGTCGGAGGTTTTGAAAGACAGTCGAGACGCCACAGTGGAAACCCATTGATTTTTCGTTTCCGGGTCGTAAAGGACGGCTTGATCTCGGGAGAGGCGGGAGTACTCTTGGCCGTAATGGGTTAGATATCTGTTTCGGTCTATTGCTGTTAGATAGTGATCCGTCCGCGGCGAGGCTATGTACTCACAGACCAGGCTCCATAATCGGGCTGAACGGGCAGCATGTGAGATGGGCGGGCATAAGAGCCGAGGTAAATTAATCCTTACCGACGGTACAAGTTATGTTCCCGTCCGCGACGTGATCTGAGATCACAGGGATTTAAGCTGTCTGTGCAAGACTTTCAAAAATGCGTGAACGGACCTCGGGAATTCTTGAGAAGACTTACAAACGCCTCGCATTCCTGTTTAGAATAGGGAAACGTCGAGACGCGGGAAGTCATTTGATCTGCCAGGACCGGTTAGAAATGGGTAAGGATGAAACAGGTGGTTGTCATATTTACCACAAATTGCGTGCGTGAAGACGCAGACGAGGGAATCTAGGGTTCCGCGAGTAACACCACCAATGTGCATCGGAAAGTGTTCGACGTGGCTCCAGTATAACTCCTCCAAAAGAATGTCTAGAGGGGGGATTGAGCCAAGAGGTGGAAACCAGATAAAAGCCACTGACTGAGTTGCGAGACCGAAACAACCGGAGGGAGGCCAAGATCGTCGGTGTCTATTTCCTCCATCCAGGACTCTGCATGGGTAGCGTGGTCGACGAAATAGTAGGCGCAATCCTCATCCTCTATTTTGATAAAAAGCTCGAGCTGATCGGAAACTGGAAAGTCTTTGTCTGCCACCATGTCCTCGATTTTTTTGATCCAACGGGTAACTCTATCGAGTGTTTCGGGTCGGTACAGATATGCCTCCGTGACGACTCGAAGCGAGCCTTCACGACAAAAATAAAGTTGGCCTTCCGGGTGGATGTGAGCAGACCAGTAGGGAGGAAGGTAACGAGGTCTGCCAAGAGTTAACATGGGCGTCAGATTTTGAATTTAAAAAACTTACTCCGGCATTCGAGAAGAAATAAACAATCCAGAAGATACCTGCATGTTGTACGGCTCTGCTCTAAAAAGAAAGAAAGAGAAATCAGAAACCTGAAACCTGAGCACATCTGAATAAGTACTTACAATCCAGTCCGCTCATAACGACCAGTATCATTCGAGGTGGTGGGTCGCAGAATGCCCTCAGATTTAGTTTCGGAGACCGTTGAAACCAGTTCGGTTAACGCGAGTTTGGATATTTGGACCGCCATTGGTAGAGTGAATATGAAAATTCAGGAGGCCGAGTGGGAGAGTCGGTAACCGATGTCCCGTGTACTTTGGGGGCTTTAAATATGAAAAAATGCACAAATGGGCAATCGGCCAATCGGGGGGGATGGCACTGTCAGATCAGTAGCGGGAGGCTATGCCCTATGGTTCTATGAATGGGGTAGTACAACAGCTTCGTTGCTGTGAATCGACGTTCATAGCAATACAACCGCGTCTGATACCATGTAAACGACCAGCTGGAGAACGAACGAAATGATGAGTAGCGCCGAGCGCTTTATTGGCGCCCAATATCGATGGCTCTTTCAAGCTCAAGGTCTTGCCCGACTTCACGGAGCTTATTTGCGCACTGCATTTGCAAGGTGGACGCGGCGTGCGTGAGAGCGGATGCGCAGTTAGTCTCGGCGACTGCGCGAGGGGGATTTGCGACCGCCTACGGAACAAGATCATTCAAGTTGACATTCAGCAATCCTTCCAGGCGCGGTTGCGCTGTGGCGTCGCAACGTCGTTTATCACTCACATGACAGCGACTTCGAGAATATTGCGAGCGCCGAGAATTCCAGCCCATACTGTGATGGCCAACACTGCAGTGTAAGCATAGCGTTTGAGTCAAAGCGGTGCGCAACTCAAGATTTCCAGAAGCGACGACGGATTCTCCTACCTGTACCACAGACAGTCGGTCAGAAAAATGGTGCGTTCAACTGAGTTCCTGTCGCTCCTGGTCGATCGTTGAATGCTGGTTGTGGTCAACCGTGGGTCGGCATTTTCCGAGTAAGCACAGCTGCAAGCTCGGCAAAAGCGGCACCCCGGAGCCGTGACCCGCAATCAATCGCGCTCCCAATCAGGCCAACAGCTCTTATCCAAGACGCTGAAGCAGAGCCGAACAAAAGTCGTTGCTGTTTTGCCCCTTGTTCATCTGGCACATCGATTTCTTCTATCAGACTCCGGGTACATCATTAACATTCCCCTGGCCTCCAGGCTGATCGGAGATGAACAGCTTTCTTTGCGAAAGTGTATATAAACGCCGTCCTATTGCTCCCTTGACATCTTCAACCACTTTCAACTCCAAAAAGAGTCATCAAAAATCATTATTCGATAATGTCTTCTGACCCGTACGCAACTTTTTCTCTGCACCTTTCGATTTCTTATATGATCGACTTTTATCAGAAATCCCCAGAAGATCGAGACAGAGGCTGTCGAAACTGTGGCTGAGGCCGTGAACTCTGAAGTACAGACTGAGACTGCTCCCCCTCCAGCAGCAGAAGTCAAAAGCGAATCCACGAAGAGCCAGGCCACCGCAGACAGTGACTTCGTCGAAATGATCATGTCACCCCCTGTGCCTCCCGGGTTCGTCTAGGCTATCCAAAGCCTCGAATATGATTAACACTCTTTCTTTCAGTGATACGGCTCGCGGAAAAGCCACAAACACTACCTCTGGCCCCAGAACAGGAGGCCAGCAGCCACGTCCCCCGCCAAGAAAAGATATTGGATGATTTGTAAAGAGAATCCACCTAATATTTACAAACTATCCATAGTAGGCAGTACACTGCCTACCTCCATGTAACGGACGTTAGATATTGTCTTAATTCGAAGCTCTTGCATCTTCAATCGCGTCGACGTCTGACCCGAAGTGGATATTCATGTACCGCAATTATACATTAGTCTTTTTTTTTGCTTCCGTCCTTTTTTGCTTCCGATTCTAAATTTAGATGGACGATTCGAATCGTGTTTCTGATTTCATTCTCTCCAACTAACGCAGATCGTTGCTGTTAAATTCGCTGTTCATCTTACATTCCATCAGTCGTGCTTGTACTGCAAGTGTGACCACACTACGTCTCTCCAATTGGGCAAAGCAAGACAGCATTGCCGGGAGGCGTCATGAACAGCTTCAAAACAGCTCCAACGAGGTATATAAACGATAGATTCTCGACTCATTACAACTCACAACATGACCACTGACTCTGACATGTGCGAAATTCCCCTCATCATTTAAAGAAAGGACTCACTTCTTATTCCACGCTCAGAAACCTGCCCAACAATCTCACTCTGAACTCGGAGGAAGCCCCAAAGACAGATGTGGGCACTCCGGAGCCGCCGATGTTACGGATGCTGTCCAAGACGACAAGACCAACGAGGCCAATTCGGAGCCCAAGGAAGAACCCTCCTCCTTCCATGAACCGACCAAGACGTCTTTTGCTCCAGACGCCTCGAAATTTGGTCGTTGAGGCCTCCGACTCCTCCTCGGTGAATTCTATCTTCGGTCTCCTAAGCCACCAAATCACTTACCAAAATTTCCAGCGATTTACCTCGCGGCAGAGGCATGAAACCGACTTCGGGTGTCTCAAAGCCTTCTGGGGGCCAGAAGCCCCACCTTCCGGCGGTAGATAGCTTGCCCTCCTGCAATGGTTGGCGCACGCATACATTTTTACCATAGTAATAGACGGATTCAATAATATACAGGGACCCGTGTATATGTTGGTGCTTGTCAGAAACTCGCCACAATTTGTGCCGCATACGAAGCTGTAGATTTTTTCTGATTCTGGGACTCACTGCATTTGGGCACACGACCTCATACCTAGATCTGCGCCGCAACGATGGTTCCTTGTTGAGATTCAAACAAACCGCGTCACCAAGCGGTGCCCCACAAGTTGAGGTTCTCTTCTCGAAGACCGAGGAACATAGAATGTCAGAAATGTCGATCGCACCGCCCACAGAAGAGGTACGTATGCACCCCAGATTTTCTTCCGGGCGATCTGTCTCGGAATCAGATCCTATCACTATAAAGCGAGCCCATCCTCTGCAGCCCTCCCTCTCTTTGTGATTAGAACATTGCACACCCTTACTTGGAGAACATATGTTCATCTTCAGCAGCTTGTCCCGCGCTTGGAGGTCAGTGCCAGCGCTACCGTCCAACAGATCAGCGCCTTATCCTGCCCTCGTGAACCCAGGCGCTTGTTGTGCATCACCAAGGACGCGGCAATGAAGATCCGCACGCAGCGAAGCCGTATGTGACGCTCTCCAATTGATTTGTTTCACGGGCTAATCATCCGTCGTTAGAGCCGAGCCGTCGAGGTAGGCAGATTGGAATGGCCGAGGCCTTCGCTGATGCTTTTGTGCAGAAGGTTCAGAGCGCGCGGCCCCAGAGATGTGAAATCATCGGGACGCGTCCCGGTCAAGGGCACGGCAGCAGCGGGAAGCCGAAGAAAGGGATGGCCGAGCAAACCGAGCACGATTCTCCAGCGACATCCGAGTCTTAGTACAAAGAGGGGAAATGATTTCAGTTTTAAACAGACATTTACAGCAGAGAAATACACGACATCTGCTTCGGTTGGGTTCACACATTGTCCGCGTCATTAGTTGTTTTCCGAATGATGGAAGGCCATTTCCAGCGCTTTTTTACGGGTTTGGAGCTTGATGCTTCTCCCGCAGAACTGGCGTCAACATCGGTAGGGTTTTCCGCATGGAAGAGATTTTTCAGCCAACCCCAACGGAACCCTCCCATCCAGTGTAGATGCACCAGAAAATGAGGGCAGCGACGACAGCCAAAAGCACTGCAACAGCAGGCGTGTCGCAAGGCTAGACTCTTGAAAGCACATGAAGGAGAAGGCCACAAAAAACAGTGACATCCTGGAATAGAAAATGGAGGTCAAACTATATCTCGCATGTAACAGATGAACAATGTCCTCACGACCATATAAACATCGCGTATGGTAGGGCGTAGAGAATGGCAAGCATCTCGAGCCCCAACGACGGATGACTGTGACAAGATATGAACAGTGCCTACATTTGACCATGATCAGCCACATGCAGCATACAGAAGAGCGTGAAAACCAACAGCCGCAGTCGGAGTGTCGCGATCCCGATTGCGAGTCTGCTTCAGAAGTAGCAGACCAAGAATTATACTCCCAATACTGGTTAATATTGACAGATAGCTCGCGATCTGTGCCGGCGAACGATTCAGGACGAGGTTCCCACCTTGGTCTACGCTCTGAATTGAGAGGAAAGAGACATTGGCGTTCAGGACGAAGGTTGCCTGTCCGGTATGTTCAAGCCAAAGATGTACGAACAGTAAGAAAATCAGCGCACATAAGCCGTAAGCTCCTGCCATTCCGTACTGAGTCGCATGATGAACTCTGCCCAGCTACGATGCCTTATCAGATCGTCGGTGAATATCGTGTTCAAGTTGACGAGGTGCGAATCAGGTGCGTAGAGAGCAGTGGGCCGACAAATTTAACGAGTTTCGTGCGTTTTCCGATTTCGTAGATGGATTGGTCGGAACTGAGTCGCACACCCTGCTCACCGTGAAAATTATATACACGCTCGCGAACTAGAAAAGGTCACCGACAAACCAGATACTAAAAATGAATTTCGTACCGAAACAATGCATCAGTCGACCTGGGATGTTGTTAGATCGAGCAGCTTTGTCTGGCAATGCGCGTACTCAACGAGCAAATAGAACCGTCGAATTTTGAGCCGACACTTCCTGAATGAGTTTCATAGGACGAAAGCGGGAGGATATCAAAGTATGCCTCACTGCTGAAGCCATCCGCCAAATGGAGCATATGAGTAAGCTGTTCTATTTTCCAGGGTACTGTAGACGTCGGCGACATGATGAGATCTGAAAGACGGATCAGGAATAGAACAATGAGTCAGGTAGGACTCAGACCTTCCAAAGAATAGTTAACAATATCCCGAAACTCCTCGACATGTTCATGCGCCATCTCGAACGATTTGGGAAACAGCTGGCAGTGTTTCCTGAGTGTAATCAGAACTTGACAAGCAAAACAATGTTCTAGCCTACATACCAATATTGCGCCTGGAGTTCGTGCTCTACGCCGTTTGAGCTCCGATCTTTTCAGACGGGAAATAAAAACATACGGATATGCATTCGCGACTCGGACGTAATACCTTTCAACTCTCGTGTAACCGGGAACAGACTCGAGTCAACCTTGTCCATCCAGAAAATGCACCGTGTTTGATGTTTTACGAAGTAATACTTGCAGTCCACATATGACGCATCCAATACCAAATCAACATTGGCATCCACTTGGATACTTCGGGCACGGATGAAATCAGCAATGGTATAGATGGTGCTTGTAATAACATTCAGTAACTCGGGTTGCATGATATTGGAGTCGGTGAAAATCCGCTTCACGAAACCTTCCGAACTTGGAGGGCAGTTTCGTGAAGAGAAGTCTTCAAGAAAGAAATATTGGGCGCCTTCTGGATGGAGGCAGGACGTCCAGCCGTCTGGGGGTTCAAGACTGTAAGGCATCAGTGTAATACGACGTACCGAATGGAGGACGCCTACGGTAATGGAGAGGTTGTGAACGGATCGATCGTATACTGCGTCCGCGTTTTGGGGCTGAAACAAGTGGGTAAATTACAGTTTTTGCAGAAAGTTGATTCCTACATGAAGACCTGCTTACTATACCGCCCATCCTCAACAGCTTCGGGAATCCCGGGAGAAAGTCCAGTGGGGTCGGCTTCGCTCAGAAGCTGAGTAGGAAGCATCGCTACGATCTCGGAAGTGTGGATCGACTCCTCTCTAGGATGGATTGGAGAGGGAGACCGCGTATCTGGGGAGGGAGACTGTGTACGGAGGTCGTGAACTGAGAGATTACGCAAGAGATACGAGTCTTGAATAGGCATTGTGCCGATGTCCTGTGATGAACGAGAGGCACTTGGGCCATGATATCGGTAAGGATGCAGAGCTGTGGGCATGAAACTAGGCGAGAAATATGTGACAGGGAGAGCATTTTGACGGACAGTGCTGGAGGAACCACCAGGCGCTACATGGGTTTTTTGCGAGCCATCAGCTGAACCGACGGGCTTATCCGACGATCGACGCTGTAAGACTCGGGACACGGCAGAGAATAAGACGAACAACCACCGGCTCGAGAACCGAGCGAGAAAGCTGCGCAAATCAAGTTTCCGCAATGCAGCTAACAATGCTTGAAGGAGAGACATGGATCCGAGACAGCAGAGTGGGTTCGACGGTAGCTTATGTCGAAAGCTGTACAGTGTAGAGTTGTGTGCTTCCGGCTGGAAGCTTCCTTCCTTTCCCATGAGGTTCGCATGAGGCAAAATTCTACCAAATCGAGGCGACAGTCTAATCCGCAAGAAAGCTGTCTGCAATACTGAGATTGCTTCAACGGGGCGACCAGGTGTGCCCCAAACATATCTGAGGTGTATTAAATGTGGTGGAGGTCGAGTGGCAGGGGCCGTGGCAGTGCGGCAACCATCAGATACATCATTCGTCGCCGATTAATTCCTTGGCTTCAAGTCCGTGCTCGCAATCACGGCGTGTATTTATTCTGTATTTTCTAACCAGGAATAAGTTTGAGGACTTTGGCAAGCTCACAGTCTCCGAGTCCACACGTCCTTCTCTCCACAGATCGGGCACGTATTCCCGCGGTTGTGCACAAAGTATCTGCACCCTTGGCACCTCTTTGCCTCCACCAAGAAACCCTCACTGCGAGCCCTCTTGCCTGGCACTTTTTGCAACTTATCATCGTACTGCCTCAGCCACATTCCCCAGTGATTCTCGGGCCACCTCTCCGTCCGCTCTCGCACAATCCGTCCTGAAATTGCAAGTACCTCCTGCACCTGGTCTTCCGACGGCGGTGCGCCGCCATTTGCGCCGTCCAGGACATCCAGCACCTCGGCACATAGGGCTTGGAAATCCTCTAGCCCAGACCCAAGCAACCATATCGAATCGCTTTCCGTGAACTGCAGCTCGGAGTAATGCTCATCCAGAGCGCCAAACGAAACCACCCAGATTGTCTTCGGAAGGGCCTCGAACAGGCGGTGGTCTCGAAACGAATTGTACCATATCCGATTCATGTTGTGAAGGCCCGGAAGCATACAGTCGTGCATGAACGTCTGGTGCTCATTGGCTGCCGCCGTCATGACAGCCCTAGCCGCCTGCGCTGGCGCAGCGAGCACCTCCGCCGTCAGATTGGCAGCGTGCCAAGCACCACCAATGCCTGCGTTGATGCCCGGTGAAATCAATGGGTTGGTGAAGCCCGCAGAGTTGCCGATTGCCAGCCACCCCTCGCCCGCGACGACTGGGCTGCGGTACGCGAGTCCCTTGCGGGCAAAGTACGTTCGCCCGTAATAGCCTGGCAGGAGCTCGTAACTACCACTCAGCAGATTGTCGATGGTCGGGTAGCGCTTCTTGAAAAAGTTGAACTTTCGCTCAGCCTCGCCGACACCGTACGCCGACAGGTCCGCAGGCATCGAAAAGTCGTTGCGCACGGCCCAGCCGATTGACGTGATGAACTCGTATGGGCAGGCGAATGCCTCCGACAGATCGCGGGTGCAGGGGAGCTTGTCCGCAGGGATGCCGGCTGCGGCGCTGGCGATGAGATGCGCAACCAAGTCCATCAAGTTGGCCAGCGGTGCGTGGTGCCACGAGATCAGACCGATGAACCAGCCCCACCCTTCGGGAAAGCAGAGGTGCTTCGTGGCTGGGTAGTTCCAGCCGAGCAGTCGATTGTCGACGTTGCTGAGGTCTTTTTCGCGGAAGTATGCCCAGTAGGCGTCGGTATTCCAACCGCACTCGAACTTCTCTCTGGCGCCAAATTTGGACGTCAGGCGACGAGAGAAGCCCGAGGCATCGCAGACTACGCGGGCAGCGACACTGGTGCCGATGGAGTTGGAGGAGTCTTTCAAGATGACTTTCGGGGTCTCAAGGATGTGACAGAATCATCAACGCTCCAAGAGCCGGGCATGGCCAGGTCATCCAAGCTCAGATCGGATGTGATTGAGCCGCTGGCTGGGATCTCAAAATCCAACGACACGCCGTGATACACGTTGATTCCAATGCTCTGCGCCCACATGGTCATAAACAGCTCGGACATGCGCCGATCGAGCTGGAATGAGACGTCGAGCCCGCCGATATCGTTTGCGGTGACCTCGCGACCTTCTTGGTCGATACAATAGAACTGCAGGCCATCCTTCAGGCCGAACAGACGAAGCAGGTAGTCGAATGGAAGGAGATCGCCGTTCGTGAAAGTGGAAAAGGGCGAGAGAGTCGATTCACCAATCTTTTGGACCGGAGCAGGGCTCTTCTCAAAAACTTCGATCCTCAATTCGGGGGAGATGTTCTTCAGATGAATGGCATAGCACAGGCCAAGAATACCAGCGCCAGCGACAACCACGTCGGCTTTACCGGTAAAGTCTGTTTCATTGTTGGAATTGAGCAGCTGCGAGTCCGTGAGCTCTGGGTGCAGGTTTCGGAGTTCAGTGAAGTGCCGATTGGGACCTGTCGCCATTGTACGTGGTGATAAAATCGACGACTGGGTGCTCAAGACTACAAGACATCAGTACGACACAGGAGGCACCAATGAAGGGCACCTACGGTTGAAAACAGATCGACTGTTTACTGCGCCGGATTTTTTAGGCTGCGAGGTGAATTACGATTTTCAGGGACAGTGGATACCTACATGGAGACCTGCTTTTTATACCGCCTGTAAATCGTGGGCAAATGTAAAATGAGCCAGCACCGGATATAGAAGAGGAAGAAGTCCGAGTCTCCAGAATACATTCAAAAGTCACTGAATGATAGACATGGATTGGAATGGAAGTAACAGTACCGCCAGCAGTCACTGAATGGCAGACAGAGACTCGAGCAGAAGCAGCAACTCGAATATAGCCAACATTTGGGAGCTAATGATAGACAAGTATTCGAGCGCGCAAGGTCACTTGAATACAGCCAACATTTGGGAGCTAATGATAGACACGTATTCGAGCGCGCAAGGTCACTCGACATCGAGAGCGCAGAGCTGCTTGCGCCCATGTCCGAGCCTCACCATTGAGTAAACCCTTGATTGCTCGTGTCAGAACTTGAAGAAGTTCAGGCTATTCCGCGACAAAACCGCATGGTACAGTTCCTCGTCCAAATGGCAAGTTATTTTGACCCAGGAAGCAATTGTGCTGGGAGTATATATATTTTTAAGACGTTCATTGGCAGGAGTATCGTTGAGGTCAAGGTTGGTTGAGGTTGGGTCAAATAAGTAGTGCGATTCAGATGGCAGCACGCCAAGCTACGCTAATAATAGCTCGGATGAAGCACGGTCCGAGATTCCGTACATCAAAATTTCAGACTCCGCAGCACTGAACCTTGTTGAACTTGCCCCCCTCGTCACCATGACTCGTGAACAATAATCCCTACCGTTCACGTACTGATTTTCCCATTACCTTCACGAGCCTTCGGGACCCTTCGCGATGTTTCATCTCCGAGTCGTTCTATACCTCGCCGAGTTCCATCAACCGAGGTACGAGGAGGTACTGATATAGAGCGTCTGTCAAGAGAGACTAGTTCGAGACGTGATTCTGAACAATCGTAGTGCCGACCATCCTTCGCGCCTATCCAGAGCATGATGAAACCTTTCACGATGGTTCGTACGTGAACGACACACCACCATCTTTCAAGACTGTCTCGGCGTCCCTGAACGACTGAATTGAACATCCTCCACGATAGACCCAGGCTGGGCTTGCACCATCCTTCAGGACTGTTCTGTTCATGAACTCATCCTAACGGTTCACATGCGGGACCCCGCACAATAGATAAACAACTCGGACACTCTTCGAAGACCATCAAGTACTATTGGACGACGTTACATCCTTCACCATATGACACACGGCTCGACAGCTTATAGACATTGTCCGCCCTTGTTTAACGCCTTCGCGCGGATGTCTGCAGCCCTTCTACTGCTTCTTTACTAAATGATAATATCATTTATTTAAAAGGCCCTTCGAATTTCGGCACCGCCTACCTCAACGGCCGCACAGATTGACACCTTTCTTCTCATGGGTGGGATTTTCTGACCGCTATATGAGTTGCAGGCCCAAAGATAGCCCGGTGAAAGATACAACATTGAACATTGCACTATCCATTTATGGTAAGTTGGTTCAATTGTGCCAAATCAATGCAAGGTGGGTGCTACAACTTCAAGATCCCTTCAATCTCAGTTCTAGTCATCCTTGGGACTCCGTAAAGATTCGATGTACATTTCAAGTCATTCAACTTGAATTTCAGGCAAGGGCCCGGCGATTCGGTTTTTGGCTTCGAGGATGGTCAAAACGCGAATCCTTTTGTGTTTTCATACCTGTCCTTGAACATTAGAGTCAATTTTCAAATTATTTCATGAAGTTTGGTTTGTCCCGATTGTTCTGAATCTGGTTGAAGTCTGAAATTTACGGGGGGTGTTATTAAAGCAAGTTTTGGTTGGTTCGGACTTCCGGAGACATATTCTCCACCGGCTTTGAGTGCTTGAGATGTATCCTTCAAATCTAACTTAGCTCTCGGCCAGGACACCGAAACGTTTCTGTGGTGATTTTATAACCGTTCAAATCGCAATTTAACTAGATACTAACCAAGTTTAACAAATGGTTAAACCTACTATTCCAGGTTTTTCCCCTAAAATAATGGTTCTCGTGTTTCCGGGACCGTGCTGAGGAAAGGCTCAAACCGAATCTTTGCTACAATGCAGCCGAGCCGATTGGCCTTATATTTGGCCATGCAGATGTACATAGCTCACAGCTCCCTCATGCAACACACGTCAATTCAAACAAGTACAAAACAAAAGAGCAAGGGTTTTCCAAGCCGGACAATGGAAAAGGGAACGACTAGATCTTTACGGATCCCTCACCGTCTGCGACGCCGGAAAGATGCCAAGCGGGAACCATGGGAGGCGGCGCCGGAAGAGGGACCATAACAACGCCGTGGATGGTGACAGCCCTACGATAAGTAGCATATGCCGCCAAGAGCACTGAGTACATGGTCAGACTGCGAGATTAAAGACAAATTAAGGGATGCTTACAAGTGAGGATGAGGATCCACGAAAGAACGTGGGCCGACGTGAACAAGCCGCAATCATCCCCTTGCCACCGTCCACAGAGCGAGTCGCTCACGTTTTGTGTTATCATCCCGAACATTAAAACTGCAGCGAAGATAAACGTCGAGTAATATCATGCAGATTATATTTGCGTACGGATCCAGGAGAAAGCCAGCGCGCACAGCACGCGGATTTGAGTGACGGTACGACCCAGCTTACGGTGGGAATGGCGACGACGTCCCATGCATAACCTAAGAGACAGAGAATGAATGACGGCCCACACGCATATACGTGAAAAAAAAATTACAAAACGATCAGGATCGCAATCGTTACCCCCGTCCAAATCGTGACAAAGACCGAAAGAACCACTAATTCAAACCTCAGTATAGCAGATACTTAAAACTCCCGTGTCAGCATACGAGTGTACCCGATAGCCATATGCGCCACGAGAAGACTGAAGATCGTGACAGAAAGGAGGATGGCCACTGTGGATTTATTTAGCTTCAGAACGGCCCACGGCAGCCACGAGTCATTACCAGACATTAGCACGAGCCGAAAGGTTATTCCGAAACTTGAATCTAAGCCTAACTCGGAGGAGCATCGACTGCATAGATGCTGGGGTTCAGAGCGACCAGCGTGCTTGGCTGAAGGTAAGTTCGCTTCTGCATGTGGAGCAAGCGCTCATGTTCAGGATCCATCGTAAGAGCAAGTCAAATGTGGAATTTAGATGTGTGAAGGTTGGGGTGTTACAGAGGGTGCTTTTGGGAGGTTTCGCCTTTATATACACAGCCTTCAAGTTGTCGTGTATCAAAGCGTGCTGACCGCAGTAGCAGTTGAGTGCTTCTGTCAATGCTGCGCAACCTATCCCAATTGAGACAAGATTCCAACTTCGGAGTTTTGCAATGGCCATGCAAGAGACGATACTTTGGTGTCTATAGGCATCGCATGCAGGTTGCGAAAACGGCAGACCTTGAGCGGCCATAATGAAAATTTGAACTCGACGAATGGTGTTGGTTGGGCTTAGCGCAATTGGTCGATCCGGCTACTATCTACTGCGGATAGCGTTAGTTCCCATGTCACCGCCTATCTTACTGAACCCCATACCTACGCACAACAGCGGGCTAGAACCGACTCAAATCTCTTGTACCCGTCAATTTACAAAATACGAAGAAAAAGGCCAAACAAACCATCTTACGCATTTTGAAACAAGACCGTGCGCAGCTGCCATTGCAGCGAGCGATCCTTGGCTTATTTTGAGAGCCGACGAAGCCAAGCAAATGATCCAGGCTGTGTGGGATTGTCCGGACATCAGTTGACAGTGAATATAGTTGACTTTTGTTCGAGTAGGTTTGAGAGCAAGATTTTTTAAAGTTCTCCGTCACGGTTTCGAGGGACATCGCTAAATGTGCAGTGATGATTTAGGCGGTACATGGAGCCCACAGAATCACGGGTAGAAGATGCCACTTGCGCAGATTGAATGAAATCTTGAAACCGTTAGGTAGTAATGGATGGCTGTGTCATTAGCCTGATGCTCCTTCTGAACCATTGTGGGGCGAGTTCGTTTCTGCACTCCTCCCCCATCTATGGCGTTATTTGTCGTTCTTTATTCTGAGTAAAGAAGGAGGGGGGGGGGCATTTTTCATACCCCCTCTTAGAGATGCATTGAAAAAGCCGTCGATGTTGCGTCGATATGGTTGAAAGGAGAATTGGCCGAATCCGGTCAGAAATCGGCCTTCGGCCCGGAGGCCCGGGATTTGGATGTCTCGCACAAAAAGCCAAGAAAATACATTTTAAATCAAGACGTAGTTAGATCGCTACAGTGACTCGCGGAAGCACTAGAAATACAGTACGTAATCAGCGGTCGGCCGTCAGTCATCCTACACATTCATCACAGTCCGTTCCGAGTCGTACGAAGCCTTTCGTAGCGTGATGACCGGCCACGTCCACAGGCTCTTCCAGGGTTTCTTCGACTCGGACGCCACGACAGACTTGGTCTCGTCCTGGGCGGCATCCTGGTCGTCCTCCGCCACGTTCGCAATACAAGCGGGCCGCCAGCACGACGATAGGCTGGGCAGCCAGTCCCAGTCGCCGCTCTCCCACGCCGTGAAGACACACCATAAGATGAGCGCCGCGACGGCGGCCCAGAGAATGGCGACCAGCGTCCGCGTGACAAGGCTTGAGTGTTCGAAGCACATGAACGAGAACGCGGCGAGGAAAGACACCATCCTTGCAGACAAAGTCAGTACACGCGGTCTGAATATGGCTGGTAAAGGACTTACGACCAGATAAGCATCGCATAGGGCAAGGAATACAAGATGGCGAGCGTCTCGAGGCCCAGCGTTCGATGCGTCCGACCGGAGATGAACTTCGCCTGCGCACAACGTCAGCTTTGTAAGTAAGATGAAATAGGTGGGAACCCACGGCATCCGGTGCCGTCACCCGATCCCGATTGCGGTTCTGCTTTACGAGCAACAGGCCGATGATGATACTCCCGATACTCGTCAGTATCGAGAGATAGCTCGATATCTGTGTCGGGGAGCGGTTGGAACTCGTGACGCCGTTGTTGTCGACGCTCTGGATCGCGAGAAATGCGACGTTCGCGTTTAGAACTACGGTCGCCTGTGGAAAACATTGTAAGACACCACACCAAAAGAAGGCGTCGTCGCGACGCACGTAAAGCGTGAACTCTTGCCATTCGCCGTTGAGCCGCGTGATGAACTCTGCCCATCCGCGATGCCGTATCAGCCCGTCGGTATATATTGTCTGCAGGCCGACAAAATGGAAGTCCGGTGCATAGAAGAGCAACGGGCTCAACAGCTTGATCAGCAGCGTCTTTTTTGGAACAGTCGCATACACCGATTGATCGACGTTTAAACGCGCGCCGGGTTCGCCGTGAAAATTGTACACACGCGCACGAACTGATTAAGGTCAGTTAAGGACGTCGCAAAGCAGGTATACATACCGAAAACCTGCATGAGTCGACCTGGACGGTGTTTACAAAGTGGCTCAAATAATTTGAGACAAAATACGCACCTACGAGGCAGCTGGCTCCGCTGAATTTGTTGTCGACGTTCCTGCCGACGTTTTCTAGCGCGGCGTGAATGATAGGTTGGCGGAGACGCTGCACGACTCACTGCCGAAACCATCGATGAGTTTGATCATATTGTCGAGTTGATCGATTTTCCAACTAACGGTCGACGTGTCGGAGGTGACGAGGTCTGGAAGCACTGCAATAAGAAGAATGCACCATAACCGGGGATGAGAGTACGGACCGCCAAGTGCGTGAAGAACGATGTCCCGAAGCTCGTCTATTATTTCCTGAGTAACATGCAAAGCCCTTGGATATAATTCACAGTGAGTCCTTGGTGTAAAATCAGCATCCAGCGTAGAAGGCACTCTGTCGGGCGGCCCACCAATATTGTGCTTCGAGTTCATGACCTGTAACTGGTGAGGTTTGCGGACGAGACGGCGAACCAGACTTACGAATATGCGACGCGGATGTTATCCCATTCAACTCCTGCGTGATCGGGAACATGATGGACTCGGCCTTGTCCATCCAAAACACACATCGGTCCCGGTGGTTGACAAAGTAGTATTGGCATCCTTTGCTCTGGTCTGAATAGATGTACTCGTCCAGAACGAGGTCAACCCCAGGCTCTAACTGGACAGCGTGGGCACGAAGAAAGTCGTGGACGGTGCGTACATTGTTGTCGATGAACAGGAGGGTTTCACTGTCGAAAAGATTGGCGTCCGTAAATACACGCTGGAGGAATCAGGTGAGTTGCGTCCCGTTTCGAACGTTGGAGACACACCTTTTCCTCGTGGAAAAAATATTGAGCGCCTTCGGGATGCAGACAGGCAGTCCAACCAGTTGGTGGTGGATTTCTAATAGAATCTGAGTAAAATTCAATAGAGAGCGGGTTAACTCACGGAACCAGAGAGATGGTTAGCGGGGGAAGAGTGAACTGGGTTGGCTCGTTGGGCCTAGATCAGTTGAGTAAGTCCTGGAATTGAAATAAGGCCCCAAAAACGCACACAACGATCTTCCGATCATATCTTCCTACGAGCTCGGGCGTTCCGGGAAAGATACGGGGATGCGCCTCGCTCAGAAGAGGAGGTGATGACAATGCAATATCCCCCAATACCAGGGAGGAGTGCCGGGATTGACTGGGCGACTCCGTAGCAGGCCCTGGAAGATGAAAGTCGATGACGCTCGTGTTTGTGGACGGCAGATAGCCGCCCGGACCAAAGTTCGGCGATGGCGGTAATGCGGGAAGATGCTGCACGGAAAGCGTGGCGGAGGGTGGACGTTGGACAGACAAGGTGGCAGGAAGATGCTGAACTGACAAGCTATGCAATGAATAGGACTCTTGAGTGATGGGGTGTGAAGTGATGTCCTGGGATGACCGTGAAGCACTCGGACCAGAGTTTAGGTATGGGTGCAGAGATGCGGGCATAAAGCTCGCAGAGGTATAGACGACCCGCTTTTCGGGCTGAGCCTCGAGTGAGACTGGGTATGGATTGCCACCGTCATAACCGGAAGCCTGCGGGTATACAATGCGGATATTTTGGGAGTCGCCCGACAAACTAGATGCTGTGTCGGGTCTCTTTTTTGTCGCTCGAAACAAAGCAGAAAACAGAAACAGTAGCCCTCGAATCGAGGCTCGGGCCAGAGTGTTATCCAGAAGGAGTCTCCGCAAGACACCCAAAAGCCATCGTATGCCAGCCATTGGTGTGCGGGCGCTATAGGTCTTGAAGGCGGAGCAGCCGGATGGTGTGAGGCAGACTACAGCTTTCGTCTAAATCCGTTCGTTCATTGGAGTTTCTGATTAAAAGCTGTAGCTGACAGCTGTGGCGGTGCTGCGAATTATTATTTTAAAAAAATATTCAAGGCTGATTCCCAAACAGGAAAGCCTCGTGTCGGTCTGCTCCTTCAAGTTGCAAGCTAGTGCAAGCTCCGGTTTAGCTTGGTTGTCAGTGGATGCCTCGACGATGAAGACCATCTGCATTATTGGTGCAGGTGCAGGTGGTCTAGCTGCCCTTCGCGCCATCTTGGACTCTCCTCAGTACAAAGCTGGTCTATGGAATCCGACCGTTTTTGAAGCTCGACATCAAGTGGGCGGTATATGGTCCTCCTTGTTCAATGTTCTGCTCTGGGTCTCCGTCTCATCCAGCGCGTTCTAGGCTCCCGGATTCCGGTACAGAAATCCGCCGGAATCTGCGCCCATGACCCCATTGTACGACTCGCTGACGACCAATTTACCGCATCCGGTACAGGGCTAGTCGCCGTGTACGCATCAACTTAATTTAAACCTTTTTATAGGTTATGTGTTTTCCTAGCTTTCCATTCCCTCCGTCTACTCTCATTTTTCCTGCTGCTGCCTATGTCCAAAGTTATCTAGAATCCTATACTGCTCACTTCAAGCTCAGTCCCTTCATTCGACTAAATACACTTGTGACCGGCGTTCGAAGGGATGCATCCCAGTGGAAAATACGACTGCAATCTGGCGAGAGCTTTGCGTTTGATTTTGTTATTGTCGCAAACGGACATCACAGAATACCTCGCTATCCTGATGTACCCGGTCTCGAACGCTGGCTCGCTGCGAAGAAGGCGACACATTCCGTCTGGTACAGGCACCGACAACATCTCGGTGACAAAGTACTCGTTGTCGGCGGCGGTCCCAGCGGGACCGACATCACCGCCGAGATGCGCAGCACCTGCACGATCCTCATAAGATCCGTCAGCGGCGCACCTCGCGAAGACTCGGGCAATCTTAAAATCCGTGGTAGATTAACCAAGCTGGGCGATGACGGCCAAGTGTTCTTTGAGGACGGATCGGTGGAGCCCGACGTCGATTACTGCATACTGGCCACCGGCTACCAGGTGTCCTTCCCGTTCCTCTCTTCTCCAATTCTCCGCGCGGGCTCCCGCCATCGTGCCCGCCGCTGCCAGAGACTATCCACAACTCGACATATCACATCTTCCCCCTCGCGCGCCATATATTTCCCATACAATCAAGTTTCCCGCCCACAAGTCTCGTGTTTATGGGCCTCCCTGTGCGGGTGGCCCCGCTCCCTGTCATGGAAGCCCAGGCCGCCGCGATCGTGCACGCGTTTGCGAATCCTACCGCGTTCGACATCGAGAGCGAGACCCGCGATCTACTCGCACGGTATGCCGAAGTCTCGGCCCCGGTCAACGGGAATCCCACTGCCATCGCGCGCAAATGGAGTGTTTTCAAGGAAGAAGAACAGTGGATTTACCAGGATCGGCTGTATGAGTTTGCGGGCGAAGAGATCCGCGTGCCGCAATGGCGAAAGGATATGTATCACGCGAAGGGTCTGCTGAGAAGCTTCTGGGTGGAGTTAGAACGGCGCGGGGAGGCGGATGACTGGGTGAGGGGTGTTGGAGAGGGTGGCGCGGAGGAGTGGGTGGCTCTGCTGCAAAGACTGTTAAAAGCTGCAGAGGAGTGGGATTCTAACAGGTAATCTATAATAACCATCCCAACGAGGTACTAGACCGGGTACAAATACATGCAAGAGTGGATACAGTGGGCAATGCTACAGCATAATACTACACAGCTCAGTTACAGACTATCTCTCATAACGAGAGCCAACGCCGATAAAGGGTTTTAGCCAAGGGAATGGCGCCGGTCATGGCATATATTAACGACAAGTTGTACGCCGCCTCCTGTGCAACGGTAGCGTACTGCAAGCGGCGTCAGACAAATGGAAATCGGCAGGCAAAGAACCCACCTTCGTGTCCCGACTTTCCGCCATCTTCAAGACCCTTTCATAGTGGGTGACCGCGTGCGAGTACAACCCTGGTGGAGATGATTAATGTGGCGTCGAGTGGAAACGAGGAGCAAGCCTTACCTAATTGCTGGAAAGCCCGTCCAAAATTATAGTCGATCTCACCCACGCCATCCAGTTGTTCCGTACGCAGGTGGCGATAGCGGGCGAGGAGTGCCATTGCCTGTAGCGAGTTCAATTAACCCTGCATGTGCGGCACCGCAATCTGCATGCACAGACCTGAGTTATCAACTGGTGCCGATTATCCGATTGCCGCTGCATCGCGCGCCCGAGAGACGCCATCGCGAGACTGAGGCAGATCATCGGATCCTCAGGACACAGTTCGTACGCGTGCAAAAGGTAGACTGTCATCGAACAATCAGAATAAGCAGGCACATCAGCGGAAAGAAAGAAGGGGCCTACATATGCGCTCTGATAACTTTTCGCAGCAACAGACATTTGGCCGTAGAGCGCCGTGATCACCGGGTTGCTCTTCCGCGCCGCATCGGGCAGGGGATGCACATCATCGACCGGCTCCTCCTCCCCGTCCGCGTCGTCATCGTCGTTCGCCTCCTCCAGCTTCGACACCGGGATCGAAAAGCGCTTCATCTGCTTGGCCCATCTGACCAATTCGGGCGTCTTGACCGTCATATGCGACAGCTTCATTTCGCGATATATAGCCTTCTGCAGCGGGGAGACAATGAAGGCGTCTGTAGAGTACAATCCACTCGCCAGGGCAGCGACTAAAATCCGCAAAGGCTCGTTGTTGAACTGATGCACGGTCATGATTTTGCGGCAGTGCTCGACGATGGTTGGGTAGTTCTGGGCGGCCACAGCGCACGCTAATACCCGTCAAACACGCAAGTGGACGATGCGAAGAAGCTTACTTATTATGGCCAGGCGAATTGAGCTTGGGACTCGCGAGAGCGGTAGACAACAGATAATAATACATGTTGAGGATCTCTTCCGCTACCTCGAATTGACCGCGCTTCGTCAAGAGGAAACAATACTGCCAAGCTTGTTAGGACTCTGAGGGGTAGATGGCGATGCCGACAAACCTGGAAGAATAACTGGAGCCAATCGCGGAAGTGCACTCCACGAAAGACCTCAGTCGAAGCTGCTATTTTGCTTGCCGCAGCATCCTCTGTGTATCGTTCAATCACCAAATGTCGAGGAGGTGGATTTAATACAAACCAAGTTCAAGGTGAAGGCGAGACGCCATGCGGTCCTCGTCGCCTCCGAATTCTTGGCCCGCTGCTTGCTCTTGGCAAGTGCGGGGAACATTCCGCGGAAAGCGTGCTACATCACAGGAGGATAAGCACAGAAAAAGAGCATAAAAAACAAGCCGAACGAACAGTCGACGTCGAGAACAACTGTCGGGTCTCGCGGAACGACTCAATCATCTCTCGGCCTGCAGAAGCCATCCCGCTCAAATCATTAACTTCTTCCTTGGAAATTTTGGGATAGAGCTCTGCGAGTCGCCGATAGCTTTTCAACGTGTCCCTCTCCATGTTCGCCTCGAGCTCTTGAAGAGCTTCCAAGGACATGCGTTGACGCCCGCTTTTCGTCTTGGTGGTGCTTTATCAGCTTTTGCTTCCGTGAACAACGAGGCGGAGGCTGTTGCGCCTGCCCAGCTGGCCGCCACATCAGAAGACTGCTTGCCTTTCTTGCGGGAGTCGATAACTGGGCGGCGATTAGCTAGATACAAGAGCGACGAACAATCCTACCTTCGTAAACCAGATCAAGAGCTTACGTGGCTCGTTTAATATTTCGTAAATTTCAGCGAGTTTCATTTTTGCCTCGTTATGAGTGGGCTCAACAAGTCGGACTGGCGACGACGATGAACTATAAACGACGGGCAAATAGGAGAATGGGAGACGCACTATATTCGTAAACGTCCGCAGACTCCCGAGTTCATTCACCATGCGGAACAAGTAGCCGTCTGCAATAGGATATATAGGCTGCTTGTCTAGATGGTAGGATGACTGAGCGGCAGCAAAGGACAAGGGCAGACAACGTACGCTCGCCTCGCCGCCGAGTAATTCATAAATAGGTCGAGCTTCGGCATACATCTCCCGTCGAAGTAGGCATCCGCAGTTTCCACAAATAAGGGGCATAATCTAAGACGTCCTCGAGAGTACAGCGCTGACATGTAGCTGAAAAACCGTCTTTGAAAATTTCTTCCCAAGTCGAAATGAATCAAAACGCACCTTGCTTCTTCAGTCTCCCCCATCTTAATTCTAGCAACGGCTAAACGATGTCTGGCGTTGACGTCAGCGGAACATCCCCGGTTGCGGTCCACTCTCAACCGACCTTTTGAAGTGAGGTGAATCGTATTCGCGGTCGTCATCGCACATGTCCCAATATCGGTGCTCTCCGCGACCTTGCAGCCACCTAGAGCCCTGCCGTATAACGTCGATTGCGCGACCGTGATCCCCGGTCGTGTTGTACAGATCCGCAAGCACCAGGATCTCGAGGTGCCCAAATCCACCGCCGGGTACATCTTTGTTCGTAGTCGGATCGTGGCCGTGGCCGGACGGATAGGTCTTTTGATAGTGCTCGAAAGCCGCCTTGAACAGGGTAGTGCAGGTCTCGAGATCACCGATTTCAACGAGGATGGTGCGAAGCTCGGAGAGGACGGCCAGATCGTGCGGGAAGCGCTTCAGGATGGTCAGGAAGGCGTTCCGAGTCTGGTTCGCCCGATTTAGTAGAGGCAACTGGTTCAGAACAAAGAACGTACGGTTTTGAGATCACCCATATCGCGGGCAAGCAAGGCACGGTCCCATTGGGCGTTGACGTTGGCGGGATCCAGGCTCGATAATTTACCCCAGCAGTAGAGTGCTTGGTGATTGAAACCGAGGTCTCTGGATGAGGTAGTGTTAGACAAAGTAACCGACAAGGACACTTAACAAACTTTGACTGCCGCGCAAGACGGTCCCACTCGTCGGCATCGTGTCGAAGATGCGCCGCCATTATACGGAGCTGGAGGGCTTGCTGGTCCTGCTTCATATCTTCATGGCACTGCGCGAGAACAGACCACGCGGAAGCTGCGCGAGGTTCGATCCGAATGACCTCGAGCATAATTCGGATTGCCTCGGGCAGATTTCCATCGACATACGCTTGGTTTGCGTCCCCAAGCAGCGATCGTACTTCAAAAGACAATGAAGGGTCGACAGCGCGCGGTCCCTGCTTCACTTAGAGTCGCCAGATATTTATGGGGTAGTTTTCACACCTTCTTCCGCCGTTTTCCGACCCCGGAAGCCAAACGAAGGTCATCTTTGAATTGGGCATCTTGGTCCTGGACGTTAAAGTCCCAGTCTTTGGAAAGCAGGCCGGAAGAAGTGCCTTCGTTTACTCTAATGTTGTTGATGAGGCGACTACAAAAAGAGTGAGATTGCAGATCTACGCGTGAAAATAAAAGTGCGTGCTCGAAATCGCCCTCAATCTGCATTTCCGCGTTCAGTTCCTGAGGGTCGTAATCCTGCCCATATCCTTTTTCCTCTTCCTCTTCCTCGGAGTCGCTGGCTTGCTCGGGGAAGAGTCAACGCCTGGAGGAGGTGAATTTAATTGCTCAAGATTTCCAATCGCGCTCACCGGAGCTTCCATCTTCCTCATCAGACATGGTACTTCGTCCTCCATAGAAATAAGTTTATCATCGTCGAATACGCCGTTCAAGGACATAATGTCGTGTTGCTATCGGGTATAATCGAAAGAATGGTGTTTGGCGTCAGACTTCGACCCTGCGCGCGTAGGCTACCGTCGCAAAGTGTTTTCGCGAAGAAAAAAGGGGAATCGCGACGTTGGACGCGTCCTGATTTAAGCGACAGAGGAGTCAGAAAAAGAATAAGCGGTGTTTGCTGCTGCTTGGGAAGAAGGTTATGGTGTTATATCAAGCAAGAGCAAAGTTTAGCACAGCAAATTCAACTCTAACTTGAAGCTGGAAGTAAACTCAGGCTCCTTGACGAAAAAAGGTTGTTGAGCCCAGAGGCTATAGATAAGTCTTATCCGGGCAATACGATTTTTTAATGATATTATTTGAGATGCCAATTGCCATTACAGTAATATGGTCGCTGCCATATCCCCTTCTACGCCGCCCAATAATTCTCATTGCATTGAGGACGCTGACGTGAACCTCGAGTAATTTTTTGGGTCTCGTCGACACGTCCCAGGACGCGCGTCCGCCTCGACGTCTCCGTGACGGAATGACGCCGTCACAAAGTGTGACTCGGTTGCGCGTCTTTCCTACTCCAACCCATGTCTTTCGCCAACTACGCCTCCCAGTTCATCACAAGGGGCCAGGCGTCCTCCTCAGCACATCCCTCTTCCTCCTCTCGCTCGGGACGCAGCCTCTGTTCTTCTCGTTTACCACCGACGAAGAATCGGTACAACTCGACGATGCAGATGACCCGCACTTTCACAAGTACAATTCGTCCGGACAGTTGGACGCGGAGGACGAGGATGACCCGTATTTACGGTTAGACGACGATGGGCCAGAGGATTCCGCCCACAACTATCCGGATATGGATGAGCACGGGGACAGGGACACGGAGGGGGACGGCGTCGGGTGGCTCGCACACCAACGGTCTCCTTCTCCACCATATACACCTTCACCTCCACAGGTTCCCAGAGCCATTTCACCAAATCCGAGGGCTTATTCGAATAACACCAGCCCAACCCCGCAACCGCAATCGTTATCGCTTGCGCTCTCTCAATCCCTACTCCGCGCACTGGCGCTGACGTCCACGCATTCCATCTACCGTCGCCACATTCCCTCTCTTCCCGGGGCCGAAGTGGGAGACGGAAACCGCAGCCAAATGCATACGCTGCGGCCGGTTTCTTATTCATATACACCCTTCTCTGCGTGCTATCGCTCCTCTCCCTCGTACTACCCAGTGGCAATTCTCCCGCAGATCGTCCGCCGCCCGCTCTCCTACACACCGTCCCGCTCGTCACGTTCCTGACGTTTCTCTCTGCACTCCTGGCCTATGCACACCTAGCGCTCCTCCGTGCATTCCTCCGGCCAGTTCTCCTACTCTCCGCTCTGGCGCCCCCACTCGCGCTATTTCTCTCTTCGGTGTTGGCGTTTGCGGGGTCGTTCAGTTCGGGGCCGGCTGGGGCCTACGACTATTCGCCCTTATCCCGTTAGCGCTCGCAGTCCTCAGTATCCGCCGCCTTCCCGCGGAACTCCACCGTGCCGCTCGCTCACCCGCTCTTCTATCCCTTTCAACCCGAGTCCTTTTTTTCCGCTCCCCGCTCCTCCTGCTCCTCTCCCCGCTGATACTACTTGCCGGCCTGGTCCTCAGTCTGCCCCTGCTCACGCTGCTGGTCCGCCTGCCGCTCTCACACTCATGGTACATGCAGGTGGCGTCTGCGGCGGTCGCAGTATGCGCCCTCCACGTCTACTTCGTTGCCCGCGCGGTGCAGCGCAGCGTCGTCGCCGGCGGCGTCGGCGCGTGGTATTTCGAATACTCATTACCCGCCCCGCCCCCCGCCCCCTCGGCCCAATTTGCCGCAGTCAGTTTGAATACTGGGTACGCAGAACTCGACGCCCAGCTGCGCATCCTGCACGCCGCGCTCCTCCGCCCCCTCGGTCCGCTCGTCCTCTCCGCCATCTTCTCGCTCATCCTCTCGGGGCTCTCTCTCCTGCGGGTCATCCTCCTGTACTTGCCGCTCGCCCTGCCCTACCGCTTCATCGCGCTCTTTGCGGATCTGGCGCTGACGAAGATCCACGCGCTCGGCGAGCGTATCGGCGGGGGGAGGTACACCGGCGTGTACTGCGGGCTCACCGGTGCAGGATTCTGGGAAGGCGTGAATGGGGTAAGGGAGGTGCGCGAGAAGGCGCCGGAAAGGGCGCCCCCAGCGCTGCCGCTCCCGCGCCCGTACACGCTCGCGCTGCCTTTTGCGCTCTTTGCGTATTTGCGCGCAGCCGGGGATCGCGAGGGTGAGGGTATGTTGTTCAATCTGTACTTTCACTGGGTAACAGCTTACGTTCAAACAGAGGGTGTAAGCTACGCTGACCAGCAGCGCGCGGCTATTGCTGCGGCGGTTCTCGCGGGCGCCGTGTGCGCCGCTGTTGGCGTGTTCTGTGCGGGGGTTGTCAGAGATTGGTATGATTTTTTTTTTTTTGGTGAATATACTTCCTCTGACGCGCGTTCACAGCGCCGACACGCTCTACGTCTGCCACCTGATCGACCGCGCGGCGGGCAAGCGACCGGGCACGGAGGAACGGAGCGGGGAACGGCAAGAGGTGTGGGGAGCGTTCGATCCCTCTCCCGCGGACCCCGCCTCCCCGCCACTTGACGCCGAGGCTCAAGCCGGGTTCACTTTCGGGGGCTTCGACTTTGGGAGGTTTGGATTCGGGGGCGGGGCAGGTGCGGGTGCTGGTGGGGAACAAGGCGGACGTGGGGAGGAGCCAGTGTACGCGCGCTTGCGACGGACGAGCGAGGAGGCGAACCGCAAGGTGCCAGCGCCCTCTCATGCGTCTCATGCGCAACACAGCGCGCCGAGAGGCCGCGATACCGCGCGCGGGTTCCGCCCGCCCCATAGGGAGTTCTCGAGCGTGAGGGATTATTCGCCGCCTCCGCGGCAGGCTCAGCAGCAGGAGTGGCATCCGCCAGCGGCGGCGGCGGCGGCGATGAGGAGCTCGCTGGCTGCAAGCGATGTCGATATCTCGCCGCAGCGGCATGTAGCGCAGCCCCAGGCTCCCCCGCGCCAGCCGCCAGTCGAGATCGAGTCGGACGCGGACTCGCTTGACTCGAGATCGGATGGGGGCGGGGGCGAGAGCTCGGGGGCGTTCCCTGGTAGTGGGTTCTTCTAGACGTCCTCTGCATCTGACATTGCTGACCGTCCGCTCACTTGGGCGATGAGATGAGATGAGATGAAGGGTATCTATCTACAGTGTATGTGGTACTAATAATTGTATATGGGCTCAGGGATGGGCCGACGGACTTGTTGGGCGTCTCACGGTGAATATCTTCTCGCGGGTTTGATCCGTGCGCCTTTTCTTCGACAATCATTGGATTGAATCAAGGCGAAGACGGCGGCCGGTGACTCAAGGGTGTAGTAAGCTGGAGTTGATCTGCAGTCGAAGGATCAGATTACGACAGAGCCTAGGAAGAAGAAGAAGGCAAAGGATTTGCGGGATTATGAGTGGATCTCCTTTGGGTTGTCCAGTCTACAGGCTGCATCCGCCTGAGCTTTCGGATGGTCGCACAGCGAAGAAAAAATATATGACCATATGAGATCCTAGGACACCCTGCACTTGTTTCCATGGCGAGGAGTGTGCGCGCGGACCTTTCGGACGAGAATTTCCTTTTTAGCGAGGGGGTGGTGAGTTGTTTGGCAGTGTTGTGATGAAGTGACATGTGAGGTCACTGCCTCTGACTTTTGACGTTCTCAAGCTCAGCCTCGTCGAATCCTGCTGACTGGAAGCTCTTACTTCGGGTTTGCAGTCAATCCTGGTCACAGCTTTGACTCGGGCTTGTTACGCCGACGAAATCGGTTCAACTCGAATGGAAAACAAGATGCATGAACACTGCTCGCTTCCAGCCTAGGAGCCATCTTCATGGTATTCTAAGCTATTCTAAGTGATTGTATTTCTTATGAGCTCTCACCCGAAGCCATCGGCAAACAATGCTCCATCAATGAAGATAAGGAACGACTCCGAGACTCGGAATCAATCTTGTTAGTCTCCATCTGGAAAACCGCTACTACGGACCACTATGAGCCGGTTGACAGTGCTATGCAGCACTATGGAAGTGTACATCCCCGTTGCAAAGTGCTATGGAGTACTGCATAGTACCCATAGTGCCCATAGGTACAACCCCCAGTTTTCCAGATGTCGTTTTCAAAGAAATAGGCCGCCCTTTTTTTTCTGTTCTTGATATCGACGCCCATTTCGTCGGTTTCATTTCTGTTATTGCGTCTAGACTTTCGTATCTTTGTAACTTTGGAATGCTTGGGCGCTGCTGTGATGAATGTCCGTGATCATCTATTTATCTCCGTCGCTTTCCCGGCAACCGGAGGTAATAAAAAAACTGAATACGCTTGCGCCTTTAAGGTGCTCCACGTACGTTACTCACACTTTGCTTACAGCCAGTTTCCGTGATAAGTATTTCATTCTCTTGAAAGATTCTGTAATCCTTGCTCATGTCACTGCCTCTCGGTCGTTTCTGGCGCCGAGGGACAAGGAGTGATCAGATTTCTACCGGACCTCATGCTTGTGACCAGAAAAAAAGGAGGGAACGTGATCGTGTCTGGTCGTTCCGAGCTGTCGGAGAAAGTTCTTCATCTCACAGAGGGAGTAGGCATCAGAAGAAGAAGAGGACAGCTTGAGATTTGACAGTTGACAGGGCTTCCCAGATGTCAACGTTTGATGGTGGGAATTTCCGGATATAAGCGAGCACGTGGCCCTTCAACGGGGACAGCTTTAAATTTGACCGTTTTGACAGCTGCTCTTTTCCCCACGTCTGGTCTACCCTCTCGACTTGACGGTCTTAGCATATCCGACCAGGTAATATTTCCATGTCCACCGATTCCGAGGTATGTCACTTATACCCAAACCTTTCTTTTTGCTTTCTTTACTAATTCTCGTCCCCAAAACTCTAAGTCTCCGATGGAGAAAGCCACGCGTAGTAGTCCGCCTGAGCTTAGCGGGAGAGAGAAAGGTTATCATGCCACCGACGCAGAGTCCAAGAAGGAGCCCAAGAAAGAAGAGTCGGCTTCCCCTAAGGACTGCGAGGAAACTGCGGAGCCCAAGGAGGACCATAAACCACCACCTGCAGATTGCGGCGCGCTCAAGATTAAAACTTCAGACGCAGAGACTGCCCAAAATCGAAATTCACCGCGAAACTGCTCTCAGGATGAAACAGATTCCCCCGCGTCCTCTTCCCGCACACCATTATCCCCCCAGTACAGACACATACAACCCCACCCACAAGCCTGGACTCACAGGGGCGAGGATCCCCACCCAGGTCCTATGCACCATCCTGAACATGCCCCGCACTGGTATCAGCCCCCCGACGCGCACCATTACTCCCACGACCAACACAGCAATGTTCGCCTTCCGGGCATAGCGGCACTGCTCACAGAGCCCTATTCCCCCCAACCAATGCCTAGAATGCAAGGGGACTGGCCTGGCGCGCCCCAGAACATGCAGCCCGCGCCTGAGCACTACGCGCCGGCTTCCGAGCATTATCCACCTATGGTGGCAGCCCTCCCATTAGACGACTCGCGTGCACGCACCCCGCAGCCCATGCCGCAGCGGAAACGCGGTAGACTGCCCAAGGAGACGACCGACTTCCTCAAGGCGTGGCTCCATTCTCACGCCGCGCATCCGTACCCCAGTGAGGTGGAGAAGAAACAGATGTGCCACGCGACGGGGCTCAGCATGAGCCAGGTCTCGAACTGGATGATCAACGTGAGCGCGTTTTCTTTCGCGTTCGCATGTTAGTGTAGCTAACGCCTGTGATTTTAGGGTCGCCGCCGCATCCTTGGCCCCTCATACCTCAGCACCTCGCGCTCGAACCCTCATAGCTCGCCAGCAGTAACCCTCTCCTCGCCCCCCGTCGTGCTTTCGTCTCCATCTGTCATGCTCAGCGCCCCTGGACCCACGCTCATGCTGCGCGCGCCCTCCAACGGGCAGTCCTGAAATTCCCTCACTTTGCGCTTCAATTTCCCTCGTTTTCACTCCGTCTCTCTGTATGTTATGGGCCAAAAGCAGAATTATAATACCTTTCGGCAGTTGTGTGTTTTGCGCAACAAACGACTCGACTACTTCCTCCTCCTTACCAATATCCGACCCCTCCGGCGCCAAAACATCAGCCTCGGATACCGTCCGTCCGTCCTTCGTCACCACTGTACATTCGATTCCGGGAATTATTTCGAATCCCAAATTTGTCATAATTCCAAGACCACACCAGACCAGAACACACTCCGAGTCGGTTTTTCATCATTTTTGATCGAGTCTGGTCTGAATCCCAGACTTGCTCCTTCGGCTCCCTCGCCCTCGACATACACGACGCACCGCGAGGTTGTTGCACTAGCTAGTTTAGCTTATGATAGTTTTAAACATTATTGTTAATAGTTAGTCACTTACTTACTCGTACGAGCGAAACGAAACAGCAGAATTCGAATTCGAGCAGCGACGACTTAAGTGTAAGAGCTTCATGAGATGCACGAAAGAGATGTAAACTCGGTGAGGTAATTTCAGAGTATGTGAGGAACTTACTTGAAGAATGGAATTGTCCTTTACACCGAATCGCACAAATAGAACCCACCACGGTCTTTTTCGAGCCTCTACATACTACACACTCGCGCAGGCGTTGTATTTTACTTCGTTATTATACGTGCGAAAACGGGCTCAATCGCCTCGCGCCATCCACTCTTTTGTCCGCCGATTTTCTACTATAGTCCATTCGGCATCCACTTTCGGTATGTGATTTTCTGATCGCCGTGGTGGTGAGTTTGGGTGCCGCCGGGTGATCAGGCCGTTGGCGTTTTCGTTTCGAGTCCGAGCGGGCAAGGGAAGAAGAATCCGAGAAAGAGAGGAACCGGACCGCTATGATAATCCGAAATAATCCCTAAGACCAGAGCAGAGAGGCGGCGGCGATAACCGATGCGCAATTATATCCGAAAGAGACTTGAATCCAGAGAGAGAGGCGGTGGCGATAACCTATCCGCTATTATAAACCGAGAATCCACAGGCCCAGAGAGAGAGAGAGGCGGCGGCGGCTGTGCCCGGTCCGCAATATCGAAGGAGAAAGAGGAGAGATCCCTAAAACCCAGAGAGAGGCGGTGGCGATAACCGATCCGCTATTATAATCCGATAACCGAGAAAGAGAGAGGCGGCGGCTGTACCCGGTCCGCAATATCGAGGGAGAGAGAGGAGAGATCCCTAAAACCCAGAGAGGCGGTGGCGATAACCTATCCGCTATTATAATCCGACAACCGAGAAAGAGAGAGGCGGCGGCTGTACCCGGTCCGCAATATCGAGGGAGAGAGAGGAGAGATCGAGCGAAAAGAGTGGGGAAGTACGAGAGCACTGAACATACGACCAGATGGATGTCGAATGGAAGCACGAAGCACAAAGGACGGACTCAGACGATGGCACGGACGGCCTCGGGCGATGCATAGATGTTGGAATTCTCCTTGTCCGCCGCAGACCGTGACGGGGTGTAGAACGGCGAGGTCTTGGGGAAGACGACGTTGGTAGTCACGTTACGCCTGTGCGAGCGAACGAACGGCGCGCGCTGCAGCTTGTTCCCGCGCAGGGGCTTCTCCAGGGTGTGCGAGACGGTGCCCCAGTTGAAGAGCGGCGTAGGCAACGAGTCCTCGGGAGCGGGCGGGCTGAGCTTGACCGGTGCAGGCGTGGTGTCGATAGAGTGGACCAGCCCGAACTTGAAATCAGCCGCGACATTGCTGCTGGAGACCCAAGGGAACGAGATCTGCGCGTCGGCCGGGGTGAAGCGGTCTTCTAGGGGCAGCGCGTCGGGGTGCGCGCCGACAACGTCGTCCGCGACCTGGTGCAGGTATACCGCGGAATCCCAAAGAGCAAGGAGCCGTTCCGGAGAAAAAGTTGTCTCGACTTGAGGCTGTTTGACTGCCTGGTCGGCGAACTGTTGGGGAACTTGGCGCTGAGGGACGGGGCGGCTGACGGGAGAGGACGATTTATTGACGGTCTGCTTCGGGCTAGATGGATTGGGCCCCGCGAGCCAGTGACCTGAGTACCTATACACCTCGCAGATAGGTCCAAATACACGTGTCTTGGGAGGAGCGGCCACAGCGCTGGGCCGAGGAGCGAAGGTCAACTCCGGGAATGTAATGTCGGGGCGAAGCCTTGCTGCAGGGGGCGTGCGAGGTGAACACCAGCGGGGGTTGTGCTCTAAATTCAAATGCACGTCAGCCGCCATCGAATAGTAAGGAGAAATGCAAGCATACCTTGCAGCGCGGAGACGTGGACCGCCTCATCCAGCGAACATAGACGAGCACAACACAGACAAGCAAGACGAAGGCCGAGGCACCGATGCCAGTACCGATTAAGAATTGCCGGACGCCCAGAGACGAGGTGCTGTGGCTGCCGATAGAGATGCCGTTGTACTGGCTGTTGGGGAGAGCGGGCATGGTGTGTGAGGTGTAGTACTGTCGAAGGAGACTGCTTAGGAATAGGAATGAGAGTGCGCTGAACGACGGTGAGAGTAAAACTTTGAAGGGTGGTGGTGGTACGGAAGAGAAAGACAGTGAGACTTGTTTGCACAGGAGGCTGACATTATCCACCAGTGGATGTAGATTGAATTATTGAATTGGTGGTCCACGTCAGCCACTTCAAAGTCCCGTCCACACCTCGCCTCAACTTGGTCGCGCGCGCTTCTTCATTGGATAGCCGGTGATTATTATAATCCTAGAAATTGCCCCCTCGAGTAAAAGTTTGCGGCACAAAGAGTATGCATGATGCTGGTTGAAGTTCGAAACGGAAGACAGTGGTAGTGTTTGGCAAGGGCTTGCTCACACAGCCACATTTCCACATGTCGTAGAAGTCGCTTTGACCGGCAATCAGTCCACGCAATTTCGAAGGTTTTATTTTCATTTTCTGGCCTAATCTGGGAGCTCGAAAACCAACAAGTCCGAAGCTTTGGGGGTTCGATTTTGCAGCATCGGAAATATAACAGTTCTTCACCCACATCCTCGAGGTGTAGGTGTATCTCTTCCGAGAGTAGATTTTGGACGAATTGGATTCGGGAATGATAAAAGGATTACAGCAATCAGAATTCCCCGCCCATATCCTCGTCGTCGAGGTCTCCTTCCTGTATCTCTTTCGCCAGCTCCTTCTCCCGCTCTCTCGCGCCCTCTGCAGCAGCAAGTTCCTTTCTATGTGCGTTAAGCGGATATCGCATCGCCTGCATCTCAGTCAGCGGAAAATCCACGAAGATTCAATACAGAAACCAACCTTAACGCTCTGATTATGCAACTCCAAACAATACCCAATACGTCGGGAAAACACCTCCCCGACCTCAGGCCCGTACCCGCCCTTCTGCCCGCCGCACTCCATCCAGCCCTTCTCATGCACGATCTTGCCGTCGATGACGCCGTCGCGGATCGCCTTGCCCACGATGTACTCCGCGTCCTCCTCGGAGTCGAGGTGTAGCTTGACGCAGATGTCGCGCAGCGAGATGCGCGAGTACGAGAGCGAGAGGCGGCGGATGCCCGTCTTGATGACGTTCTGTCGTAGTCGGACGATCAAAGTGAAGGTGCGGTCCAATTCAAACTGCTGCGCGTGCTTGGCAAGCGTTGCTTGGAATTGGGAAAGCGAGCCCGTGCGCACCGCTGCGAATTAAAATACAATTAGAACGCGTCGGATATTATAAGGGTAAATCCAGACTACCCACCCTTGACGATGTCAAAGTACGCCGTGAGCGCCTTCTCGAGCACGGGGTGCCGGAACGTCCCACGGTCAGGTATATCGCCCATCAGCAGCTCGACCACAACAAAGAGCTTGTGCACCGCCTGGTAGAAACCAGGCGCCTGTTTCGCCGCCGGCGCGCGCCGGATCGCCTGCTGCAGGTTCGCGTGTGCGGCACTGTAGTTCAGTTGCACGGCTTTGATGCGGCCGAGGTAGTAGTGGTAGCGCGCGAACTGCGGGTTGCCCGCGGACGCCGGGAAGGTCGTTTTCGAGACGAGCTTGTCGGCCTGGTCGTAGAGGCTGTAATGCAGGTAGCTTCGGAGGAGGCGGTTGATGAGGGAGGCCTGCGTCTCGTCGTCGTGCCGCAGGGACGCTGTCCGCTGTGCAGCCAGGAATAGTCTGTCGGATGTGGAGAAATTGATTATCGCTTGTTTTTTAAAAAAAATGCAAATATACGTACGGCCGTGCGTCCGCGAGCTCAGAGCCACCAAGCTCGTACGCACGCTCCAGCGCGTACCACACCTTTGCGGCGATGGGGTCCATGCTTCGGCGGTTGAGTGCCTGCATTTTTTCGACAGTCTGGTGCGCGAGCTCGATAGCTTTGCCGTATGTGCTCGGGGAGGTTTCAAAGTGGTGCATCATGAGCAGACGGAGATACATGTCGACCTCCGGAACGGGCTCTGCTGCAGGCACCTTGGATGCCGGTGCTGGCGCAGACGTAGGTGCGGCGGCGTCCACCTCCATAGCTTCTCCTGCTGCAGGTGGTGGGGGGGGAGGAAGTTCGGGCAACCAAGACAGCAGGGATTGCTTCGTCGGTGTATCTGCGTTAAAGGAATTAATTTCCAGTTCCTGGGCAACCCTGTAAATATCCCGACGCGTACCTTTGACAAAAACCTCTTCGACAGCGACCCTGAGGACCACATCGGTGAGCCGTTTCCGCAAAGCGGTCATCGTGCGCAGAGCCCGGTGCGCAAAACGAGGCTCAAGGGTGGCCACGGCGCGCTCGATGAGGACTACATTGTACTTTATTTCCTGGTTGGGTGTCGGGGGCGGCTTTGGCGGCTCTTCCTTCTTTTCGTCCTTTTTCTTGTCGTCTTTCTTGTCGTCCTTCTTATCCTCTTTCTTGTCCTCCTTCTTGTCTGCGGGCTTCATTTCAATGTCAGGCATGGCGGAAAGAGCGAAGGGCGAAGGTGACGCGTCGAGGTCACGTGTGACCAAATTTCCGTCTGTTCGCGCCCATGTCGTTTCTCCGTCGAATCGTCCAGAGCCTGCGTCGCTCAGTGAGCCAAGTATCCTTGCGACAAAATTATAACTGATTTTTCCAAGAATTATTATGTTGGCCGAGATCTTGAAGGTATACCAACGCGTTTGTTTTTCGCGTTCAATTCATGAACCGGCGCAGGAAATCGCTACTACGAACACCCGAGTCTCCTCGACGGTATATACACCGACCCATATTCATTCCGGTAATATAACACTCCTCAGACCCACGGCCACGGCGGAGCGTCAAGTACAGCGACTCCGACAACGTGTGGAAGTACATCGGAGGGAACAGGCGACTGGCAGGTGGGATGCAACCCTGCATTTAATTACAATGCTCTCCTGACACCGGCAACTCCACTTGCAGTCCAATGGTCTTCCTGGCTGACGCATACCCGGCCAGATCCACCAACACTCGAGGTACGCTAACAAATCCCCGGATTGCGGCTCCACCCGCTGCTCAGCGCGTTCTTTTCGTAGGAACTCCAAACGGACTTGATACGGCAGGAGCGCGTCCGACGGAACGTTGCGCTGCTGGACGCGCGTGATCAGGAAGAGGACCGGTTGAAGCTCGCTGCCTCGTCGCCGCCGTCTATGGCGCCACCAAGGACGCATGCAGCGCTAGAAACTCCACCGCCTCCTCCACCGGATCCTGCTGTCGTGTCCCCTGCCAAGCCTCCGCTAAAGCCGCTCCCTACGATGCCCTCCAGCACCAGGTCCGATGAGCCGGAAGCATGGACTCCTCATACTGTTACACGCGGCCAATAGTCTCAAAATAGCCTCAGGATTCTGGCATACACGCGGAAACAGCTCTTTGTAATTTACAAGTCACATCTACAGTCACCCAGGTCTAGTACAAAACAATAACGATCAGTCAATCTAAAACCCCAAATTCAATGCACTTTCACACAACGTCTTGAATCGGGCCCCCCGACACGCGACTGATGGACTCGACATCGATGAAGACGGAAGACCGGAACTGCGGCGGCTATCGATCTCGTCTGAGCACTTCATTTGTAAACTGCTGAACGAAACGTACCGGCATCGACGCCCTTTTTGACACCATCAACCCCGTCCGGCCGCTGTCCGCCGACCCCGCTCCTTGTGCGCTGCGCGCGTTGAGACTGCTGAGCAACGAGTTGGTATATAATTTGCACAGTGGGAAATTGAACACCAGGTGCCTGAAACCGCACGCGTCCTATTAGACACAAATTTCTGAGAGAAGAAAAAAAGCAACTCGCAAGCCGATGGGATCGGTGAGGAAAAGAATCAAGTCGATGATCGCGCAGAGCGAGGTAGCGAGCCCGGTTTGCATGGTCACTGATTTGGTCTCAGTAACCCATTGCAATGGAACAGATAACATGGAATGCGCACCCCGTATAATACGGTCTACAAGGATGTCGGAGCCTTCCATCCCTGTCTTGTGAGATGCCTGCGAACCATCGGTAAATAATTTTTTGAAACAACCACTGAAAACTTACCCTGGTTATAGACGAAGGAATTTTTAAAAAAAAAAAAAAACTGTGATCATGCAGATGAAGATGTATACGCACAGGTGTGTTACTTGAATGAAAAGGCACTTATAAGGGTGAGTACGAAAGATGGAGAGAATCAACACACCAAAGATAGTAGCGATGAGCACGTCGCCGATGCACTCCGCCGCCAGCCAGGCGATGACCACGCTCTGGATTCAAGAGTCAGATGCCGCAGAATGACGGTGAAGATTTATGGTACCTTGAAGCGGATGAATTCACCGAAGTGCGGCATCAGAAGAACCTCAACGGTCGTTGCTTTGAATCGTTGAGCCTGGAGCCAGAACAGCCAATGCCTGGTACGTACCCATGCCTCCGGCTGGAGGACGCACTGAGTTTGCAGTAGTTTTACGACAAAGAAGGAAGAGACCCACCTAGTCCCGTCAGCGCACACGCCGCGACGAACAGTGCGAGCCATATATTTCCCGTTACAGTCGAAGTCGTAATAACCCATAGCCGAGATAACCCATAATTCCTTCTAACCCATAGATTTTTGGGCCCCACCTTCAATGTTAGTAGTGTACTGAGTACGAAAAACCCATAGCTCTTAAACCCCATACCTGATACCCATGGCGGGGGGTCAAAACCCATACCTAAAGCCGTCTTCAGCCCGTAAATAACGTAAAATAACCCCCAAAAATAGCCCATTGTTCTCTGCCCATGGCAAAGCTGAAGCTCGACGTTATAAAACGTGGCTTGACGTCGTTTCAGGGGACCCTCAAATCGAAGAAGGATGCACTCTTGGCACGGCTCGCGCGAAAAGAGAAGATTTCCGACGAAGAAGAGCACTGGCTCGATAATGATGCAACGATGTGGACGAATGCGCTGCTGGACGTCATGAAACAGATGGAACGCACAGGTGTTCTTCAGACGGCCAACATACTCGATCTTGAAGAATTGGTGAACATGCCTGAAGAACAGGTTCGCGAGCAGCTCACGGACGAGGAGATAAAAAATGCCGTTCAAGAAAAGCGTGCTGGAGAGCAGGACAGGGAGGTAAATGGGGGCGATGACGACAACTACGTCGACAAGGATCCGCGTCCCACTCGAGGTGAAGTCCTCCAAGCCTCCGCGATCCTTCGGCGCTATGTTAGGGAGAGCGGTGATACGTTTGCGCGGCAAATGGAAACCATCCTCGGTCGATTCTCACGTCAAACCCGTTTAGAACAAGTGAATTCTCTTGTAGAGACGTCTATTACTGATTTCTTCTCTTCTGCGACTGTGTAGGTACTAGAAATACACGAAACAATCAAAATCTTGCTTTTTTGACGATTTTTTTCTGAAGTCCTGAGAACCCATACCACCCTAAAACCCATAGCCCTAGGCCGTTACCGACAGCTATGGGTTATTACGACTTCGACTGTAACAGCTTAACACGCCATGCATAGAAGAGCTGCACAAGAGAGGCGATCATGGCCTAAAAACTCATGAGAGCGCGCGCTAACGGAAGAAAGACTGACGTACTGTCATTATCGGATCTGTTAATGGATAGCGAATTATACAACGGAGCGAAGAAAGAGAGAAGAGACTGCGCACCCGTCGCAAACACTACAAGCAATGGTATTAAAAAAACCGAAGATTTGATCAAACTTACGCCAATTTGCTTGGGCCAGAAAAGCGACATCGCCTGTGGTTTCGGGTTAATGGGTGCGCGAACACGAAAAATAGCGCGCAAACACGGACCAAAGTGGATAATCAGACAATCGTACAGACTGTTTATTGCGCAAAATTGTCAGTCGCTGATTTTGGCGCAATATATGTGCCATACTACGCGAAGTCGAAAAAAGTATTAAGCGTATCAAGAATGAAAATGCAAGCCACCTAAATTTGGTCAGCAATTAATCTCAAGAACGACGCGTATACCAGTACAAAGATCTTCGTCCACGTTTGATCGCTGAAAGAACGCGTTAGACGAGCAAATAGTACGCGAGCAGGTACACATACCTCCCGAACTTTGTAAAGTAAAATAAGTTTGGTTGATCATAACGCCTGAAAAACGCGTAATTTCGGCTGCGCAACAGGATAAACGCGTAACTCGCCATAGAGAGCCACGTTGAAGAGAAAGCCGATGAACATAGGCCCGTGGGCTAGTTCTGCTGGGCCGTAGGATTCGAGAGGCTTCATGGGGTGCATTGCAGAAGAGTTAACTTGGGCGAGGCAATGAGACGGTGGAAAAGGTGAAAGGAGAGAACGGGGAGTCGCCCGAGATGGCCGGCATAACAAAGTTCTGTGGCTTGCCCGATTTGGATTGAAATGTTTGATCGGCTGCAGGTCTCTCTCGCGTCCATGTCCATCCCATCCTCTCTCCGTCGCGAAACATCATTCCCGGCCCGGTCTCGGCCTGCCCTTCCTCCCGCCAAGAAAGTGAAGCGCTCTCAGTCCTCTCCGCCAGCGGAGAGCACAAAACGTTGCCCCCACCCCTTTTTGATTTCGGTTTGATTTCAACCTCCCCCCTTGGGTATCTACGGAGTTTTTGACGCCGGCCATAGTTCACGCAATCAAAATAACATGTGCCAGCTCGTCTTACTCGTCGGCTCAAAGTGTTTTGGTTTCTTGCTTGCAAAGTGAACCTAAGGCTTTGGAACCATGTTCAAATGGTAGAAATCCGTCTTTCCTGGTCGCGCCTTTCTAACCTTGAACTTAGTCCGCACCGACCTCATCCCCTTTGTGCGTGTGTTTTTTGCACCCGGGGTGATACAGATGGTCGAGAAGTACGCACCTTTCACCTTCCTCTACAAATCCTCCTCCTCATATTGCCAAGGACTTTCGATTATTATGATATTGAAGCCCTCCCGCGATCCAACCTCTACTCATGCGCTTTGCACATTTTTGCGGAGTATATTGTCCGGTGCTCTGCGGCTGGAGATGTGGGGGGCGCCTCTTCGGGCGAGGGCACTGGTGCTGGTGCTGGTGCTGGCGGGCCGTCCCGTGGTGGAGGAGAAGGTGGAGGTGACGGTGCTGCACCGGGGGGTGGGAATGATCCCAGTGGTGCCTTCCCTCAAGCAACTGGCCCCTTCGGTCCCTCTGCACGACGAACCATATCAACGGTCTTCCAGAGCCCCCTCGCCACCAAACTCAAAGGTCATATACTCACGCAGTAGGGCACAAAGTCATCACCGGGCAGCAATCGTTTTGGGTCCACATTCAACCAAACTCAAGTCTTCCGTCCTCTCTAGATCTTGACAACACCCAGAGCACCCTTGTTTCAATCCATCATGCAATGCGCAAGAGCTCTCTAACGAGCTTCCTCCGTAGAGGATAAATCTTGGTGATGATACAAAGCCAAACGAATTCCACTACGCCAGCGCTTTTTATACGTCAAATGTCGTTGCAAATTGTGTTGCCCATGTTTTGACTTACCACCACCACCCTCTTCTGGCCGCGATTGACCCTGTCATGGTTTTGTCCTTCGTGGTGGACCCTCGTGTTCTCCTGGGCACCATCCCCAATGAAAACGGGTATCTCTTTCGTGTAAAATTATTATCCGTACCATCAGGACCACTTGAAGTAGGCTACCACGTAGCATTTCAAGCATACCGCACTGTAAGTTGAGATTGTTCAGTGGTCAACACCTTACTGATGTTCTTATTCTCCAGTTTGTACAAAATAACTGGCAGAAAAATATTACTGAGAATGAAAGGGTGGCCGCCGATGCATATGATTTCGTCATTGGCCCGGTTTGCGAGGTGAGTTTTTCTGTGTGGCTGTTGAATGCAGCTCTTATTGCCCTTAGAATCCAACCGCCAACTTTGGGATCGCGAAATCTTTGGATGATGGAGGGCCCCGCCTCATCCAAGTGGCGGCATGTTCCCTGGTTGCAACATTATGGCTGAATAATAAAATTGTAGAAGTATGGGCCCTTTGAGTTCTCCTGTTCAAATGCTTACTACTAGTACCACACAGATAGCAGAGGAGGAGCGAAGAAGTCCGCCGTAAAGAAGGATTCCTCCAGGGTGGAGGACTTGAAAACCTATGAAACTTTCTTTGTTGTACCAAGTAATATCCAGGAGCAGGTACACATACTATCTGCGACTGCCTATCCGGCCAAACTAAGTATCCGGCCACTTGCCTAGTACAAGTCGGTGCAATGTATGATAGTCAAATTTGGTCGTTGCTGGTTGGACTATAACGTATGGGGACCTTGCATGTCAGATTTGAAGGTACGGGAAGGCGGCAATCAAACGTGATGGAAGTTTCGGGACAAAATGCCGAGCATGGCACCATCATTTCTTATCCCCGGCCGGCCCTCTCGCCCGTCTTTTTCTTATTGCTCCCCTAATTCTTCGCCGATTCACAAGTGCGGGGGTCCGTTCTCATCCCATTTCTCGGGGCAATGGCCCCAGTACCATGCTATACGTAAAAAACCTCTCACTCGTCTGCTTAATCCTCGAAACAAACCTTGCCTTGATTCCGAGTGGCACAAAGTGGCCACCACTGTAACGAGCCAACAATGTCTGCTGGGGACCTGGATTTAACTCGGTCATTAAGAATACCGATAATGCATAATGCCATATCGATCGCGCTTTTAATGTCAGACCTCCCGTTCAAGGCTGGGTAACGTTGAAAATCACCCAACTTGGTTGACGCATACAAATTGATTTTTTTGGAGGGGTAGTTGGGATATGGGTGACCTAGCTTGCTTACAGGTATGTCCTACCACATCCAGTTAAGGCATATGTATCTTTATTTGGGCCCTAAATACCCTCTGTCCTTTGCACGGTATGAAATTTGCCCTGCACTCGATCCCAGTCATCCTCCTTGGCGGGCAACCGAAACAGTGGTGGTCCCTATATATGTGTAGTTTGAGGGTATGTGACACTTTATTTCGATCTAATAAATGATTCAAGACACGCTGGCATGGATAACACAAGTGCCAACGGACGATTTCGACGGGTGGCCGGATAGGCCGTTTTTGCCGTTTTTGGCATCCGCTCACAAAAGAATTCGCCCATGTCATGAAATGGTCATGTAAATTCGCGAAAAAATCTCAAATGACTCGCAGGGTGTATGCCTTCGATTAAGACCCTATATACTTGTATTAGTTACACTATGTGTATGGGCCCGTGACGATAAATGCTAAGGTGGCCGAGATCCCAGTCTCTGATAGTACCTCCCGAACTCTGCAAAGTAAAGATAAGTTTGGTTGATCATAACGCCTGAAAAACGCGTGATTTCGGCTGCGCAACAGGATAAACGCGTAACTCGCCATAGATGAAGAGAAAGCCGATGAACATATGCCCGTGGGCTAGTTCTGCTGGGCGGTAGGATTCGAGAGGCTTCATGGGGTGCATTGCAGAAGAGTTAACTTGGGCGAGGCATGAAATGGTGGAAAGGATGAAAGGAGAGAACGGGGAGTCGCCCGAGATGGCCGCCATAACAAAGTTCTGTGGCTTGCCCGATTTGGATTGAAATGTTTGATCGGTTCGTTGATCCTTTTTCTGCCTCGTTTGCGTTCGTCGATATGACCTTATCTAGATATTGTATTCGGTAACACGTGTATGGTAATACAAGATGAGTGCAGGTGAGCAATATTATACAGCAATTCATATCTATATATATCCCAATAAAATTAGCGTTAAAACCCAGGGGAAGAGAGAAAGAAATGGCGGTCATGATCAGACTACGCATGTCAGAGATTCTCCGGAACGTTGGCTCTCTCCCTGCATTCGCAGTTTGCGCCGCACGGCAGCTAAACTCTCCTTGAGCGCCTTCAGGTTGGTCTGTCCTTTGATCTACCAGGCGAAGCCGTCAGAACAGGAAAAGACAGATCAGATTCAGAAGCACATACCAGCCAACCGTCGAGCGCTGCAGGCCCCAACAAGGCTTCCCTCCGAATGTGTTCCTAGAACCGAGGCGTCGATCAGTATCAACCGTAAAGATAGCTTTTCTGTACTGACGTCTGTCAGTCCCAACCCAGTGATGGCAACAACTGGAAAATCGGCGAAGCTTTGAGTTCGAACGGAGGCAATTAAGGTTGGACATACTATGACAAGGAGCCCATCCCCGCTCCCGCCCTATCTTCCGCATTTCCTCGGCCGCGGTCTGTTTTGACTAGGGTCAGCGCAAGCCATGGGCCGATGCAGGGCACTCACCACTCCATCCATCCTGAAAGCGAGCAGCTAATGAGAGGGTGTGGTGGACAGATGGTATAAAGGAACTGACCGTGGCATGGAAACATCACTGTTCGAGAATTGAGGAAGGTTAATAAAGATCAAGACAGGTGTGGGTGAAGGACGTACGTCCATACAACGTCTGGGTGAACCTCCCGAAATACTTCGAGTGCATTTATCCCGTCGTCTGCTTGATGTGTCGTGACATTCAAGCGCTTCAGCATTGCGACTAGGATCTTCCGGCTGATAGCGTCTGTGCAATTTAGTCAACCTTCGCTAGAAGAAAGAAGCGAATAGCACGAACTGTCGTCTACGACGAGGATTGTCAGATGTGGCTCATTCTCGCTGGCACTTGTGGCGCTAGAGCTAGCGGCGGGGATCTGTATAGGAGTGGGTGGGGCACGGGTCTCCCTTGCACTCGCGCCATCTGAGTTAACAGCGGTGGGGATCGCGATTGGAGTGGGTGGGGAGGGAGTTTCTGTTTCGCTTGTGCTAGCGGTGGGGCTCGTGAGTGGGGTAGGACAAGGGCCATTAGAGCTAGCGGTGAGGCTCGGCACAGGGCTTGGTGGGGTATCAGCACTTGCGCCGTTCAAGCTAGCGGCGGGTACAATCAAAGTTGGTGGGGTAGGAGTAGACGGGGTATCAGGATCAGGATGCCCAAGTCCCTTGTCTCTCTCGGGCGGGATATCAGGATCGGGATACCCAAGCCTCTTGTTCTTCTCGAGCGGCGTATCGTCCGAAAGCGACGGCGTCAGTGGCAACTCAGGCGACCTAGACGCGGGCTCCGACGAAAAGAAGGTCCGGCGCATCGCGCGTGGCTTGTTCGCGGGCGCAAGCTCAAGGTCCTCAACGGGTAATGTAACAGTGAAGATCGACCCTCCACCCGAGCGGGACTCGACGCCGATCGTGCCACCCATCCGGTCGACGATGGACTTGGTTATGTGCAGGCCTGCGAAACGAAAGGGTTGGCGAGCAAAGAGGAAAAGAGGGACTGATTCATACCCAAGCCCGCGCCGGGCGAGAATGAATCCGCCTGCGTGAACGGGTCGAAAAGCTTGTTCAAAAATTCCGGGGCGATACCACGGCCGGTATCTTCGACTCGCAGGGTGATTTGCGGAACGACCTGCCCTCTGGATCAGTCCCGGGCCCCGACACGAGCGAAATAGTAATGAGCCCCTCTGCAGTATACTTGAAGCTGTTGGAGACCAAGTTGTTCAATATCCTGTTGCCAAATGGCGATCAGCCAAGTGGTACATAGACACATAAGTGAGCGCGCCGACCGCATAAACCCAGACGCATCCAAACTGACCCACCACCCCTTCAGCATCGACCTATCTTCGTACTCCACCACCAATTCCACGGCGGGAGACTGCTGGGGACCATATTGCGCACCCGACGGCGCGGAAATCGTCTGCCACTGCAACCGCCTCAACTGGCAGGATCGCACATTCTCCAGTGTCATCTGCGCGAGGTCTACGAGGACGGGGCGCGGCCGCGGGTTGGTATTGTCTCCGCTATCGCGCGATGACTGCGACATCTTCCCGAAATCGAGTCTTGGTCAAATAAAGGTTAGAAGCGGTTCAAAGGGTGGAGAGCCAACTACTCACACGTCGTCGACTATATCTCGGAGCGCTGTACCGCAATATTCCGCGGAGCTTCGGAGAATGAGCACATCAAAGTTGGCGAAACAAACTACGCACTCGAGCAAGGCAGGCACCATAGATAACTCTCCTGATGCAAAACAATCGCGGATGAGATCGAGTTGCTGAATAGCATAAATTTTTAGCAGCAACATTAATCTAGAAAATTAGAAACCCTACGCCCAAAAGGCCGTGCAGCGGTGTCCTGAGTTCATGAGTAAAGACAAAATCTATAAGCCCCGGAACACCCAACACAGAGAAAGTGCTCATCTTATTTGCGAAACGAAGCCTGGATAATTGTGTCAATGGGAGGAGGGAAAGACAAGCGTGGTGTTTACTTGTTTTAGCAGCGTCTGCCTCAACGATCGTACGCTGTGCCAGGTGGGCGACGCACATCGCTCCCAGATTGCTCACAAACGTCACATCTGTCGGGTTGAAAGTTGCGAACGGGGCAGCCGACGCGACGACGATGAGCAGGTTTGGCCGATTGGCGCTGTAGAATGGCAGAGCGATATGAGGAACGGTCCCTGAGGCCGCGAAAGCCTTCCTGCCGCGTTCAGATGGCGGGGTAGAAAACGAGGTTTGGGATAGGGAGGATAAAAGTGCTTCAAGGCCTGAAGCAGCTCCCGAACCAGAAAAGGCAGAACAGCCGGTCTGAAATCGACGTGAGTTGGAACTGGAAAAGGGCGATATTCGACATACAACGAAATGCATGTCGAGAAATTTAGCAATCGCCGTCATCGCTTCGGGGGTATCGAATTCGTTCTCAAGGTTGCTGTAGACCGGGGAGCTTGAGCAGCCTAGAATCCGTCGTGTTTTGCGCGGCCCCGGATGTTCTACCCAACTATGTGATCGTTTTCGGCGGCCATTTATCTGAAGTAGATTAATATGCGGGTTCGCATGTCTCGAAAAGATAAACCGTACATTTGTCATGTGAAAAGACGTGAGGTCGACGATGACAGCGAAATCGGCCTCGAGCAACTCTTGGAGCTGTTCGGCTGCGTTTGTGAAAATGCCATCGGTCAATGCCTCCACTTCACCGCCTCGCAGACCCGGGGTACTTCTTCCAGACTCGGAGCCCTGCACAGGCGGATCCGTCTTGGCGGTCGTGTCCATGATCGCCTGCTGGCTCGGGTCCACCAATGCCGTCTGAAGGAACAGACCGACGGCATTCCGCAGGCGCATCTCCTTCCCTCTGCGCCAGCCCTCCCAGGTGGAGCGCAACTGCACCGAGAGCATTGACGAGAGATCGTCGAGGACTTTGCGCTGGGTGTCTGTTAACTTTGAGAACGGGCGGTTCGACATGAGGGCGATGACCCCGACCGTGACACGGTCGGAGTTCTGCGGGTCGGAAGGGTCGATCTCGAGCATAATGGGGACGCCGACGTAGCCTCTGACACCGTCGGAGCTGACTTCGCACCATGGATTTTGAGCGAATCGCCTGCAATGACAAGTATTTAATTGAGACAAGAAAAAAAGAGGCTGGACGCACCAGTCGTTGCCGATCTCGACGAGCTCTGTGGTTTCGCCGTTCTTTTCAAGACGACATGACCACATATGCTTGTTTCCGTGACAAGCTCTTCGCCTAGTGTTACGGGAAAGTCTCCGGCTTTGCTCACGACGACTGGACGGCAGCGTTGTGAAACAGCGAATGGTCAAAAAAAATTGGAGCTAACCTTGGACGGCGTTATGAAACAAACTGATGGTGCTACAGTCGTCCTCAAGTCAGTGCAAGTTTACAAGGCTCAAGTCCTGTTCGTACCACACCGGTGCAAACGGGAAGAAGGAATTCACAAGGGAAGAGCATCGATGAAAGTTTTCTGACTGATCCTGCCGGAACAAACTTTGGAGAGTTAGGGGGTACTTATAGAACACAAGACCTCGCACGTACTTGTACTCTTGGATAGTCTGCCGCAATTCAAGATAAGTTGGGGACGACAAAATAAACAAGATCTCGTACTTGCAATCGAACGGCCTCCTCGTCGGCACGGGGAGGAGGCAAGTAATTGTACCGGTCATAGAACTCTGCAATTACCCGGGCAGTTTCAGGGGATATCTATGCGATATCTCAGTGCCATGAACCTTTGTAGTAAAGGTTCTGTACCTCTCCCGGAGGATACAGTGGGACGTCGAACGCAGGTGGAGATGGTGCCGACTCGGAATTTCTTCTGGGATTGAGCGGAGGCGGAGGAGCGCGCTCGTTTCCCTTCGCATAGTCTCGGAGAAAGAGGGTCCACTGGGTCAAGGGGTCCAGATCCTCCTCACTCATAGTTTGTGGAATTTGTTCGTCATGACCTGAGGACCTCAAGTATTGGTTTAAGCGAGTGTCGTAAGGTTGGAGTAAGGGTGAGACTCGATCTTGACTTGGAGAACGTCAAAGGAGCTTCAAGACGCCGCTACATGCTCATTACGTCCATAGAGTATATACAAAGTTCATGCATCGAGCTCGCCGCTCCTCTGTCTCCAAAGGGAAAAGACTCGATTCCATTCGCAACAGCGCCAACACACCGATCACGGTTCCAATGTAACGAGATGTTCACGATCCCGCCCCAGACGCGGCGAACTCGACCCTGCAACGATGTGGTCTGCCACTTAGGATATTAAAATGAAAGGCAAAGTTTAATTTCATCGAGCCGCTGAGTGGCCGAAAGTCGGATCATCAAAAGTTTCAAACTCCGCATCTTGCTTTCCACCTTTGGCACCGTACACACCGCACGTTGTTCGTTGTCCTATATCACTTTGTGATTATTAATTCCAATGTTCTGAATCAGACCATTGGTTTTTTTCTGAACCTAGGTATCAAGTCAGCTTAACAAAATTGAACCATGTTGAAGTGTTCAAGTTGTTGATGGAAGTTCTCGTCTTTCCGGAATCACAGTGGAATTGGAACGGGCGCGAGGACTCGAGGCTATGCTCGGTCACAACGCCGTCATGCGGCGCACACACACGTTAATTCAACCAAGCGCAAAAGTAACAGAGCATAATAGAGCTCTTGGCAAGTGATGTAAAATGAAATTTATTACATCAAGTCTCAGGCGTTTCACATTGTGGAGCTGACAATTTACACTATTTTTTGGTTGTCTGACTGTATTTTGGGCAGCGTTACGATTGTGGAGCAAAGTTTTTGCATCAAGTTCGCTTAGTCTTTCAGCACATTTTTGTTTTACATCAGTTGCCAAAGAGCTCTAATGCTCGAGGCTGGAAAAGTTATATCTTTATGAACCCTTCACCATCTGCGACGCCGGAAAGGCGCCAAGCAGGAACCGCGGCCGGAATGGGGACCCTGAGGGTCCCGTGAGTGTTGACAGCCCTGCGATAAGTCGTACAGGCGGCCGACAACAGGTCAGGCAAGAAGGTGGCTAGGGAAGTATACCATGCTTACAAGGACATGGACCCCCGTGAACATGAACAAGCCGCAAGGAACGGAGGGCTACGAGACCATCGGCAGAGGTCGACGTTTTCGCCTATCATCCCGAACATGAGAACTGTACGGGAGATAAACGTCGAGTATTATCAAGCGGATTAGATTCACGTACGAACTGGGAAAAAGTCAGCGCGCACAGCACGCGAATCTGAGTGACGGTGCGACCCAGCTTGTGACGAGATTGGTGACGACGTCCTATGTACAATCTAAAGAGACGAAATAAACGACCGACACGTCAATGTGAAAACATATTTACAAAACGATGAGAATCGTAATCGTTATTGCGGTCCAAATAGTAACGAAGACCGTAAAAACCGCTGATTCGACATCAGTAAAGAGGAAAGTAAGGACTTCAATGTAACAACATACTCGGGAACCCCATTACTGCCATTTCAGCCGCGAGAAGACCGAAGACCGTGACAGCTAGGAGAATCCACTGTGATATTCTTTTCAGCCTCGTAACCAAAGGGCAGCCGCGAGTCATTACCAGACATTAGGATCTGCCTATAGGTTATCGAATCTGACGAGTCCGATCCGGAGCTGCACCGACTGCATATATGCTGGGGTTCAGGACGACCAAGATGGGTTTCGGCATCGACGAGGAAGCGCTCATGTTCAGAATCCATTGCCAAAGTCAATGTGTAAAGGTTAGTGTGTTGAAAGCGAGACGTTGTAGGTGTGTTGCAGAGGGTGCGTTTGAAAATCCTGGCGTATGTATAGATAGCCTTCGAGTTGTCGTGTCCAAATCGTGCACATATCAAAAAGCGTGCTGACCGCAGCTGCGCCCAGCAGCCCAATCCTCATTGAGTCAAGATCTCACTGGTGGCAGTTCAGACGACATCCAGACTGAGCCATAAACAGGACAGGACGGCGGACATTACAGAGCAAAGTCGAATTCTTCATGTTGCACAGTTTATATCGTGGTCCTAAGTGGATGAGACAGTTTCTGTGTTATCCTACCTGGAGGGGGTGACGTGGCCAGGCGGCCGCCAGGGTGATCTCAGTCCTGCTCCGGCTTGACGGATTGCCTTTGGGATTGAAACGGCCGGGATCATGCGAGCAAAATCTAGAAAGTCAACACATCTTGTGGTTTCGAGGAGAACAGCGATTGCACAAAATGCATCCCTACGCAAGTAACGCCGGCAGCAACGCAAAAAAACTTGGGCTTTGAAGTTGTTTCGAATGGTCAACTTGGTCTGAGCGCAGACGCAAGCGTGAGAGCAGGAATCGGTCCGAGCAGCCGACTTTTGATTGGAACCCTAACCAGGATTGGAACCCTAACCAGCGTACCAGGCCTAACTTGAACCTCCACCACACCGAGCTTGAACATGGCACTCATCGTTGTCTCCGTTTGAGCTTACCGGCTCGGGATAACTCTTTCGAAATTCCTACCACGCTCGGTCTGACACGACAGTAGTCTCGCGCCTTCTGACCAAGTTGGCGACTTCCTCAACACTGGTGTATTCAACTTGAATCTTGAACGCGCATCAAACGCGCATCGACGTTGCTGATGAATTACTTATTCTATGGGAGACGGCAGGAGGCGCACAGCCGATTCTATCTTATGGTTCGCGGGTATTGTCGACGGGAGCATGTGATCTCGGTAACCAACAGGGCATTGAATCGTGAATCTTCACCGGAGACCAACTGAGCTCCGAATCGTGAATATTTCTTGGAAGCCGACAGTGCTCCGAGTCGTAAATCATTACTAGAAACAAACTCGGCTCCGGATCGTGAATAATGATTGGAAATCAACAAGGCGCCGAATCGGACGAATCTTTAGGTGCTTTATATCCTCATCATTATCCCGATCCCCTCCCGCGTAGATCCACTCGCCTGCGAACCTAATAAATAACATGGATCCGGTATTCTCTTTCTCCTCTGCTTTCAGTCGCCAGCGACAGTTATTTTGTTATTTTTCTGCCATATTCATTTTCACGCAAATTTCTACCTTCAAACCACTCTGGCGATGTTTGCTCCTCTTTTTTTGGGTCTGGTTTTAATAATAATGCCCTTCAATGTCGCCATGCTCCATGATACTCAGGTCGGCGCCATTGACTGCCACTCACAAGTCCTTTATTTGACCAAGAACTTATTCTGTAGTCCACCCAACCTGGAGATCAAGCTGTCTTCCATTTCAACTACATGGTAAGTCTATTCATTTTACTGTGAGCCCACTCGATTGCTCAGCGCTCAGTGTCCACCAGGATCACACCGTTACTCGATCCGCATTTGACAAGCCTCGCGGTTGGAAGGAAGGATGCGAATCTCCATTGTGAGTTTTGTAGTCCTTGCAGTTTTGTTTCGGGCACATCCTAACGCTGGTGTATAGTATGCCTGCCCTTGCCAACGGGCCTAGTTGATTCGTGGTCGACCTGTATCTCGACTTATTCCTCTCTTTGGTCGCCTGGGGCCGAAGTTCGATACAGAATACCCGGAATGGATGTGCCCCGGAAGTTGAGACCTAGGTCAGACATCGTGCTCAAGTAGACATTCATTCAATGTCCAGGAGACACCAGTAATTATTATGTGAATCGTGGTTCTGTTCTGTCGAAAGTTTGTAAAATACACACGAAAGAGTGAAACAAGCTTCAACGCTCGTCACACACCCGCCTTTTTGTACATACATGTATCTTGGAGGGGAAAGCGAGCTGTACAAAAACGTGTCAAAAATCAGGCGAGTTCAGCGTGCACCCTGGTGTAACGGCCGTCGGTGATTCTCAGGCGATTTGTTCCGCTTGCGACGCCGTTTGGCTCTCAGTTCTGGAGCTGTCAAGATTACTTGTAATGCTTTTGCTACATACGGACAGGATTCGTGGCCAAGAAAAAATACATTTTCCACATCGGTGTTGTCCTCCAAAATTATAACATATAGCAGTCGACAAAGTATATTAGGACCGTTCATTGGGTCGAGCATATGATTCGTTCGTTCGTCATTCATCCTTCGGGATTTTTGGCCCCGCCTTTGTCTGCTTCGGAGAGCATAACAACACTGGCACTGTCATCGTCGAGGTCGATCCCCTCGGCGGCCGCACGCCTATTGAACTCATCGACAGCCTCCTTGGACGGAGGCTCCGGTTCCCAGGTGGCATCATTCCACCCAAATCTAACGCACATCAGTCCGACATCTTTCCAAGCTGGACAGAACAAAGACCGACCCTTTCCAAAACACGAGCCAGTAGAAAATGCGGCCGTGCGTGCTATGCAGTTTTGTGTAGCGGCCGTAAATACCCTGAGGCTCGAAGAACCTCTCTTGGACTGGGCACCCAGGACGGCTGCACTGCTCTGCCGACGCGCTGTCCTCGGTCTGTTGAGGAAGAGGATCTGTGGACAATGAAACGTCAAAACCCGGGTGACGACATGAAAGAATACAACTGACGGCCGCTAAAAGGGAAAAAAAAAATCAACGTCAGAGCCGGGTGTGAAAAGGGCCACAGAGCAAGACTCACGCTATGCAAAGCGGACAGTAGAACGTGCCCTCGAGTCGAGAATCACCGGGGACGATACCCACACACGTATAGTGGTACCACCTGTCACAACCGTCCCTGTAGAGCAATATAAGTACTATAAAAGTGAGCAGCAAACGAAAGCGTACTTGTCACACCCAACAAACTTGCCCGCAAACTAAACGCAGCGTCAGCGAACGGTCCATGAACCGAGATTCCAAACAAACCTCGGGCACGGTCTGCGTGATGGCAGGCCACACTACATCCGCGTCCGCCTTCTTCTTCTTCTTCCCCTTCTCTTGCTTCCCGCTCCCACTCGGACCAGCATCCCGCTTTTCAGAGCGCAGACGTGCGCGTTTGGACGGTGGCCCCTGCGTCGAATCCACCTCGGGCTCCTGCGGCTTCGCCTTGCGCTTCTTGGCGCGCGGAGCGACAGCTACAGGAACGACGCCGGCGGGCGGGAGCCTGAGACCAGACACTGTGGGCCGACTAGGGGACACCTGCGGCAGGGGCGCAGGGATATCCATTACCTCGCTCTTGGGCAAACGCGACACTGGGGATGTAGGCGAGGGCGATGTCGACGGGCTTTCTGCTACAGATGGTGTGAAAGGCGAGAGAGGGGACATGAAAGTATCAGAAAGCTCAGCGAGGTCGGGATACGTTGAGCTTTGGCGCGGGGGAGTACTCTGGGACCGAAAAGGTGAGGGAGAACGTTGTGAGCGTGGCAGGGCGGTCGGGGTTGCTCTTCGTTCTGGGATCGATAGAGTCAAGCGCGGAGGCGAATTTTTCAGGATCTGGGACCCCAGCATTGGGGAAGGCGTGACAGAAGAAGGTACGGCAGGCTGCACTTCCGGCGATCGTAAAGGGGCGGGGGACGGGTTTGATTGAGAAGATATCATGTTGAGCACGGACAGTTCTTCTCGTAACGAATCCGCAGAGGGGGATTGTGGTAGGATGATGCTCTGCGGCTCCTCTGTAGGAGCCCTCTGAACATTTGCGCTTGAAACTTGAGGGAGAACCTGGGCTTGTTGTGCGGGCGCGGTGAGTTCAGGAAGTTCAGGCGTCGGACTACGACAACGCTCGACAAACGAAGGAGGATTTTCATTGGACTGTCGCGGAGATTGCGGAGGGGACAGAGAGGACGCAGGAGACATGGGGTGCTCTGAAATCGCACGGACAGGTGTGGACATCAAGGGGTCGACAAAGTAGTTACCCAGAGTTTCCTGTCGGAGCGACGCGATGGTCCCGTCGGAGGGGGGCGGCTGGTTCGGAAGTTCAGGCGTCGGACTACGACAACGCTCGACAAACGAAGGAGGATTTTCATCGGGCTGTCGCGGAGATTGCGGAGGGGACAGAGAGGACGCAGGAGACATGGGGTGCTCTGAAATCGCACGGACAGGTGTGGACATCAAGGGGCTGGCAAAGTAGTTGCCCAGAGTTTCCTGTCGGAGCGACGCGATGGTCCCGTCGGCGGGGGGCGGCTGGTTCGGGAGGACTGAGTAGGCCTCCATTCCTTCTGGTGAGCTGTCCGGATTAAAAGACAGGGCGCGTTGCGGGAGGGGCCTGAATGAGTAGTTCAAAATAAGACCGGCAGAAAGAAGGACTAGACCATACTTTGGTAGCGCCAGTCTGCCGGAACGAGGGGCGGGTTACCGGTGAAGCAGCAGCAAAGACCGTCTTGGGGATGGGGCGAGAAACACCTCCCCGAAAAGGTCAACGACTTCCTGGCTATTGACCTGCGGTAATTCTTTGTCGGGCATGTTGTCGTCAGCAACTGCATTACTGTGAGCGGAGAATAACATAAGATGAATAAATATCGCACCGAGAGTGGAGGAGGAGTAATCGTTGCGTGGGGATGAGGGAGACGAACCCACTGAGAAACGACACTTGAGACTCGGAAGGGGAAAAAGGACACCACCCACGGACCAGCTACAGATGATGTGGATTTCGGACTCGGGTTTTGGGTGGTATGCCCGCATCGGTATAAACACGTTTAAGAGGACTGGTGGCCATGTCATGATGAAGTGGACCATCGGGAACTAGCGGGGGTGATTTTGAGAACGATCTCAAGAGAACTCGACGCACGGTTTGCCTCAGGATCTTGACGCGTTCCACGAGCTCCTCGATCGCGAAAGACAACAAGTCAATCGATCCAGCAGGGTCTTTTGGTCCTTATGTGCGGACCCATGCCCAGGATGTTCTCCAGCCGCTTAAGACGTGCGAGCTGAGTATTGTGCGAAGTTGGAGGACGTCCGCGATCTGGGCAATGTAGGCCCGCGAGTCTTGCCGGGTGCTTGAAAGGTCCGATGATAATCGTTGTAAATTGGTTTCAATACGATTCAATCTCGCATCTCCATGAGCCTGATGAGCGGCGAGGCCCTCGAGGATGGTCGCAGAGAGCCTTTGGGCCAGGAGTTCGGTGGCGTCTGGTGGCGCGGGGTGTGCTGGTGCGGTCCATAGCCAGGCGCGGTGTATGGTAGTACACTGGGCCCGGGGCGCGGTAGTGCCTGTATTCAGCCTGAGCGCCAGCCTGACCGGGAGGAGGACCACGGGTCGCTGGCTGAGCCGGTGTTCGAGACATTTTCGGCGTCGCGTTTAAAAGAACAGGGCCTCGATCTCTTCAGGAAGAAAGTTAGTCTGAGACAGTTTGGCTATATAGCTCGCACCTCGTGTAAGTAGGAGGAGAGACCAATTGGCAATTGAGCGGCCAAACAAAATCAAGCGCGTACACAATCTATTCGAACTCCGCCACTTGCCGTCGGCAGTCCGTTTGAATTCGGTTCCGTCGCTCAACCAGTTTTATTCTCGTCACGCCCGTCTGTTTCCGGGCCGCTCCACCTGTGTTTCATCTTCTATGATCTCTTTTGTTGGTCTTGGGATACGCTGAGAACGTCCGACATGGAGTCAAAGCAAACCTCATGATCGTTCAAGTACAAATTTCTCCGCCCAACGGCGGTCCGCGTTGGCGTGTGAGAAGGTACCAGCGAAAATAAATAGAACTGCGTAGAAACTTGCGTCCACTCCTAATCACCCCATGGTATCTGCTTTCATTTTGTAGCGACATCATGATTTCACACTAACCGCTCTTATAGCGATTCAAATTCCTTATCCTCAGTGCTGTGGCTGCTTCTGTTTCGGCGGCGTCCCGTAATTTTTTTTCGCTTGTTCGCAACTTCCCGTATTCACATCCTCACCCCAGTGCTCCCACCGTTATATCAGAAAGTTCCAACTGGAGCAGTGAAGCCTCTTGGATGGGCTCTCAACCAGGCTCAGATTCAAGCTGATGGACTGGCCGGTCACCTGAGGGATTTCGACAGCTAGCAAGTTTGCGGAGCCCCATTGAATGCATCTTCATTAACCTTTGCCCTTTAGCGTAAACGGCTCAATCTGGGTCGAGGGTGGCTCGATTGAATACTCGGAAATGCACGAGTCCGCCCCGTATTGGTTGTAGGTGTTGACACGATACACGAGAAACGAGGTTCACCGATGGGATAGCAATGGCATGGTCTCGCTTGCGTTCCAGCTCGAGAACCAGCGGCTCATAGGGCAAGTCCGTGAATTTTTGGACTGGACCCTTGATCATCAAGGAGAAGATGGGTGGCTTGGCCCTGAGCCTTTCGTCGCGAACGCCACAATCCCGCGTCTGCCTTGGCCACGGTACGTAGCTTGGCCTAATCGTCCGGCTAGGACAAACTATTAATTCCCGCGACACAAGGTACCTTCTTCTCATGGGCTTGATAGTACGTCGACCAAATTACGGGCTACAAATTTTCTCAAAGAAGAGTAGCAATATGCGGAAGCAGACCCGACGCAAGCTCCAAGAATTCTGGACGCGATGCACAAATTCATGTCGCTGGCCAACACAATTTGGACAACAAAACAGCAGGGTGATCCATCTCAGGGATTCCAGTTCGATTATCAGTTTGTCCGGTGGGAAGAGGTTCGCACAATGTTCGTAACTGAAAGTGGTTCTCATCCCTTTTTTAGTTGGTGTATTCTCTGCAATGGCTTGTCGACACCGATCCTCGTGGTCAGTGAATGACATTCCTCCCGTTTTAGTCAAGTTCAACATTTCTTTTAGACAAGGCAGACGAACTGATTGAAACCATGCACCTGGTTCGGGACAGTGGGTTCTCCTGGGTATGATCAGTTGAATAATCCACTAGATTGAACCACCACCTGATACAATTTTTTTTCAGAAAAACGATTGGTTCACTCCAGCAACATTCCCCCAAGTCGCGACAACCGTGTTTACCATGCAAACGTAAGACTTCATCTGATCTAAACAGCTATTCGTGGTTACTTATTCAACACAGTCACGGTGTGAACACTGCAGAAGGTTGTTCAGTTTTTGTTTTTGTATGAAGTGAAACATTTCTGACTCTTTTCCCAGCTTTGAAATCCGAAGCTTTAGCCTTCCGCTTTACGGGGGATCCAACCGACAAGCAGAATACAATTGATCGTCTCGACATGTTATATAAATTCCACGGTCGTGCTTCTGGTAAATATTCCATCTTTTCCAGATGAGTTGTGATTTTATTCTTTCTAGGAACTTTCTCTGCCGATGAACACATCGCAGGGTTGAATCCATCCCGTGGGTGCGTATGAGACACCGCCATTGGAGACTGCGTGCTGATATGCTTTTAGAACGGAGCTTTGTGCCGTAGTGTGAGTGTCTTGAATCTCAATATGCCAGCTGGACCTACCGTGTTTCTGTCCAGTGAACAGATTTTCTCTCTGGCGCTGATCTATCAGATGTTCGGTAACAACACCGTCGGTGCGTTGACATACCAAGTCTTTGGAAAACATCACTTTGACCTTCAAATTCTTACGTAGCTGATCGAGCCGAGAAAATAGGTAATACCAATCGATAACAAACCAATGATTTTGCTGAAGCCGCGAAAAGCGTACAATGCATTGCCTGCTGGGATTTTGCACGACTGGAGTGGTAACTTATTTCATTGTGCTTAAAGTCGAAAACAATTAACGAACTTCTCTGCAGCACACCAATACGACCAGCAAGGTGCGTTCACTGTTCTCCATCAAAGATATCTCTAATTTTATGGTCGTAGTCAATCAAATTTGGGCCCAGTCAATCGACCCGCCGCCCTGGGGTAACAACGGACCGAACTCAAACGTATTTGGCTTCGAACCGTGAGCAATTCGAACATAAACCAGGCACGTTAAATAAATTCCAAATCTAGGAACTATCCCTGCTGCACCGTGAATCATCCTCAGGCCTATCCTAAGTTCTGGTCGCATGCGTTCTTCACGGACCCCTCAGCCAACGCAGTCATACATACATTCCTCGGACCCTTCTCTTTCGCTGGCACATTGGCAAATGCAAACCATGTTCAAGGTGAGGACTCGGCGTTACAGAATGGACACTGTTTGAATTTTTTGGTCTTTTAGTCACCGTGGATACCCTCTATCCATTCGGCAATAGTCTAACATACACGATATCTGCTACGAAGGCGTTCGCTTTCAAAATCAGAGTCCCGACGTGGGCGCAGAGCACCGCCAGTACCGTTGCCGTCAATGGGGCCAAAGCAACCACGCTATCGGTCGATACCATGTCTCTTCACACCGTCAAAGCAAGTTATCATCTCACTACATGCCCTCATTATTAATACTGTCTCGCAGGTTGGCGCGGGTAAGACGGTCCTGAAAGTAAACCTTTATGCTCCCCTCGAGGTTGAAGTCCGCACCAACGGCGCGGTTGCTATCACGCGTGGCGCCCTCAACTTTGCCGTTGAGATTACCCACAATACTACAGTTGCTCCTGGACTTCGGTAGGGTTCCTTCATACGGCCGTGATGATTACGGAGTCTTAACATATCTGACTGGCAGGAGCGCTCAGGCAATAGCTGATGTTGTACGACTTTACCCCGACGTCCCGGCAGCGTGGGTCACTCCCGTGAGTCCTTTTTATCGCGAAACATCGCGGGAGTTAAGTTTCGTTGCGCTGTAGTTTGATAACCACACGCACGACAATACGCTTCTGCCCACAAGGTGAGAATAATTATATTTGAACTCGTGATTTCCCTCACTGCGATACCGCCAGCCAATGGAGTCTAGCTATCGACCCAAAGACCATTGTGGTTTTGGATAAGTCCGCCACCGTCAAAAGCATCCCTTACTATGCCTGGGCACCCGGCTCCTCCCCGATAACGATGACGGCTACTGCATGTCTGATTGAATGGGGGCTTACACTCGGGACAGCGTCGGCTCCGCCCCAGAGCCCCAACGCTTGCGTCGGAGAGCACTTCACGGTGAATTTGGTACCTTTTGCTGCCGCAAAATTGCGTCTGGGGGAGACTCCCGTGATGTCAGTTTCTAAATAGTCAGTAAAATTATGCGTCTTTGTATCAGGAAGAAATGAACTGCCAGCGTCGTCAAACATGTACACACAATAGGTTGAACCCCCTGACCATTCATGGACGTCATGCTCGGCCGCAACTTCACGGCAAGCTGGAAGGCCCCCGTTACCTACGACACGCCCCGATCATTTCCGCAGTTGGCGAGTTTTATACATACCATCAACTGACGAACGGCGTTCCAACGGCGAAGTTCTAGAGGATAGCCACCGTGATAGAGGTCTCTCGGCCGTTACATACTGCCAGTGGTAGACATCAAGTAAAATTTGAGTTTGTATAACGGGTACAGTCCCAGGTACCGGTGAACTAGGCATACCCAGGCCGCGGCCGTAGACGAGTCGACGTCGCAAGAGCTGACTGAGACGCAACCTGACTCAAGTCGCATTCATCGCAAAGTTTGCCAAACCTTTTCGCCGATGAAGCATTTCCGCGGCCGCGGGCCCTCCGTCAGAATCGAGGTCACAACCGGCAATCACTATTCTCGATCTTCCGTCAAATTTGGAACATCCCAAAGTTGGTGATGCCTTTTTGTGGCGGACCCTGGGCGGACCTTACCCGGTTGCGAGTCGGAGAGTTTCTCTCCAATAAAATGTGACAACTCGGCATAGGGAATCTTCCTCTCCGTCGCTTTATTATCCCTCTCCGTGAAATGTTTTCTTGGCTATTTTCAACCTGGAGCCAGCCAACGGTCGTGCCTTCCACCAAAATTCTCCAGGATCCATTGAGAAATCGTACATTGGAATGTCTGCGGGACCTCATCCAACTGGGTGGGGGTGGAACATGGCCCCCGACAGCCACATACGACGATTCATGGCCGCTACCGCTGAGGGCATACCATTCTGTATTCCGGGCCATGGAAATCTCACTCCCAGTAGCGGAGCCATCCCTCGACAATGCCCGCAACCGTGAAATAATCGACTCATTCCGAGCCCGTATGCAGTGCGAACTGGTCCGCTGTGTTGACCTCCGAGAGGTCGAACGAACACTGGAATGGTGGCAGTCCGAAAGTGATTGCTCTGTCCAGTCGGCATGGCTTGGATTCTTCACTTGTATATCGTTTCTCCGACATGCTTACCGGTGCGTTCATCGTCCCCGACGTTTTTTCTTTCCTGACGAAAAAAACAGGTGGGGGGTCACACCCATCGTCAGCGAGGCTCAAAGCGAAACCACTGTTGAATTTCCCCAAGAGCTAGATATTCCTTGGGTGGCCCTACAACGGCACTTTGGATTTACATCTCCCAGTGGTTGCATGACATCAATATGTTATAGCAATATGGTCGCAGACGACCACCTCCAGTATAGCGTGACCGCGGGCATGCCCGAAATCCACAGGTCAACTGAATTTTGGAACACGAAACTTGTCATCGACATGGAGGCCAAAGTACGTGGGTTTCATAAATTCGAAATTGAACATCACCTGAGGTTTCCGGTTTAGATTCTCCCCGCTTATCATCTCTTCGCACAGGCGATCGAATTTATGGATTCGGAGAGTCCAGATGCGGCCATGGATGCTTTGAAACGAGCCAACGACATCTTGAAGACTGCCCTGAAATACTTTTTTCAAAATATGGTGGATTCCAACATGTCCCATACGGTCTGGATGGTGAGTCGTCAACCAATGCAGATATTGAAGAGATTTAATTAATATTTTTTGCAGGCATATGTCCAGGGCTTCCAGGGCTGGGCTCTTGACGGCATCGACGGCATTTCCGGAGGTCAAAGTTTAATCTTTCGAACTCTTGATTCTTTCCTGGGTATCCGGCCATGGCCCACGCCAGAGAAGGAGATGCTCCACGTCCCAGAGATCCAGAGAAACTGGCTCAATTGTTTACGAAATTACGATGTCAGAGCGGTCGCCAAAGCGCGGGGTTACGACCAAGTAACTGCTGAGTTGGACTCGCTTGTTAAACAACTTCGGGTGCGCAGTATTCACCAAAGCCTTATGAAATCACTCTTATATCTTCATTAGCTATGGAGGATGGGACACATGCGTCGTATGCAACCGTACGAGTCGGTATATCGTCCAGAGCGTAAGACGATGACAGCAGGCATATCGGTCGTTGACGCGTCGGACGAAGAACAAATGATTCTGCATTTGAAGAAGGAACTTGGTCGCCGCTTGGCGCAGACAGTTTAGATGTACTTTGTTGTTTACTTAGAGGTTTAATAAAATTATCTCCATATTTGGACTCGGGCGTTGAATCAAATCGGTCAGGTGATTTCGGCCGCTTCCGAACGCGTGATGCCGATCAGAAAAAGTTTGGTCTCTCGACGCTTTATTTCGTTCTAACGCGTACCCGTCCATGGCGACTCTTCTCCCACCCCCAAGCGTGTCAAGGTATACCATGGCGTTCCCGAACCCGAACCAGAGCCCCCCAAGCCATCCTCAAACATTGTAGTCCAATTTGTATCGGAGGACGATGGCCAGCCTTTAGCACCTGCGGTCAATCTACCCGCAAATTTATCTAGAGAGGCTTTGGAAGGACTGTTGAACAAGCTTAGCCCGCAGGTATACTCTGTTCTCTGCGTTATACTTCAAATCTCACATTTAGATCCCAGGAAGATCCTGTGCCGTTTCATTTCATGTCGCACTCCCAGAGGATGAAGCCAAGATTCCCGGTGCACCCACCCGGATAGTCATCTCCAAGTCAATCGAGACCGACATCTTAAATCACCCAATAAACTCGCGCTCGTTCACGGAGGAAGATGTGTTCGTCGTGCATTGCTCGCCTCAGAGTGTGTTTCGAGTCCGGCCGCCTACACGGTGTTCTTCTACACTATCCGGTGCGTTCTTATGCCATAAATTAATTAATATATCCCTCAACATATTGCTGCAAGGCCACTCCTCTCCGATATTATGCGCGTCGTTCTCCCCGACAGGGAATTTCCTCGCTACAGGATCCGGAGACACGACTGCGCGTCTGTGGAATTTGGATACCGAGACACCGTCGCATACACTCGCGGGCACAAGGGCTGGGTGCTCTGTGTAGAGTGGGAGGCCATGGAGCGTCGATTGGCTACGGGCGGGCACGATGGCCACGTTCGTTCCTACGAGCCAATCCCCCTTCGATTCCTAATTTTCACTCACTAGGTCCGGATATGGGATCCAAAGACAGGAAAACCGTTCGGCGATGCCCTCAAGGGCCACTCCAAATGGATAACGTCCTTTGTTGGGAACCAATACACCTGTTCGTATATTTTGCTTCGCTTCATATCCTATATCCATGATCGCTCCCAGAAATCCCTCCGCCCCACGCCTAGCATCCTCGTCAAAGGATAACACTGTTCGGGTATGGTCGCTGCTTACACGGAGAGTCGAGTATACGCTGGGCGGACACACCGCCAGCGTTAACGTTGTAAGTGGGGCGGGGTCGGAAAAGGCGTTTTATATACCGCCAGCAGCGACCGTACTGTTCGGTTTGGGGACAGGGCCGTAATCTTTTTTCCTTCTACATGTTCTCATGGATGTCCAGGGCCGGCAGCTTCACATCCTCAAAGATCATGCCCATTGGGTGACTACGCTTGCGCTCAATACTGACTTTGTCCTCCGGACTGGCCCCTTTGACCACACGGGAAGAAGCCGGCCTCCGAGGAAGAGGGTATGTTATCTTGTATTAGGCACAAAATCCTCAGCTGACACCTCTATCCAGCACAAAAACTTGCCCTCGAGCGCTACACCGCCATCCTTAACACCACGCCTGAGCTCCTCATCTCCGGCTCGGACGATCACACGCTCTTCCTGTGGTCGCCCTTCCCGACGGGCAATACCGCCGTCGCCTCTGTCGGACCGACAACAAAGACGAAGCCGCTGGGGCGGCTGGTCGGCCACTCGCTGCAGGTCTCGCATGTCTCGTTCTCCCCCGACGGCCGCTGGGCCGCGTCGGCGTCGTGGGACTCGTCCGTGCGGATATGGGAGGGCGGACAGGCAAGTACGTCGCGACGTTGCGCGGGCACGTTGGGGCCGTCTACCGCGTCGCGTGGAGCGCTGACGGAGGGCGTCGTCAGCTGCGGGAAGGACAGCACGGTAAAAGTCTGTCGTCGTCCTAGCTCGTCTATCTCCGCGCCGACTGACCGTTCGTAGACGTGGGATTTGAAGACGTACAAGCTGAAAAATGATCTGCCGGGACATACGGACGAGGTGTACTGTGTCGACTTTGTGGCGGATAAGATCGTTAGTGGAGGGCGCGATCGGGTCGTTAAAATGTGCGCCGTTGCCTCGCTTTCTCGTCGATGTTACTGAGTTTGCGATTTGACAGATGGAAAAATTAATGGCGGCATTATATACATTTGTTACATTTACAACCCTTGTAGAGTGCGCACAACTCTGTCATCCTACGGGAGCTGCATCATCCTGCGCTGGTTTAGGCGTATCCTTTTGTCCGCTCTTATCTTTCTCCTTTGGCTTCCCCAGCTTTACGCCGACCAAGGCACCACCAGCTTTGCGTGTTGTGGTTGTGGCGCCTAACTCTTCGATCCTCCACTCAAAGATTTCAACCCCTTGGGCTCAGCGGACGGCTGCGGGAGTAATGGTAGCGAAGGCAGCGGCGGAGGCGGTTTGCGTTGTGGTTGTCGTTGCGGCTCGTTATGCGCTCTCCCGAGCTGCGAATGCCCTTCGAATGGGATATCCGACGGAAGCGGCTTTGCGGGCAGAGAGGCGTTATACGGCAGGGAAGAAGGCGCATCGGGCTTCTGCTTGGGCTTGGACCGCTCCATCTGCCGCAGCTTTGCCTCCATCATCGCGATCTTGTCTCTCGTTCTGCGCAGAATGATAAGTGGTTTGTAACGTAAAAGGACTGGTGAGATAGTACTACGAACCCTTCATTTCTATTTCCCAGCCCGCTCTTTATCATGCTCAACGTCGTGGGACGTCCGGAATCGGTCATGACCTTCCGGTGTCGCGAACCGGCGGTGCCGTACGGCGCACCGGGATCGACTGGGGCCTGTTGCGCGAACGTCACGAGCTTGCGGCCGCGGAGGAGCTTGTTGTGGGCCGTGCTCAGGGCCTTTAGTGCGTCCTACACAATACAAGCCACGCAGTCAGCATGAGCATCGTCAGTTTTAGCCGCCTCCCGGGTCACTTTATGTTTTAATATTTGTAGAGTAGATCGACATTATTCGATGAAAATAAAAAGAGGCCCGGGTGATGAGAGCGTGTTCGGATACAGGGAAGAGGAGAGGAAACGTACATCTTTGTTCCCGTATTCCACGAACGCATACCCGCGAGGCTTGCCTTTGAGGAGACCGGTCTTGTGGAAGAGGAAATCGAGCTTGTGACTTTGCCGAATTTGGAGAAGATTTGGAGGAGAGAGTACTGTTTCTAGTATTGGCTTGAGCATTTAAAGAGGGTTGAAAGGCATACTCGTCGACCGTTGGGTGTAAGTTGCCAATGTAGAGACGATCCTGAAGAGTTTGCCGCGGTTGTGGTTGGACTTTGCTGGTGGACGCTTCGGGTACAATTTCCTCAGAAAAGATAGGGTACGATAGATGGTTGTCCAACGAGTCAGCCAGCGGTATGTCGGGAGACTCCATGCCAGTAGAACAGAGTAGTAACAGAGTAGTCTGCTCAACAGTGTGTGACTGTGACGTGACCATGCCTCTTGACTTGCACTCTCTTACACCCTCTACTCTTGAGAACGACTGTCTTCTGAATCGCTCGGTATAAAGTCTGGTCCGCGAGACTGACTTGAACCACCTTGAACCATTATTTATTTCTTCGAAAGCTCAACAGTGCAAGTTTGCACTCACAAGATTCTGCACTAAAGTACATCTTGCCTCCACCGCCCACTTCCCGCCTCAAATCAGAAAGGACAGCCATCTCCACACTGATTGTCTTCTCCTTTAGACCGGTACTAAGAGAGCCGGCTTTTGGGCTTTTGTTGCTCCCGCCGAGACTGTCAACACTCAGGCGATCCCATTCAATTCCGACAGTTATTTCCCATCGTTGTGGGTAACTGCACCTCAGCGCCTATTGGCGCACATGTATCCTGCCTCTCTGGCGCTTGTTTATTGTATTGGTTACGTTAAATCCTCAACCGGGACCACTAACAAATCTCCCAGCTTAACTATGGAATACAAGGAAATACAGTGCCATCTTCGCGTCGATACCTCTTCCTCTCCACGACATTTTACCATCTACTTGCTTCTGTTCGCCCACGCAGGATGACCACGAATGTGGTGATCGTGGATGACAGAGACTTGCAGTTACGCGGATCATGGCAGTTTGGCGGAGTCGCCCCCGAGTTTAAGAGTACAACAGCGTGGTCACTGGTACAGGGTTCAACAGCCAACTTCACCTTTGTCGGTAAGTCTCTTACCTTCTCATACAGCAGTGTGATTGCTTCCTAAATCCGTCCGCAGGAAGTTCGATTACGGTCTTCGGTACGGTCGACCTTGTGGAAGGGTTGGAGTCAAGTTTGAGCTTCGAGGTGGATGGCTCTGTGGCGGAGACATACACCGCAAGTGTCCTAGATGCCCTCATTTACCATGTGCCGCTGTGGGCGTCGCCGACGCTGGATGAGGGGGAACATACGCTGGTGATCACGCAGACAACGGCCGTGGGGTCGCAAGGGGCGATCTTCCTCGACTATCTCATCTACAATACGACATCCCTACGGCCGGTCCGTATTTCATCGACGACCGCGACCCGCGGATAACATACACGCCGCCTTGGCAGCATGTCTTCTCGGATTCCGACTTTCAGCACACATCACAGGGGAGTACCTCCGCGGGCGACTCGTTTTCCCTGCGATTCGAGGGTGTGTGACATTGTCCTTTACACGCCTCACCTCCAGCTAAACTGCGTTCCCAGGCAAGTCCATATCGCTCTACGGCGCGATCGCCAACGGAAGTATCGATGCGGTTATGAACGCTTCGATTGCAATTGACGGCGGGACGCCCATCTTCTTCGTCCCGCCCATCCAGACAGCGGCGGTCACACCGAACAATCTCATATTCGACTCAGGAAACCTTGCGGACGGTCCACACCCTTGTTGTCACCGCCGAAAACAACTATACTGTGTGGACTGACTTCTTCCTCGTCACTCCCATAACCCAACCCCAACCCCAACCCAACCCCATCCCCATCCCCATCCCCAACCCCAACCCCAACGAACAAATCGAAACCCCCGCCGCGGTAATAGCGGGTCCGTTGTTGCACCCGTTCTCGCATTGGTGATCCTTGCCATCATTTTCTGGCGAAGAAAACGTCGCAGAGAACACTACTGGCACAAAGAGCAACCAATCGATCGTAAGCGCTCCATTTGTAGCGTAGTATTGTACACGACTCTCACACCGCCTATCCAGTCACCATGACCACACAACTAACACCGACGCCGTGGTTGACCGCCCCTTCGCCCATCTCGCAGACGCCGTCGTTGGACACCCCTTCGCCCATTTCGCAGACGCCGTCATTTGACACTCCTTCGCACATTTCGGAGACGCCGTCGTCGTTGGGCATACCTTCCCGCATCGCACCTCTTCGGGTGGTGGGCAGCGTGGCATCCTCCGCATCGCCGCCGCCGATTCCGTCAAGTACGAGGCCGAAAGAGGGGCGCAAGCTCGCGGGCGATGCCTGGAAAGGGATCCCACCGCCTCAGCCAGCACGCCCCGACGACGAGTTGGCCGATGAGCCCCCGCATTATTCTGACTGAGATGTGGCAGCGAGTCTTCCTTCTTGCATACTATGGTATTAGATCGAACGCGTTCCTGTTTTATTATTATTATCTTTCTCAGATGGGCGTCGACATGACTGTAGCGGCGAGACTTGAATTTTTCGAACAAGATCTTTATCAACGACGTGAAAGCCAATCTTGTGTTTCCAGCTCAGTGGTTTGCTTGCAGGTCCAGGCTTCTCTCGAGCCACGTGGTATGATTGAGCGTTTAAGTGTTCTCCGGCATCCCTGCTACAGATACTTCATACAAAATTTGAATTTGTTCCACGCCTCATCGAGGCCTACATAATCTCGACGCTTCACGGAGTCAGCGACATTTTCCTCAGACTCGCTGTGGCCCGGGGCATTTGAGAGCGTATTTTTTGGCATCGTGCGAGCCTTGCGCAGGTGAAATGTAACTAGGTCATTGCCCGCATGTGATATATGATATCTGCGGTCTTCCAACTATGGACGGGGTTAGTGCTTTGTGTAAAGATTCCAAGCGAGCGTACCAAATGATAAATGCCAAGCCGCGCAAAGACCCAGCTAGCGGCGCAGAGATGGTACACGTAGACCCTGCTGGGCACACTCAATGAGCACACCAAACCGTCTTTCGCGCGTCGCCGCCTGCTTGGCGCTCATCACCCAGTCTTCAGCGGTGCGGCGGTAGCCAGGGGGCTGCTCGGCATGCCACTCCGCCGCGGCAGACGCTTCAGCAAGCCTGGCAGCAAATTCCGCAGAAAGGGGAATATTATCCCGCTCGAAGCTCATCTGCCCGGTGTTCTCCTCGGTGCGGAGGGCGAACGCAGCGCGGCCGGGTTCCTGCATGCGCCCTGCCGTCTCGAGAGCCGCGACTTTCGCGACGTTGACCTTGCTCCAGTGGCTCTTGGCCTTGCGCGGCGTGAAGCGCTGCATCGTGCGATCAGCATCGACGCTCTTCTTGACGCCGTCGATCCAGCCCCAGCAAAGGGCCTCATCGACGGCGAGGGGCCACGATAGCACCTGCCGCCCGGTGTGCTTTTTGAAGTAGCCGACCCAGAGTTCAGTTTCCTTCGCGTGGTTTTTCTTGAACCACAAACCGAGAGCTGCTGGGGTGTCAAAGTAGATCGGCTCATTGGTCCGTTGGGGGGCAGCGCGAGGCATTGTGGTCCTGGTCCACAGTAATCGGCGAGCCTCCAAACACCGAAATCTTGAAACTCGAGAAGTTAGGAGAGCCAGACACTGAGACTGCTGAGCCGCCAAGCCGTCGGAAATTCCCGAGCGGAGTTGAAATTTTTGAACCTTAGGTTGAACCAAAAGTGCAACTCATTATTTATTATCATTAAGCGGAAAACAACGACTGAAATAAACACAAATTCAAAGCTCAATGATGTTCTGCATCCAAGGGTGTTCCAACAGCTGTGCAGCCGACCAGCGATCCTCAGGATTTATGGTCAGCGCCCGGGAGAGAAAATCAACTGCTGGAGGGAGCTCATCCGGTGGATGACCGCCTTGAGAAAGCAGATCCGTGAGAGTAGTCCCATACGATCCCGGTGAATGAGATGTCCTGCAAAATTTGAAATTAAAAAAGCAAATGGAATGTGAACAGAGACAACACACCACTCGCGTTGAAGTAATCTTTGCTCTTTGCTCCCTTGGCAATGAAACCTTTCGGAAATTCGCCCAAGAGACCAACCATCTGCGAAAGATGGGTCTGCGTGCGATCCATCCTAGTCTGTTCATTCTGCCAGAAGGATCGAAGAGCATCGTGCCTCGTGCAAACTCATACATCTACGACGCGCGTCAGACCATTAGAAGAGGGAGGGGTTACAACGTACTAAGCAGCCGAAGTTCCATATATCAGTCTTGGTATCCCAGGGCGCACCAATGAGGACCTCAGGGAGCGCAGCGCGACAGGTTGGATCACTGCCGCCCAACGGCGTGACACTTTATTTGCTAGAGGATGTTTTTTGAAATAAAAAAGAGCAAAAACCTTAAAGAAAAACATGCCAGAGCCAAAATCAGTGAGCTTGTACGTCGTGCTGAAAAGGTCCGTGTGCTGAGGTCAACGGTGGTTTGGCCTCGGCGAAGGCGACACCATCATTAGAATGTTATCGCCCTTGATATCTGCGGAGCGTCAGTTAGTCGAGGTCGATGCGACTTGGAGGAAACAAATACCCGTATGAATAACGCCACATTCGTGCATGTACTGGAGACCTTGGAGGATGTGTTTCGCCACACGTTGCACCAAGATCAAAGGCAGCGAGCCATGGAAGCTCCGATACACATCTAGAATGCTGATTCCGAGAGGCTCAAGAACAAGACAGATGTGGCGCCCATTCGGACCCTGGTGAACAAAAGAGTCGAGTAGCGCGCAAAGGTGATCCTTCCCAAGCAGCTGGGGACAGTCACGAAGAAGAGTCATGATTCCCAGCTCATCCGGTCCGCGATTATTGTCGGTGAGAGAGGATACCATCACTTTTAAAGCTGCCTCTCTGTGCGTTCTAAGTGCCGTTAGTGGGCTACATCGCACGGGTAGACGGCAGCACAAACCTTACATCACGGACGTGCCAAACCGTGGAATATCGGCCGCCTCCAAGATTCCTCATAGCCTCATATTTTCCGCTAAACACATCTCCCTTGACGACAGGGGGTAGTTCGGTCTGGTCCATGTTCGACGGAAAACACTGTGGAACAGCGCGAGTGACAAGAATGGTACACATGGAACGAGATACAGAGGGTCCGCGGAGCCTGAGTAGAGTATCACGGGTCAACGGAAAAAAGCGTAGCATTAGGTAGAGTTGGCAGCAAGTCGGGGGAGTATGTCGCAGTGGCGTACAAGTCGAACATGTTTTCTTGATGTTTTCTGGCGCGTGACGGAAGAGAGGTGATGCGTGATAGTCACAAACACGCCCACAACCGCCCATACGCGATTCGCAAAACTTATACGACGTGCCAGTGCACTGTTACGCACATTAATGAAGGGATAGAGGACAAGGCGGCGTGCGCTCATCGTCAAGGAATAAGGCTGATACAACTTTGGTACACGTGATCGCGTTTGATGGTCCAAGTTCACAAAAGAAAAAAGTGGCACGGCCTCAAGCCAGCCTTTTCCGGCTCAAATCAAGCATTTGAAATGCCAAGGAGGCGGACCAATCAACGGCAAAAGCTCCGTTATTCTGGCCGCTCAACTGCTCAAATCCGCGACCCATTGTACGAAAACCTCCCAGCGCCGTTCCCAAGACTCCAATGCTTTCTCCTTGTCCTTGGGCTCAAGAGTAGAATACTGGCGATGATCAGACACTAAAACCAGAAACTACGACGCTATCGACGGACCTTTAGACTATCCCGACCAATTAACCGTAGGGTAGTAAGCCCAGTAATTTCGCTCGACACAAGTACCTGTAAATGAGATTAGTAGATACGCGCTATTTCAGGACGACAAAATTTTGGTCGACCTGATACATGTCGAAACTCAGACCCATGTTCCCGAATACGCCAGGATCGTCAGAAGAAATCGCGACAGGGATTCCATTATTCAGGAGAATTGGAAGGGGGTGCATGGGCATGGACGATGTGAGGCGCTGGGAGAAGTTAGCACATACCCGCAGACCTCGGTTGTGGACTGACTAGTACTTCGTTTCTGTATCGAAAAGTCAATGTGCGTCTTCGTTCCGGCGTCGAGGAAACATACGATATAGGACACACTTCGATCAAAATTCCTTTTTCCTTGCATGCTTCCATGAGCTTGGGATGTTTTACGAGCGAAAATCTGATGAATATGACCATCTCTGGCTGCGGTAAAACCTAAATTCGACGCACCCATGGCCAATCCGCTGGCTTCCGAGTAGGATGGCATCGTATAGATTCATATCAGCATGTGTACCGTCTCCGCATGTTTCTCCCGCATGAAGGATCAACGGAATATCAACCCCCGCCTCTCGTTGGCGTTTGCGAAATCGTAGCAGCCCCTCTGCATAATCAATCAAGGGGAGCAAAATATTTTCAGGACCAGCGAGGTCGAAGCCTATGTGAACTCTGAGCAAATCATTAAACTTTGAAGGTGAAGAGGCAGGAACCTGCAATCAAATGCGGAAATTCCTTCTTGAGAGAGATGCAATCTTCGCAATACCAATCCAACTCTTCCGCCGTGATGAAGCGTAGGGTGGTGTATATGATCTGTGTAGAGTTTTGAACGCCTTCGAGGAGCGAATTTAAATACTCCTCACCCGTGCCCCAATAAATTCGTCCTCCCTTCCTTGGCGCTTCAGTTCCGCCTTCATTCATTTTGCACTTCGTCGAATATCAGAAGCCACTCTCGATGCGGGACGTCTTGTTCGCCAGTTTCTCCGACCATGTATCTACAAGCAGATTTAAGGCACGCGTGGGATAAGAGGAAAAGGGGAAATGTGCACTCCATAAAAAACACAAGCCGTGCTTCGATGTACGAAATTCCATCATCGACAGACGATCGCAGAAATTCGTAGATATACTTGCGCCAGACAGGTGTAAAGTAAATAATTCCCTAGATTCTCCTGGGTTATTGACATACCACAAGCGCTGACTACATAGATGCACTCACCGTAGAAACTTGAAATATGCTGGCGAATTTCTCCCATATCTGTGAAGAGAAGTAACGACAAGTAGGAGATCTAAATCCGGAAACTGTTTACCTTGTCGACAGTATTGTGTGTGTTGCACGCCTCCGTCGGGTTTATGCTTAATACTCCTGTCACCCATCGGTCGAACTCTTCTGACCCGCCTAGGGTCGCGTCGAAATTGTCCCTCGCCGTGCGCAACGGCACCCATTTGTTCGGAACGTATTGGCCGTCAGTCAATCCAGGTGCAGATTCGGTCCACATCTGTTTTGGGAGAGCCTTAAATTCTGGTAATATCGTGGATATGTTGTCCACGGTGATCCGTTCGGGAACACGGACGTGCAGGGCAGGCTGTTCCAGAGCAAGTCTAAGAAGGAATCCGGCGTTTATGGTCGCATCTAAATGGACGTGCAAAAGTGCGCCTTTGGGCATCTGCGAAGGGTATAAGTTCGTGTTTTGACAACGAAAGAAGATGCGAGCCTTCGATATAATGTCGAAGAGTTTGGTCTTGACAATGATGCTACGACCTGGGTGGGGTGAATATAGGCCATTTAAAAAAAGGAAAGGACAGACCAGTCAGGAATTCCATGCCTATCGTTGAATTGCTCCGAGTTCAGATCCTGAACATACATAAACGTGCGAAGGAACTAGCCTGGAAATGGATGGGCAATGTCCGGGTGTTTTGCGCCCCAGATTGACGCCGCCTCTGCGACGCGTATTTCACGGACTACCCGGTCTGCTTTCACTTCTGTTTCAGATAAAACTTGAGCGTAATCGGCACGAAGGGACCGATCGTGGCTGATCAAAGCAGCCCTTTCCTTTTTGTAATGGTTGAAGTCGTTGTGGATGGTGGGGAACATGGACACAATTGGCAAGTCGAGTTGTCTTCGGAAGCGAATCTAAGCAAGTGAGTCAGAAGCCTTATATCACCAATACATTTCTACGATGACTTAAATAGGAAGATGTGTACCATAGAAAAGAGAGAAAAAAATCGATTACTATAACTCGACATGTACGGTTTGCTCCGGTATAGAAGCTGCGTCTGAATTGACATCTGAAACCACTGGAACATCGGGCGTGTATTCCGGAAGTGGTGTCGAGTCTATCATCGTGGACGAGCTCGCTAGGACAGATACGGCAGATGCGGCGCTCGAGGCGACAAGGGAGGAGGTTAATGTGGATAGTACGGTTGCAGAGCCCTTCTCCATGTTCAACAACTGTGCATCCCCGCTAAAGTCTGGGATGAAGCGTGTCCACCAGAAAGCAATGCGCATCCCGCGGTCAAAGACGCGTTGCTTCAAGATGAAGAGCACGACGAGGATAAAGAAGAGAAGCGCCGCAAAGATGACGACACGATCCAGCCAGTCCGATTTTTCCAGAGCAGTGATTAGCTGCTTCGACGTGTCCATGACGCTGGTGAGGGTGTCATGGGTGCTTGAGGTGGACCGCAAAGTTGCGGTAGAGTCGGCTGTAGAGGAAGTTAGCAATAGAGTGGGTAAAATATGGATACAAATACCTAACATCTGTGCTGTGAGCACTGAGCGCTTGAGCTCGCCTTGCATTAGAGCCATTGTGCGCTGCATGGCGTCGGTGACGTTGTCGCTAGCCGCCATGAGGGCGTCGTCGGTAACCTTCTCATTGAATTCCTGCTTCTCAGAAACGGCAGAGGAACCCAACAGTTCATCACGATGAGATTTACTGAGAGAGTCGATGGTTCGTTTCGATTCCAATAGCGCCGACCGGGCATCCCTACGCAAACTGGATGGAAATTAACTTTGAATACCTGATTTGATAAATGCATGACACACTTTGTGAGGTTCTTGTTCAAGTCGTCGACAATGGCCTTTAACTCTCTTCGATTCTTTGAGCCCCTCTGATCTTCAACGAGAACATCTAGTGCCTTGTGAGATTTTGAGGACAGACCTGCTTCACGGCCAACGGAAAACGGACCTCTATTTGACGCGCAAACGTGTCCACATCTTCACGCAGTTCTGCTGCCAGAGTTTGTTGTAAGGAAAGTGGGCCTTGACATGAGCGCAGCCGAGGTATCTGGAACTCTGCTAGGTCCTTTTCGTGTCGCCGAGCACCAGCAATGAGGTCCAAAGTTTCCTCGTCGAATGTGTTGGGTAAAGGTGGCATTTTGAATCCCTCATGGCGAAGTGTTGGCGTCAATGCTCTAGCCAAATAAAGCTGGTTTCAATTCTGTAGCCAAATAATTCCTCCTTTCATCCAAACGCCCATCTCATTTTGCGAACCGCGTATTGAATTCAATGGACCCCGCAGTCCACACTCCGAGTACCCATTGCCCAAGTAAATCGGATTCCTACCGTCGTCCTCGCAAAAGAAGCAGGAAAAATAAATCAAGCTCAGAATCCGCCGCCGTTATGTCTGCCTCGGCCCACATCTTCAGCCTTCCTTTCGAGCTGATCGCTGAGATCTTGTTGTATACGGCGTCCCCGAAGGATGTTCTTGCAGTTGCCCGGTGCAGCAAATCTCTATGTAACACTCTGCTCCGAGAGGAATCGGGTTTCATTTGGCGCTCCGTGCGCAATTGCTTGCCAAGCCCACTACCGGACCCACAGGCGATCAATCTCTCTGAGCCCGCGTTTGCTGCCTTGGTATTTGATGGTGGTGAATGCATTGTGAGTCCCTGACAGCCTTGCGGCCGGGTCCGTAACTCACATATCTCAGGCATGCGGAAAGACGACACTTAATATGTTTTCGTCGTGGTCATTGAGGGTGCGGTTTTGCAGCCGACCAGAGTGCAGGGAATCCTGGGCGAGGAACCATATCACGCAAATAACGAATTACGATATTCTTTCGCGACATGTCCGCAAGGCATTGACGTGGATTCCTCTTGCAGAGTCCCCTGCTTGCTTCTCGTACAGAGAAACTGCACAGCAAACCTGGCCAGAAGCGAACAAAATATATCTCAAGTCAACCATGGATGCAGCCCTCCGGGAATATGTACAGGATTCTTCCAATGTCGTTGACAAACGCCATGCCCAGGACATCACCAACTCACCGCTTAAAATGTCATTCTATGTGACTCTGTTTAACTGGAAGCAGAAACGACAGCAGCTGGAGCGGAAAGTGAAAGCGGATAATGAAGCTTTGTAAGTTTTCCTTCGTTTCTCTCGAGCGAATGCTCACCCACAACAGTGGCAAAGAACTTGCGGAGAAAGAAGGCATGTTCTTTGGCAGTCTTTTTATCAGTGCAGTCTAAACATTTCGATTCTCAGGTTATGTTTATCTCGAGCTTTTAAACGGATCCACGACGTACCACGGCCTGCACACCCACCGGACAAAAAATCTGGAATTTATTACTCGACTCGGTCTGTTTTCCGTTTCGCGCCCTTCGTCATCTCATACGCCTATGCAGATTATGATGTTGTCGCCGCTCAAATCGAAGCTGAGATGATTTCGACGAAAGACAGGGCTGTCCGGAGAGCAAGCGAAGCAACAATCAGAACGAATCGTGCGCAAGTGGAACAACACTACCAGCGCCTCATATCGACAGCGCGTTCTCAAGTACCGGTGGTTCCTTTACCATCGTTGGCAGAATTCCGCGCGATGCCTATACTTGACCTCCTTCAATCGCCCTCTGCATCTGCGACGGCACCAAGCGGGAAACCAAAGAAGGGCCCCGGTGTTGCTCTCGAGCTCAAATCGGAGACCCTCGTCAATAATTTACTTACCTCTGAATTGACGCGATGGCGCAAAGACGCAGAAACAGCGTTGGGGGCGACTCTGGGGCTTTCTGAATGGAAGACTGCAAGAAATAACAAGCTGCATCCGGTAGCCCGGTTGACCGCTAGATGGAACTGCGGGAAGTGTGGCAAGGTCGCCAGGCCGTACAAATGGGACGAATGCCTCGACTACCAGGGTGTATGCAAACACGAGTGCACGAAGAGCAAAAAACGGAGTCCGAGGGAATCTGTTTGGAAGGCTGAGCAGTTCGTCAGGGACGATAAGGTGCGCATTCCTAACTTGTAGTCTGGAGGGACTTGACTGACCCGTGGTGGTAGGCTATTAATGCCATGACAAAGTTGGTCAAGCTTTGCGGAATCGACGCCGAGGACCCTGGCTCCTTCAAGGCCTTGGCTGATATCGGGCCCCGAATTCGCTGTCTTTCTTGCCCTGCTGCTATCGTGATGCAGCCTTCGAACGTCGTAAGCTGCGCGCGAAATACATATTGTCGCTCGTTGACGTTTCTTCTTAGCCTGGGCACTCTCATAGGCATGATGAGATGGATATGACATTGTTGTCGCAGCCGGATGCGGACGCCATTGTCGTCGCTCCTATCGAGAAGGGTCTGGCGATGAGACTAATGGGACACGACGACTTCAAAGCCAAACAGACGCAGAAGACGTGGGTGTATGGATGTCGGCATTGCGAGCAGCATGTCCTACCCATTGTAGAAAAGGCCCCGGAGCCTGCCCCTGAAGCTGAAGCGACGGACGATAAGATGGCTGAGGAGCAAACTGAAGTTCCTGCTGAAGAACCTGTCAAGAACGAGAAGAACCACAAAAAGCAGCCGAAAAGGTTCGAGTTCAACGGGCTACGCTCGCATCTTAAAGAAAAGTAGGTCCCTCGTTATGTTTCCCCCACACCCATTAACGTACTGCTTTCCAGGCATTCAATTTCTCTTCCGCACGACGAAGACTTTTATCATGTTTTAGATGCTGTCTCCGTCCCCAAGACAGATACAGCCAAGTCCCACAAGCCTTAGGCTCATGCGTAATACACATTTTGACTGTCTGAGCCATCTTGAGCATAACGTTCCTCCCAAGACGCAGCCGAGGAGTCCCCCTTCTTCACGCTATCGCTTCAACCGACGTTTCTTCGCCCACTTGTGCCCACGGCAACCATAAGTATCTTATTTAATACCTTTCCAATTACTTAGCGTAGAAAACCGTTCCGCAGAATCGGGATCTTACTGGCTTTCATTTTGCCAGCGCACTCCTCCGGAATTATTCCAGCCACTCGATACAACTAGAACTATACTTAGTCTGCCAAGCTCTTCGCTGCTCTCGGAAGCTCAGTACTCGCTTGAACCTTACTAGATTAGGCACCGTCAATTTTAATATCTCTTCAATTGAACCTCCAAACAGTATGTCAGTTCGACAACCAAGCACTATTATTATTGCTGAGGTCACCGCTGGTCACCGCCGTCAATTCGCTTCAGTCCGCCGCCACATGCCCCTCCAGTCCCAATCAATCACGCGATGTTTCCGAGCTCTCCATGATCTTCACCTCTTACGCCTCCTAATAGTCCGGCTAATATCGGACATAGTCTGACTATATGCTTTCGTGCTCCATTTATGTTTGATGCGCCAGGTCATAGGATCGAATACCCCACACCGACATGCGGGACGCGTTTCGGACGTGATACTTCTCGCTGATCGATCAGAATAGCGGCAAGTCAACCGTGTCGCATGGAACCCCAGTCGAACGAAATCAGAAGAAGCGACGGAATATAAAAGACCGGGCGCAGAACTATGACGGCCCTATCTGGACCCTCTGCAAGCAATGCGTGTCTCCAGTGTCGTGCTGCTGCTTGGCCTTTCCTCGTCCTCATGGGCCGGAGTCACAGTTCAGAAGCCCGGCTTGACCGTCCCCCACAAGTATGCTTCTCGTCGGGATGCTGCACAAAAGCTTTTCACGACAAGTTATAATGCATACAAGTGAGTTGAGGAGTCATTGTAATATTATGAAGTTTCACCTCGCAATAGAAAGTTTGCGTTCGGCCATGACGACTTGTCGCCCGTGAGCGAGACTTTCTCGGACGGCCGCAGTAGGTCCAAGTGTATGCATTGTGTACAAATCATTGACTCGGTCAATAGATGGGTGGGGAGCTTCAATTGTGGATGCCATGGTACGTTGCTCGCGGTTGTGCGTGAAATAATATTAATAAGTTCCATATTCAGCCTACCATGGTACGTACCTAGAGCAATTGTGGACGCTTTCGCTCACATGAAATGCAGTTTGTCATGGGATTAGAGGTGACTTGCCCCTTGCAGTCGTTCACTATATCATTATCGACATTCCTTTCTAGGATATCTTCCTGGAGGCGGTCAACTTTTCCTCCAAAATCGATTTCAGCAAATCTCAGACATCCGACACCGTCAGGTATATTTCACTTGAAAGTCTCGCGATCAATCCCTCAACGATTGCAGTCTTTTCGAAACGACCATTCGTTACGTGGGCGGTCTCCTGTCGTCGTACGAACTCAGCGGCAAAAAATACCCTGCTCTTCTCGCCAAGGCGAAAGAAGTTGCGGACAAGATGGCTTTTGCCTGGGTCGGCGTACGTGTCGCTTTTGGCATATATGACAAGGATTCGATTGTTCAAACAGGATAATGATGTTCCTTACGGCTTCATGGATTTCAGCACCAATACTCCCCAGATTCAGACCGCAAGTCCCTCTCTTACTGCGTTTTCTCCGTATCCTGATCAAATCATACAGTCCAACATCGCTGAAGCTGGCACGCTCAGCTTGGAATGGTTCACATTGAGCAAGTACACAGGCAATGCGACGTATGGGAACTTGACTGCCCGATCTGTCAAACACATCGCAAACCTTGTACGACATTTATGTCTATTTTTGAGGTCTCGCTATTGACGCCTTTCCCCGACGTCAGGCCGCTCCCTTGCCCGGTCTGGCTGCCCAAGGCATCGACCCGACTTCGGGGAACTTCGTTGGTGGATATGTCGTGAGTGATTTCGATCTAGATTGGAGAACGACTTTCCAAACGTTGTCTGGCAGACCTGGGGAGGCGGAAGTGACTCGTACTTCGAGTACCTTCTCAAGTATGCGCGTCTGACTAACACCGACGACCATATCTTCATTGATACCTGGAAGGTAGAGTTTTTGAGTGATCCCTCGCTCTTTGCGGCTAATCACCCTGTAGACCGCCGTGGATTCCTCTATCCACACCTTGCTGAGGGTCAGTACGACTTCTTTGCCACAGTTTCTTCAGCTAAACTTTCACATAGACATCCACCATAGGAAACCATCTTTACCTCGCCGATTTCGACGATAATCGCCAGATCCGTCACGTTGGCTCGTGAGTGTACTATTCTGACCTTAGCTGCTCTTGCTGAAATGCGAGCAGCCACTTGGCATGTTTCCATGCTGGCAACTGGCTCCTCGGCGGAAAGCTCTTGAATAACCAGACCATCATCAACATCGCCTTGCAGCTCAACGAGGCCTGCTGGGTGGGTCATCTTCTCCCTTTGTTCTTCCGGCTCTGATTTTGACTCTGATAGAACACCTATGCCAGCACTGCGTATGCATATGCCCCGGATAGTCAGTCTCGTTCTGCGCTGACCAGCTTTTCTCTCCAGAACCGGTATTGGCCCCGAGGCGTTTGCGTACATCAGCTCGGATGGCAATTTCACTGGCCCCGGGGACACTACTTCCGCAGACCAGCTTGCGTTCTACCAGAAGCACGGATATTATATCACCTCGTCTGTTTATATTCTGCGTCCCGAGGGTATGTATGGATTCCGTGCCATCCCTTTTATCTTACTGAACTATACTGTTAGTTCTCGAGTCGAACATGCATGCATGGAGGTGGGTGGAGCTATAAAGAGGTTTATTTTTATATATACTGACATTCCTCCAGAGTGACCGGTGATACCAAATACCTTGACCGCGCGTCAGCGGCAATTGACTCGTTCAACAAATTCTTGCCGGCGACCGTTGCCTTCGCTGCACTCAACGATGTGAACAGCGTCAACGGCGGGCTCATTGATGACATGCAGTCGTTCTGGTTCGCAGAGGTGCTCAAATATTTGTACGCTTGTCTCGTCGTCGTCCTCCTACTGCGCTTACGCGACTCATAGGTACCTTACCTTCGACGACCCCAAGCACATCAGTTTGGACGACTGTAAGTAACCTCACATATCCTCTCACTGTTTATTAAGTTGCATGCTTCGCAGATGTGTTTAACACGGAGTGCCAGCCCTTCAAGGCCCCGCCCGCGCTGAACTCTTACCAAGGGTCGGGACAGCTGAAGCCAGGCAAGCCGTTCAGTGTGCAGGGCGGAGCGATCCCTGCAGTTAGCCCGAATCCCTTCATCATCTCCGGCGTCCCTCAAGCGCGGTGATTGGGTGAAAAGGACATGTTCGTTTAATCCGCGTTCATTACCTGTGTAACGGACCTTTACACACTCTCTTTTACATACCCAAACCCAAATCTTCTCTGGGAAAATTGTTGTATACACTTAATACAATTGCAGCGTCTTTTTCACGATCGTCCATGGGTATAGGAAGAAGTGACTCCTTCTCCGCATCGTTTTTTCTCTCTTCCTCTTCCTTGTGGCAAACCTCTGCTTCCTGTAACTTCAAGTGAAACAACAGGAAATTGTCGTCACTCAAGAGCTCTAGCCCCGCCTCCCGGGCCCTTGCCACCTGCAGCTCGATGTCTTCGGCCCGCCCGGATGCGAAGTAGACATCTCCAAGAAGTTTGTGAAGCGTGAACCAAAACTGAGAAGGTAGCTCGGTGGTGCCGTCGTCCAAAACGTCGCGATTGAGGTTTAAGTCCTTCACAAGATACATCGGTTGGTATTGGCATCGTGGAATGATTATGCCGTTGCTCGATATAATGCAGCCCGTGCGTTGACACAAGTTCCACTGAAACACCTCAGCACCAGAAAAATAAAGATAGGAGAAGCACGCACGTCCTTATCGAAGAAACAACGGAAGCCACCGAAATCTTTATGAAACTGAGCACACAGCAGGACCATGTTTCCAGCAGTATCGGCCGGAGGTAAGACGAACCCTATCATTCTCTGAATGATGCTGCGGAACTGCAAACATGGTCAACAACATTACTGCAAGATGATACTGATCACAGACATCGTTCCCAGGATTCCAAGGTATTGCATGAACGACCTCAAGCGAGGCATACATATATACCCCTTGGTCTTGGAAAAAGGCGGCATGGTAAGGGAGAGCTCTTCCATATGCCAACTCTGGCGAGCCGGGCTTCAGATTATCATCCATGAGACCGGTCAAACGGCACATGTATCTGTCCCGTTTGACCACCTGGGTCCGTTGATCAATTCACAGCTGAATTCCGAGGGAAAAGAACCTCACGGCACGGCGTAACGTCGAGTTGCGCTTTGAATGGGTGACCGGGAGTATCTGGGGTGTCGGCGGCGATTTTTTGGTCGCAGAATAAGCTTTGAAATATATTTTGTAAGCCCAAAGAGGAAGGAAGTACCGCATTTGAATGCACACCGGTCAGTAAGAAAGCATCCAGTTCCACATATACCTGGAATAGTTCGTGTCGCCGCTGGACAAAAGTTTGGTCGAGATAATTCATCATGGCAGTTGCTGCATTATAATTTGGGGGGACGAGTCCTGAGGCTGTATTTTGCAACGGGGAGACGTCGAAGTCACAGAAAGCGTGAAGTAATTGCCGATACTGAGGAAATAGGTTGGATTTGGGCCCGGGGACGGTACTTGGTTTAGAACCATTGACAGTCGAAAAAATAGCAGTGGGGTTGGCCGCCGCAAAGTCGAAGGCATCTATGTCTTGATTTATTGCAGCCCGAAGCTGAGAGAGGGACGACATGGCATGTCGTTCAATGAAAGGGGCGTATGCCAAATCTGGATTTACGTAATCTGTTCCCACAGACCAATCTGGAGCCAAACCGTTCTGAAAATATTGGTATCGGGAAGAGAGCCCCTGGAACCAATGGTTTCAGGAGCAGTTTATTGCGTACCAGATTAATTTCGGGAGCGCCCAGGGGCGCCTGTTCGTCTAGGATCATGTGATCGCGTTTACAGCATCGAAGTCATTGAACCACAAACCACAACAATTTTGGGGCGCAGCTCACGACAACGATGTCCATCGACCCATATCATGCTGTTCAGCGGGAAATTTCAGCTCTCTGCAGGCGGCGGCCCAGCTACGTGCATCCTATGTCCGTATACGAAATATGGCCGTACGAGACGACAACGAGGAACTTGTATGGGCAAGAAACGAGGCGAGTCGCTGTTGTGCTTCAAGGAACAACGTGTGAACGGAACCGCTCAGTTAAAAGCTACACTGGCCGCACTAGAGGCCGACCTCGAAGATTTAGACGAGAGTGTCAAGTACATGGCTCTACCTTGCCCCGTCATCTAAATTCTAACGTGTCTTGCATCCAGAATAGTCGAATCCACTGATGCACGAATGTTCGGGTTGGATGACATGGAGGTTCAAGAGCGAAGGCGATACGTCGTGTACGTTCGGAAAGAAATTGATGTGCGTCTCGTCCCTTGCCCAAGCAATGTGCTTGCGGGTCATTAACCAGTGCGTTATATGCAAGTCCAGAACATGAGAGCAGAAGTGACTTCCTCCGCCCCACGACCAGCCTCAAGACCGCATTCCCCGTATCCGGAACGTGCGCAGGCTGAAGACCACCAGGGTGCATGGGCACGGGAGGAACAGCAAGTGGGTCGCGTTTTAGTCTTTGCACGAGTGATTTCCGGTCCGACGTTACTCTTTTGCGCTCAAGTTCATGATTCAAGAACAAGACCGAACGATGGAGTCCATAGCAGGGACACTCAGCACTCTGGCACAACAGGCTGGGCTGATGGGGCAGGAGATCGGCGAGCACAATGAGTAGGTCCGCGACCGTTAAATGGGATTCTACTAACTTTTTTCCATAAAGAATGCTAGACGATTTGGAGCGTGGTGTGGACCAGACGGACACGAAACTTAGCGACGCTATGCGGCGGATGCGCAAATTTTTAAGGCAATCTGAGGAAAAGGGAAGCGGGTGGTGTATCATTATCCTCATTATTGTCCTCACCATCCTTTTACTCCTCATAATAATTATGTAGCTGCTCCTCACTTTCGTCTTGTTTTGGATTTCCTTGTGTAATTTAATTCGCTAGATTTGTATTGACCGACCAGCTTTCAAGTTGGCGCTACATATTTTAAAATTATTGCTGGAATTTTCCACTAATATATTGGCCATTCTCTCAGGCTCAGAGGCGTTGCTCTCGTCCAGGAGGTTCAAAACGGTTTGGCATCATCTCTACATCGAATTGGGATGATTACACTTGTTTGTGTTGGCTGCCTAAAGCGTCAACTTCGTAGCACTGCCACCGACTTCTCGTCTTTCTCTCTCCCACCACACCCACATTCGTTTTCACGCCAAAGCCCCCAGCGCACCACACTCGTTAGCCCAACATGGTCCATATCTACCACCTCTACACCATTCTCGCAGCAGCCTCCGCTCTCGCGGCCCCAATCACCCGGCGAGACGCTTTGGTCAGACGTCAAGATTCTACAGGCTTGAGCTCGAATACAGGGAAAGGGATCATCGATGATGCGCATCCTGCCGTGGCCACAGATATCGTTTTGCCTCCAGTCGCCGAAGTATTCGCGATAATCGCCGCCGCTTCCTCACAGTCTCCGAGTTCGTCACCACTCTGTCAGCCACCACCGATGCCATACACATACATCTAGGGCCCGGCTTGGCTTCCTCGCCGACCGTAGAACGCACAGAGATCTTCCCCACCATTACCTCTTCTGAGACCACCGATCCTCCCCAAGCCAAGGCCCCGCTCGCGCGCAAATTCATATTCGTGTCGGTTGTCATCCTTTCCATGATAGCTCTTGTCCTCGCCGTGTATGCCTTCTCGTACCACCGCCACCTGAAGAGCATGAAGATGGAGGAAGACTACACGCTCCCCGAGCCCGAGGAGAAAGAGAAAGGCCGCTGCTCCGTCGTGCACATCACCCGCAATTTCCCGCGCAGCAAATTCTCCGTTACCTCGTCTGATTATCCCATCACCACTCGGTCGTCCTCATGCGAATCCGAATCCGACTGTAGCTCCGATACAGACTCTGAAAGCTACCGGCACAGCAGCTACGGACGCGGGCTCATGGACCCAGCACACTTCTTTGCCCTGCGCGCCTCGTCGATGGCATCGTCCCACCGTCATTCAAGAAATGGAAGCGCCCCCGTTTTCGGAGTCCCTCGATTCGACGCGTGGAGAGAGCAGAGCAGGAGATCACGCTCGGTGTCAGGTCGGAGGGAGGAGTGGTTGTGAATTCTCAATGCGTCTCTCAGAATCAAATGTATTTGTATGCGTGTACATCCTATTCTATTCAACTCTCGAACGCACCACGACCAGGCGAGTATCATTGTCAGAACACTGAATCGCGGAAAGCGCGCGAGCTGAAGACCACGTGAATGTGACATCGCGGTTCGCGTCCGTCCATTCGACTCCTCGCGTCCTCTGACCGTTCTCTCCCTTAGCGTCAAGTTAGATGGTTTTTCGTTCTCGTATTATTGTAGACAGCTAGTGCTGCGTGTAATTATCTTCACCAACTTGAATTCAATTTTCCAAATGTTATTCCCAGTGCAAGCGGTAATGTGGTTGGCAAGTGGTCGGTATTAGAGATTTGGAAGCCTGAGACGAAGATGGAGACCCAATAGTCTCGTTCATTAACTGCCGACAAGCCCCGACCACTAGAAGCCTCCCCGTTCTGTTCGACGCTGTTTTACGAGGCGACTCTGAGTCGAAATCGCCTTCAGCTCCGAGTCATAAACGCTCGTTCGAAATGAATATTCCTTCCGGCTCGGAACTTTAGAGAGCTCCACAGCGATGCTCCTCATTCGCACCGCCTTCGGTGTCGTCGGCGAGTTTTTCAAGAGATTTGTTTGACAAATATTAATGATGGGCTTTAAATTGCGCCAGTGGCCTCGGAAACCTCCGACCTCTCTTGCTCTTGACTTCCATCATCCCGTCCTCCTCATCCACGAGTAAGTCTCCCTCTCTATAGCTAGCGCCTAGCTGAACCATGCTGTAGCTTCATCGACGTCTCGTCACTCAACCGCGCAGGGCCTGGTAGAATAGTGCGTCGCAGTTTCTCACCACGTCTTCGACACTGACGCTTTTCTCTGTTCTTATTACAGCGTCAGAGGTGCGTCCACTATCCATTCAGCATTTACTCCGCTAATTGTCTTCCTCTCCCACCATGGCGATGGCCAGGCGAACCCACTCCGAATGCCCTCATATCGCCCTAAAACGTTTATACCATACTGGAGAGCTCCTGGCGCCGTGGTCGTTGCGCGCTCCCCCTGCCGATACCTGAATGCATGGAAACCCAGGGGGACAAGGGCGTGGAACAAAGCCGCGCGCGCGCACGAGTGCATTGGCTTCGGCTTGAATGCGATTGTCCTCGTACAATCACGCTCCATAGGCGGAGACCCGAAGGGCCACCTTGATGTCGAGGGGTCCCTAGGATCGAAGATAGCCGAACTGGGGGAACGGGGTTCATCTGGACGATATGGGCGAGCTGTTGGGACGGGTATCGCTCTGGCGCTGATCCACCACCACCACCACCACCAATTCGTTCGAGTTCGCCGGTGGGTTCGAAGGGTGGGGTGGATTTCAATGTGGCGCGTCGAGGCTATTTAAGCTCTGCTTTTGTGGTCGAAGAGGCCCCAGGGGGAAGCGCGCTACCTTGTCGTGGTCCTTGGGCTTACGGAGACCACCATCCACTGGCAGTGGGGATCCAAACCAAACGCGCGCGTAGAGTACTAGATTTTGTAGTCTGAATGAATTTTCTGTGATCCGATTTGAAGCAAGCTCGTATTTCTGCTCCTCTTGAGTCAATAATGAGCACCGTACCAGAATGGGACGCGAGCCTTGCGCGAGCCTGTCCAGTGTCTTCTTTTGATCGCTCGTCACGAGGTCGCGTTTTCAATGCCGTGTTCCCGGCCCGCGGTTAGTTTTCCGACTTCGTCTCGAGTGACTCTATGCCTTGTTTTGCATTCTCGCCATCGATATCCATGAATCCTTGTATACCCCGGGACACCCAAATCAGTGAATTAGCCTTCGTCCGCTTCCGAGGACTCGAAGAGTCAAAGCAAAGTCATAGTGTATCCAAGCCTCTAAACTTTGACTACTCTTTGTTCGTCCTTGGAGTCTGCCCCATGTTCTCAGAATTGCATTGGCGCCGCCTTGACGCCCCACTGACGCCCCCTTGACGCCCTTTGCCGCCTCACTGACGCCCCCATTGACGCCCGTTGCCCGCCCTCTGACACACTATTGACGCCTTTTGGCGCCCCCGCTGAAGTATATTTTATGGATTTTTGGGCATACTGGTACGTTGAATGTGTGTCAAAGGTCTTTGTTATTAATGAAATGCAACCTAATGTGATGCTCGATAATGGCTGCTCCCGCGAAAATAGAAAAAGATCTACGAGTGACGCCCCCCAGGCGTCAAGTTGGCGTCAATTTCATGTTGCCCGACTATCTCTGGACGTATTCTTGTCACCGACTGGAAAATTAGAAAATTCTACGGCCGAGGTGTGTTCGTTGAGTGACCTGTTTTCTGTTCATCCTGCAGCATCGACAGTCGATGCCACTCAGAGTAAGACGTCCGCAAGAATATTCTTTCCAATCCAATGTCATACTCGCTAGCATGAATTTTAGGTCTGTCGTGCGGTACATTCGGAACATAATCGACCTTCTCGATCAGTCTCGCGCATTTTGGGCTGAAATACCACTGCTTCTCCCGCCTCCGGGCTCGGTGGACCTCTCCTTGCGTTTTTCTTCCATGTCCAGCAGCGAAGTGGCACCTCCGCCTACATATTTATCCAATGAAGATACCTCATCTCCTTCGCTATCCGAAGACTTCATCTTCGCGCGAAGCCATTCATCACGCATTCCCACCAATTTCGATCTCCACTCTGCTGGCGAGCAGCCGCTGGCCGAGTCCACCCCGGTCTCGTCCGAAGCACGTATCCCCGCATTCCCTGACCACGAATTCCAACCAACCCCGTCTCTCCTGTGCCTGCCGATCAGCAGTAAGACCTCGTCCACTCAGCTGACGCCGAAACCCACGAACTCCGTCTCGCGGTTCTGCCAGCCGCAGAAGCGTGCGTTCTCGCTCTCGCGCTTCCGCGCGTCTATCAAAGAGACATTTGCGGTGAACCCCTTCCTCGACATCCCCGTGCACCTGCTGTCGCCGCTCCCGCCTGGAGAGACCACGCGCAAGAACCTGCTCCTCATGGTCGAGGATGGTGGGATTGACGTGAACGTGCATCTCATTGGCGAGCCGACGCCCAACGCGCCGACCGCGGTCGGCCGCACAGAGCTGCACCTCGAGCTCTGCGGCAGCGTGGAAAATACGTTCCCACTAATCGTGAAAATCGTGAGTCTGCCGCATCCTGTACTTCGGCTCCTGTATCTCAAATAAAATCTCGGACAGCAAACGCCAACGCTGCGTCGGCTACCGTTTCAAGCGACGCTGGTGTCCAAAAATGGGTTCACGTCCCTGCACATACCGCTGTCCTTCCATGGCCCTTTGACTGTACGGGTCGGCGCGGGTGACCTCAACAACCGCATCACGCTCTCCGCAGCGGTCGGCGCGCACGCTACGATCCTCAGCGAGGACAGCACGTCGCGCGCGTATTTTATTGGTGCACTGGGTTCTGAGCGGTGGAACGGTGATCGCGCGGAGGTACGCGTTGAGCGGGGAAGGGTGCGAGTGCAGTTCAGCGGTGGCGGGGAACGGGACCTGGATGGGCTTCGAAGAGTGGGGTGGGCTTTGATGGGACTTTGAATTCATCGACAAGCTCGCTCAGAGTCCCTTCTCTCCAACATACAGTTTGAAGCTCGATGTATGGAAACGGATGTGATGGAAAGTGAGTTTCTCTGGGTCAAATATCAAGAATCCCAGATGGACCTCTTCTCCTTCACTATTTGTTCTTTATTTGATGACAGCCAAAATAATATTTTTCTTTATTTTTCTTATTCGGAGTCTGAGAGCTCTCTTTCGATATTTTAAACTAGTGAGCTGCGTGGGTTATAGCTCGAAGAAGTCCGGGTTATCCTGGTCCTTGCGTGTTTAGGTGAAAGGTTGTATGTGACCCATATATCTCGCTTTGACTGAGCCCATCTCAAAAAATGAATCTTCGAAATAAAATCGACCTTAAGCTTACTCGCACGAATAGAAACCACCACGGAATTTTATCGAGCCACTACATACTACACACCGAATTGTATTTTACTTCGTTATCATACGCGCGAAAACGGGCTCCATCGCCTCGCGCCATCCACTCTTTTATCCGCCGATTTTCTACTATAATCCACCCGACATCCCCTTCCGGTATGTGATTTTCTAGTCGCCGTGGTGGTGGGTTTGGGTGCCGCCGGGTGATCAGTCCGTTGGCGTTTTCGTTTCAAGTCCAAGCGGGCAAGGGAAGACGAATCTGAAGAGAGGTGGCGATAACCGATCCGCATTTATATCCGAGAAACCTTGAATCCAGAGAGAGGCGTTGGTGATAACCAATCCGCAATTATATCCGAAAAATCCCAAGAGCAGAGAGGCGGGGGCGATAACCGAGCCGCTATTATAATCCAAGAATCTACAGGCCCAGAGAGGGAGAGGCGGCGGCTGTACCCGGTCCGTTATATTGAAATCCCTAAAACCCAGAAAGAGGCGGTGGCGATAATCGATCCGCTATTATAATCCGAGACAAGCGCAGGGAGAGAGAGAGAGAGGCGGCGGATGTACCCGGTCCGCTATATCGAAAGAGAGATCCCTAAAACCCAGAGAGAGGCGGTGGCGATAACCTAGCCGCTATTATAATCCGAGAACGAGAGAGTGAGAGAGGCGGCGGCTGTACCCGGTCCGCTATATCGAGGGAGAAAGAGGAGAGATCGAGGACTGAAAAGAGTGGTGAGATATGAGAGCACTGAACATACGACCAGATGGATGTCGAATGGAAGCACGAAGCACGGAAGCACGGACTCAAACGATGGCACGGACGGCCTCGGGCGATGCATAGATATTGGAATTCTCCTTGTCCGCCGCAGACCGTGAGTGGGTGTAGAACGGCGAGGTCTTGGAGAAGACGACGTTGGTCGTCACATTGCGCTTGTGCGAACGAACGAATGGCGCGCGCTGCAGCTTGTTCCCGCGCAGGGGCTTCTCCAGGGTGTGCGAGACGGTGCCCCAGTTGAAGAGCGGGGTAGGCAACGAGTCCTCGGGAGCGGGTGGGCTAAGCTTGACGACCGGTGCAGCCGTGGTGTCGATGGAGTGGACCAGCCCGAACTTGAAATCGGCCGCGACATTGCTGCTGGAGACCCACGGAAACGAGATCTGCGCGTCGGCCGGGGTGAAGCGGTCTTCTAGGGGCAACGCTTCGGGGTGCGCGCCGACGACGTCGTCCGCGACCTGGTGCAGGTGTACCGCGGAATCCCAAAGAGCAAGGAGTTGTTCCGGCGAAAAGGCGACTTGACTACCGCTGGTGCTGGCTTGCTGCTTGACTGCCTGATCGACAAACTGATGGGGCACTTGACGCTGAGGGACCACTTGACGATGAGGGACCACTTGACGCTGAGGGACGGGGCAGTTCACGGGTGAGGGCGACCTGTTGACGCTCTGTTTCGGGCTAGATGGCTTGGGCCCCGCGAGCCAGTGGCCTGAGTACCTATACACCTCGCAAATAGGTCCAACGCGTGCCTTGGGAGGAGCAACCACAACGCTGGGACGGGGCCGAGGGGCGAAGGGCGACTCCGGGAATGTGACGTCGGGGCGAAGCCTTGCTGCAGGGGGGCGTGCGAGGTGGACACCAGTGGGGGTTGTGGTCTAAATCCAAATGCACGTCAGCCGCCATCGAATAGTAAGGAGAAATGCAAGCGTACCTTGCAGCGCGGAGACGTGGACCGCCTCATCCAGCGAACATAGACGAGCACGACACAGGCAAACAAGACGAAGGCCGAGGCACCGATGCCAGTACCGATTAAGAATTGCCGGACGCCCAGAGACGAGGAACTGTGACCACCGATAGAGATGCCGTTGGATTGGCTGTTGGGGAGAGCGGGCATGGTGTGCGAGGAGGTGTAGTACTGAGGGTGCTGAGGAATAGGAATGAGAGTGCACTGAACGACGGTAGTAAGAGTAGGAGTTGAGGGAGATGGTGGTGGTGCGGAAGCAAGAGACAGTGAGACCTATTTGCATAGGAGGCTGACATATTGAACCAAGTTAGAACGGCCACTTGAGCAGCCAGCGTCAGCCGCTGCAAAGTTTGATTCAATCCGACAGTTGGTCTCTTGTGCTTCATCGAGTACAGTAGCAGCAGCCAGTGATTGATCCTAGAAAAACGAGGACGGTTTATACCTTCCGGATCCCTTGATATGACAAGTGTGGCGAAGTGAATTCATGATGGTTGAAGTGGAAATGCCAGAGGGGGACGCAAAGCTTTATCCAGTCGCCACAATCGACAAGTTTAAGGGTGTTTCATTGGACAGCGAGTGATTTTTCATCCTGCCAATAAAATCTGTTATTATTTTGGCTGTCATCAAATAAAGAACAAATGGTGCAAGGCGAAGAGGTCCATCTGGGATCACTTCAAACAGTCTGTCGGAGGGAAGGGAGCGAGCTTGCAGCGATGAATTCAAAATCCCATCAAGTCCCACCCCACTCTTCGAAGCCCATCCAGGTCCCGTTCCCCGCCACCACTGAACTGCACTCGCACCCTCCCCCGCTCAATGCGTACCTCCGCGCGATCACCTTCCCATCGCCCAGAACCCAGCGCACCAATAAAATACGCGCGCGACGTGCTGTCCTCACTGAGGATCGTAGCGTGCGCGCCAAGCGCTGCGGAGAGCGTGATGCGGTTGTTGAGGTCACCCGCGCCGACGCGCACAGTCAAAAGACCGTGGAACGACGGCGGTATGTGTAGGGACGTGAACCCATTTTTGGACACCAGCGTCGCTCGAAATGGGGGCCGACGCAGCGTTGGCGTGTGCTGTCCGAGATTTTATTTATACGTGGTATAGGAGCCGAAGTACAGTATACGGCAGACTCACGATTTTTGCGATTAGTGGGAACGTATTTTCCAGGCTGCCGCAGAGCTCGAGGTGCAGCTCTGTGCGGCCGACCGCGGCCGGCGCGTTGGGCGTGGGCTCGCCAATGAGATGCACGTCCACGTCGATCCCGCCGTTCTCGACCTTGAGGAGCAAGTTCTTGCGCGCGGTCTCCCCAGGCGGGAGCGGCGACAACAGCTGCGCGGGGATGTCGAGGAAGGGGTTCACCGCAAATGTGCCCTTGATGGACGCGTGGAAGCGCGAGAGCGAGAACGCACGTTTGTGCGTCTTGCGGAAGACCGAGACGTAGTTCGTGGGGTTCAGCGTTGGCTGCGCAGAACCTGTGGACGAGGCATTGCTGCTGGTCGACAGCCGCAGGAGAGGCGGGGCCGGTTGGAATTTGTGGTCAGGGAATGCGGAGATACGGGCTTCGGACGAGACCGGAGTGGACGGTGCCGGGCGTCGTTGAGGGAACGGTAGCGGATATGGATACCCTGGGTAATATTGAGTGGGGGGTGAGGCGACGGAGCTGCGCGGGGGTGTATCTGGACGCTGAGATGCTGTGTCTACGGTCTCAGCCAGCGGCTGCTCGCCAGCAGAGTGGAGATCGACATCGGTGGGAATGCATGATGAATGGCTTTGCGCCGAGACCAGGTCTTCGGATGGCGAAGGAGAGTTACGAGGTGAGGTATCTCCATTGAATGAATATGTAGGCGGAGGTGCCACTTCGCTGCTGGACATGGAAGAAAAAAGGCAAGGAGGGGTCGACCGAGCCCGGAGGCGGGAGGAAAGAAGCAGCGGTATTTCAGCCCAAAATGCGCGAGGCTGATCGAGAAGGACGATTACGTTCCGAATTTGCTGTATGGTACCGCACGAGAGACCTAAAATTCATGCTAGGCCCCAGCGAGTATGGATTGGAAAGAGTATTCTCGCGGACGTCTTGCTCTGAGTAGCGTCGATTGTCAAAGCTGCAGGATGAAGAGAAAACAGGCCACTCGACGAGCACAGAATTTTCTAACTTTCCGGTCAGTGACAAGAATACGTCCAGAGACAGTCGACATCCACGAGGCCCATATAGGTTGTCATAAAGACAGACAGACTCCAAGGGCGAACAATGAGTAGTCAAAGTTTAGAGGACTAATGACTTTGCTTTGACTCTTCGAGTCCTCGGAAGCGGACGAAGGCTAATTCACCAATTTGGGCGTCCCGGGGGTATACAAGGATTCATGGAAACGATGGCGAGAATATAAGACCAAGGCGCAGAGTCACTCTGAGGTTGAAGTCGGAAAACAAACCGGCCGGCTCGTGCAACAATGCCGGAACCCAACGCGACCTCGTGACGAGCGATCAAAAGAAGCCTGAACGCGTCGCTTCACATTCTGGTGCCGTGCCATTTATTGTCGACTAAGATGCCTCGAGAGGGATAACATTTCAAATTGAATGTGTAAAATTCATTATTCTACGCGCGCGTTTGGTTTGGAGAGGCGATCTCCGTAAGCCCAAGGACCACGACAAGGTAGCGCGTTTCCCCTTGGGGCCTCTTCGACCACAAAAAGCAGAGCTCAAATAGCCTCGACGTGCCACACCGAAATCCACCCCGGCCCTCGAACCCACCGGCGGCGAACTCGAAATCAATTGGTGGTGGTGGATCAGTGCCAGCGCGATACCCATCCTAACAGCTCGCCCATATCGTCCAGATGAACCCCGTTCCCCCAGTTTGGCTATCTTCGATCCTAGGGACCCCTCGACATCAAGGTGGCCCTTCGGGTCTCCGCCTATGGAGCGTGATTGTATAAGAACAATCGCATTCAAGCCGAAGCCAATGCACTCGTGCGCGCACGCGGCTTTGTTCCACGCCCTTGTCCCCCTGGGTTTCCATGCATTCAGGTATCGGCAGGGGGGAGCGTGCAACGACCACGGCGCCAGGAGCTCTCCAATATGGTATAAACGTTTTAGGGCGATATGAGGGCATTCGGAGTGGGTTCGCCTGGCCATCACCATGGTGGGAGAGGAAGACGGTTAGCGGAGTAAATGGTGAAGGGATAGTGGACGCACCTCAGATGCTGTACTTAATAAGAAAGCCGTCAGTGTCGAAGACGTGGTGAGAAACTGCGACGCACCATTCTACCAGGGCCCAGGCCCTGCGCGGTTGAGTGACGAGATGTCGACGAAGCTACAGCATGGTTCAGCTAGGCGCTAGCTATAGAGAGGGGAGACTTACTCGTGGATGAGGCCTCCGAGGATGAGATGATGAAAGTCAAGAGCAAGAGAGGTTCGGAGGTTTCCGAGGCCACTGGCGGAATTTAAAGCCCATCATTACAGCTGTTTGCACAATCGATGACAGTCGCTAAAAATAGAGAAAAGAAGAGCATATTGGATGCGGCCGATTGCCGTGCTGGTTTATCACTCATTCCTGGGCCGATTTACATGATTCTGGGCGCGTTCGAAAGCGGCTAAGCAGGGCTTTCAAATGATACCACACTCGCGAGGTAAATGACAAGATTTCAGTATTCCCAAATTCGCGCCGTATTATTTTAACTGCAGCTTGAATTGCACACTGTTCCGTCAGTACTGCTTGGATTTTGATGAAAGTAGGCTCGTTCGAAAGGTAATTTCAAGGCACAGGTTGGGTATACATAAGATTTTGCTTCTACTACCAGACAATCATTTGTCAATGAATTGCACCAAGGAAGCTATAATTCCATTCTGGCACATGCATATCAAGTGTGCTGTACATTTCTATTCCATAAATGTGATTGCCTTGTCTGCCGCTTCCATGATCACTTGGATTGAAGTAAATCGAAGCAAAACCGACCGAGGACGGGCCGTTCAGAGTTCAGATGTAAATCACACAGCGCGAATTTGGGAACACTGAAATTTTGTTATTTACCTCGCGAGTATGGTATCATTTGAAAGCCCCGCTTAGCCGCTTTCGAACGCACCCAGAATCATGTAAATCGGCCCAGAAATGAATGAGATCTGAGCTCGGCAAGATGGCGGATCAAAAGTTTGTTCTTGTTTATTTTTTCGCCAACTGTCATCAATTATGCAAACAGCTGTAATATTTGCCGAGAACAAACAAATGTCGTCTCTTGAAAAACTCGCCGAAGACACCGAAGGCGGTGCGAATGACGGGTGGGGCTCTCTAAAGTTCCGAGCCGGAAGGAACATTCCTTTGGATTTCTAGGACGAGCGTTTACTTATGACTCGGAATTGAAGGCGATTCCGACTCAGAGTCGCCGCGTCGAACAGAACGCGGGGAGGATTCCAGTGGTCGGAACTTCTCGGAAGTTAATTGAGGAGACTTTTGGGCCTCCATGTTGGAATCTAGTCTAATATACCGACCGCGACGGTACCGCTTGCAATAGGAATACCATTTGGAAAATTGAATTCAAGCCGCTCAAGTTGATAATTACACGCCGTACTAACTGTCTACGAAAATACGACAACGAAAATACTCTATGTAACTAGGCGTTAAGGGAGAGGCTCACGGTCAGAGGACGGTGACACGAATGGACGCGAACCGCGACGCGTGATGTCTGAGTCGGACTCGTTCACGTGGGCGCGCATTACCACGCCCTACCCGAATTTAGCCAAGTCATACATCCTAGAACATTCAAGTTGTCCAAATTCAATTCATTAACCTAGAAATACGTAGCAGTACGGGGGGTATCTCTCGTAGCCAAAAAAGAAACAAATCAAAAAACGAATGTCTTTCATCCCTCTCCCTCCTCCCCTCCTCCCTTCGTATGTACTCACTTATCAACAAACCCCACCCCTACCCATCAACAAACCCCACCCCCTACTCATCAACAAGCACCAAATCCGGCGGCGCCCCCGAAATATCCACCTTCCCCTTCTCATTCATCTCCGCATCCTTCACACTAACATCCACCCCCGCCTCCCTACACCCCCTCTCCTCCTCCTCCGCCAGCCCCAGCCGATCATGCGGGAACCACACAACCCGCTGCGGCCTCGACGCCGCCGGGTGCGCGAACCCATATTCCTCCTCGGACTTGACGCGCGCGGCGCGGTTCCCCGCTTTCTGTTGGTCCCGCAGCCCCTCGTACTCCTCGTGCTCGCTCTCGTGCAGACTCGACGCCCGCTTTTTCTTCGGCTCCGTCATCTCGTGTGCCTCGTGCGCCTCGTGTGCTTCTCCACCATTATTCGTCGTCGCGGCGCGCTCGACAGGCGACGCGCTGAACGTCTTATCCGCAAGACTGAGCGGCAGCGCATGCAACAGCGGTCCGAACGAATTGGAGATCAGGAGCTGGAATAGTATCTATTTCATAGCCAGCGTCATCAGTTCCGCACTCTCAATTAAAATTGACCAAGGGGGAAAGAGGGAACTCACAGTAAGCGCAATCAACGCAACCATAAGAATCGCCTGCGGCGTCGACGACGGGTCCTGATTCTGATCGCGCGCGAGGAAGAACAAGCCCGCCATGCATATCTGCTGAATATACAACCCCACAAACATATGCGTAATCGCCTTCGGGAAAAACAACCCCCCCGTATCCGACGCAGGCGGCTGCTCAAACTGCCACAGAAAGAGGTACTTGTACAGCTGGTAGAACGCGAAAAAGGTGAAACACGCGAGGCCGTTGATGATGGGCGAGATGACCGAGTAGACGAGGGCTGCGAGCATGGGTTTTCGTTAGCGCTCTTTTTTCTCCATAAAAATAAAGAAAAAGCGGCAGAAAAAGGAAGAAAGAAGAGAAAGAAGAGAGGTCTCACCAATAACAACCAACAACGTAACCCCAGGGAACGTCGTCCCCCACGCCACGCTCCTCCCCCCATACTTAATCCCATACACCGCCCTCGGCGTGCTCCCCAACAAAAACAGCTTAACATAATACACCACCAGCGGTACGATCTGCAGGAACCCGCCCGCCGTGCCCGACATCCCTTGCAGGATGACGTAGGTGAGGAAGAAGGTGGATGCTTGCGGGAGTTTTGCGGAGAGCAGCGCGGGGACGGAGGAGGGGTTTTTGAGGAGGTCGGAGAGGGAGGAGGTGATGCCGGCGGCGATGGTTACGATTAGGAAGGAGTGCTATCCATGCGAAATAAAATAATTTGTTGATTAGTGGGATTCGAAGACGGAAGGATGAGAGGTGGGAAGGGGGGAAGGAGGGGACGGAAAGGAATAGGAACACGACGTACCACAACCTGAAACATAAAAAACCGCGTCATCAAACTCAACTCAACCCCACTCCTCTTCGGTATCCCCTCAAACACCGCAAACTGCCTCAACACAATCGGCAGCAGCATCATCAGCACCGCCAGCAACACCGGCGGCAGGATCCCACTCAGGATCCCGATGACGGGGTCGGGGAGCTTGCAGATCCACGCGAGCCAGGGGCGGAGGTGCAGAGGGAGTGGAGGTTGGAGATGACGCCGACGAAGGCGACGGGGACGGCCCAGAAGACGATTAGGGCGAGGGTGGCGGCGTAGGAGAGGAGCATGCGGAGCTGAGTGCATGGGTTAGATGGATAGAAAGGGGGGGGAAAGGAAAAAAAGAGCGTACCTTGACTTCGTAGGGATTCAGCCCGAGGTTGGACCAGATAACGTCCATGGGCGAGACCTCGGTGTATTTCGATGCTACAGCGAGCCAGTCAGTATGTATATACGCGCAAAGACACGAAATGGAAAAAGACGCACCCATGCGATACGGCTCATGGTGAATCAAAATATTCTCCGCCATATGCGCCGCGATCTGCCTATTAAACGTGACGAACGCACTGCTAATCGCAGGGTACCCCTGGTGCTTCACGTCCTTCTTCCCCTTTCCACTCCCCTTCTGCTCCTCCTCCACCACCTCCCCCGCATCCGCATCGTCCCCCTCATGCGTCGCGAACCCATGCTCGTCCTCCTCCGGCGTCTGGTTCGGGTCGCTCATCTCCTTCACCATCGCCCTCCTCCCCTCCGCCAACAATTTATTGCACGCGGCAATCTCCCCCCGCGCCCACTCGATCGAGTCGACCTTCTCCCCAAACAGGCCGAGGAACCCGAGCTTGTGCGTGGGGCGGTCCTCCTTGGGTACTATCGGCACACCCCCGCGTCCCTCCGCGTCCTTCGCCGCGCCGCCCGCCTTGAGGTGCGCCTTTGCTGCGATGGACAACAACTTCGTCTCCGCGCCCTCGAGCTTCCCGCACGCGGCGAGCCGACGATCATACACGTCCGGCAGCGTGCGCAGGTTGCGATTCACCCAGATGCGCTTCACGCCCCCAGGCAAGTCCTTGAACAACCCATGGAGCGCCGCAGGCGAAAGGTAGCGCGTCGGAATGCCGGTGACGAGCAGTGTATTCGCCTGCACCGATTTCGCATGCACGGGGTTGATGAGGAACTGCTGGCGCGTCGTAACAAAGTGCTCCATCTCATATCGAATATTATAAAACACCCAGCCGGTGAACACCCACGCGAGGGCGAGATGCGCCCAGTAGCGCACCTGCTTGTCGGGCTCGACGTTCCCGATGACGAACAGATCGAGCTTGGTGTTGGTGTCGACGTGGGTGTTGATGCTTGTGATGGGGAGGAGGACGACCCAGGAGACGATCCAGATTGGGAAGAAGATGCGGGCCATCATGCGGAGGAAGCGGACGAAGAAGTAGGCGTCTGCGCCGTTTGCGTGTAGCACGGCTTTGAAGTCGGCGTTGTAGACGGCCCATGGCCAGGAGATTATTGAGGCGGTTCCGGTGAGTGGGCCGATGCGCTTTCTGTGAAAGTGAAGGGGTTGGTTAGCGAGAGATTTCACGAGGGATCGGCAGGAAGCGAATAAAAAAATGATGGACCCGGCGTAACGCCAAAAAAAAAATCATGATGAGGGTGAGACGAGCAATGCAAGCGACGGCTGCCGCGGAAGCGGGTGGAGATGCGGTGGATTGCGGGAACCCGAGGTGAAGGAGAGTTTCACCCCCCCTCGGTGGCCGCTCCATAGTTGAGGTCATGAACCCCTCTGAAATGAGGGGATGAAGGAGGGATCCAGTCTGCTCCATTGGCCATGGAGCCGCAAGTGCGATTTTGAAACGAAAAACGCCCGATGCAGGCAAGCCACACGCAGCATGGCCAGGAGGTGTGCAGGAGACCATCGCATGTCGACGACAGCTAAAAGAAAGAAACTCACGAAGGGACAGGAACATAGGTCCTAGGCTCATAGATTGCTTTGAAGTAAGGCCGGATGAGGGTGAATATAGCGATTTCTACGCCAAAAACAATAGCATTGAAGATGAGTGCGGTGATGAAAGTCGAAGTGGACGCAGTTGTCGCCTGCGCCGCCGTGGAAGAAGACCTAAAGACTCGTGAGCACGGACGGGCAAGAAAAGACAAACTCACATATGGCACGATGAACTTGAAGGGAAAGGAGGAAAGAAGAAATGAACAAGACTTTATGTAAGTCAAAAATAGAAGTCCATGACGTCAATACGTCCACTCCAAGAATTCTCCTCTTATCCGATAAAAATACAGGGACGACTGACTCGGCATGACAAGAAAACCCCTGATATTTTAGAGGTCGTTTGTGCGGAACTGCAAACTGGCCGACGCACAGTGAAATATAAAGACCGACTAAATGCAGCGTCGATGTGATCCTTTCAACCCACAATCACACAGCCTCCCTTATCTCTTCTATTGCCTTGACAAGCTAATTAGCGCCCGCAACGAACTTACTGGCAGCAACACTGCCCGACGCTTTCTTTGGCGCGCCATTCGTACTAGTGTACAGCGGCGCACTCAACCCCCGACTCCTTTTGCATTCCATTCCATTCCATAATCATAATGCCTTTCCCACCCTCTGACTCGACATGACTCCCCGCCGTTATCACAACCGCAGAAAACCCGATTTTTCATGTTCGGGCTTCATGGGCGAATTCGAACGTGCCAGTGCTGCGGACTCGACGACAACTAAAGCAGGCACACGATCAGGCCCGTTCATGCGACGTCTCGCGATCGCACGGTTGGCGGGTGCATTATCAATTCCAGGGCTAAACGTCTTGAGCCGACTATGCTAAACTAGTGCGCAAGTCGTACTCAGGCTCACCGTCCTCGGTTCATCATCAAGGCTAGCGCTTTTGTCTTCAACCCTGGATGGAGTGGATCGCTCCAACTTCGCGAATGGGATTTAATGCGTCCAGACTCCACATTCCAAAGTCACTGTATGTACATGTTCAATGACAATTTTGACAAATTACTAATACCGTCACAATTCGGTCCGCCAAACGGCCGCCGCCTGCACGTTTTCTCCACACTTACGGCGGCGTATGCATGTTTTTGCGGCTTACGGCTACGGTCCAGGCCAGGGTCCCCGCGGCCGTAATCTAAGCGTGCCGAGTTCTACAACAGGGGGAATATAGAAAACAGGTTGCAGGTTGCGTACCGTGACGGCCGACAGCCAGTACGTTTACGCCGTACGGAGCCCAGTTCTAGTTCTACTCTAGAGCTTCACCTTTTTTCTGAGGCTTCAACTAGTCGGAATAACTTTGGATTTGGAAGTTGAATGGAACTTGGACTAGACTCGCGCTGGAGTCTATTATAGGTCTCATTACCCAAAAACCTCGCTACTTGCTACTGAAAATGAACATGAAAAATGAACATTTCTTGATCACTCCGACGACACTGTCCATTTTTACTACTCTCACTGGCACTTGCAGTTCAAAAACTTGAAAACGGTGGAATCCGGAGGGCTGCCGGTGACTAGGGAACCCCAGTCGCAAAACAGCGGCGTTGCCAGACCGTCGTCGGTTGGTACTACTAGTATTCAAGCTTCAGCTTCATCCCCAGCGCTGACGTCGGGTAGAATAATTACATAGTTGGCCTGGATTACTTATTGATGCCACTGGCAGTATTGGTGCTGAACGACTTTGTAGTACAGTACAAAAGTAAAAGTCATGAGTGCGCTTGATGAGGTTTGATGCAAGTGAGAATTTAAAGTAAGAGGGACACTGTTGACCGCGGGCTCGCCTCGAACAAGTTCCCAAGCACCTCATCCGGCCCCGGCGCCGGTGTGAACCTCATATCAATATGCATACGTGACCTACGCGATCGAGGCGCCAGAATTTCAATCGGGACTCGGAGGCATTGTATTATTTAAATAATATTATGCAGTCACAAACGGGTACCAACGGATCTTCCTCCGAGTCCTTTATTCCCAATGAAAGTCTTCTTTAAATTCCTTGTAACTTCCTCAAACGGCCCCGACGCGGCAGCGAGATTTTGATAATATACGGCCGTTTACGGGATACACACAGTACTGTACCGTAAAACTCACCTCGAACAGGACGGTGCAACTTATTGAAATTGCTATATACTTACACGGGTTGCATTTGAACTTTGTACCAGTTCTAGATCTAGAACAAGCTCAATTTTTTCTGAGGGTTCTAGAATCAATTAATGAGTCGAAATAATTTGGAAGTTGGATTGCGCCTCGCGCATGAGGCTCTATAGGTTTCATTGCCTCGTATAACTCCACCAAAAATCTTGCTACTCAGGCTGAAAATGATTATTTCTTTGCGACGATATCGATCTTTCTCAGGTGAAAAAATACCCCCAATACAAGCGACACTACAACTCAAAACAGTCGCTAAAATTCTTGGAACGTAAACGTACTCTAAGTATCCGGTATCCCCGAGAAGCCCCGGTCAAAGCGACTTCTACCGATGGTTGTGCATCTGTGGCGGTGTGATAAAGCTTCTGCCAAACACGAGTATTGTGACTCTGGCATTTCCAGCTTCAAGCAGTTTTTCAGTCTCCTACCCACGGTATTTACTGTACCGGCGTGTATGGTAGCAACCGTAACACGACCTTCTGCACATGAGCTGCAGCCCGTCTGCAGATGAGCGGCGGATCGTCTGCGGACAATCGGCGGATGATCTGCCACTTGTCTGCCGACCGAATTTCAGCCTGGCTGAAATAAACAGTTTCGGTTTGAATTTCAGCTCCAGCTGAAATGCAGACTGGAATCTATTCTTTCAGTTGCACTGAAATGAGATACGAAATCCGGGATTTCAGTGCCCCTTTCAGCGCACCTGAAATGCTAGGTTTCAGTTGCACTTTTTTTTTGTACTGAAATGGTAAGTTTTGGGTTACAATTTCGGTGCATCTCTGACTCTTGGTATTTAAGCTACATTTCAGCTGGTCCAAAACCCGATTTTATTCTTGTAGTTTAGGTTACAATTTCAGTTGTACCTAAATTAAGTAAAAGTACGAGAATGCCTTTCGGACGAGCTTTTGTTGAACTCCGAAGTTGATCTGGAGAGCACCGGAGGAATGGGGATGATGGCGGAAATGATGGCGGATTCGTCCGCGGCGGAATTCCCACGGTAGCACGAATATTTGTCCACAGAAATTGCAGGTGTCTTGCAGCGAATTCTGTGGAGGATATTCCCTGCAGTGAGTCTCCTGAACTATTTTTCGCACATTTACCTGGAGCAAAATGCGTGAATGAAATTTCCTCGACTTATCTTCGTGCACAAATTTTGAATGTTCTTACTGAAGCGATTCTCCTCCATGGGATTTTGACTTCTTGCTGGAGGGACTTTACTGGAGCAATATTTTTATTTGTTCCCAGATATCTTCCTTCACGGCATCTGTTAATTTCCTCTAGTCCTTTCACTGCAGAAGTTTGTGTTCAACTTACACGTTGATTTGGCTGTAATTAGCACGCCGCAGGTTTCCTCTCGATGTTCAATGGATGCCTTCTCCGCCTGCAACTAGATTCAACATCTATGGCAAAGATTTCCAGTGTGAAGGTATTGTTGGTTTGGCGTAGTTGGTAACTTGTGTAGTCCTTGTATTTCCTCACTTCTTGTGGGTTGTTGGTTCAAGCCCGACCTTTTTTATTCATTCTATTTTCTGAGTTTTACTCACCATCTCGATTGACCTTGTTCAGACCCACTAAATATGTTTGATGTTTAGGGTATGAAGCTGGGAATTGCAGAGCGAGAATTCCATCAAGATAAACCAAGGAAGATAAAATGGACAGCCTCGTGGAGGAATTTTAGTGAAAGAAATTTTGTTGATGCAAAAACGAGTTGTAACAGGTAACGTCCATTCTCAGAAATTTCTTGGACTGAAATCACTGGACGGTTTTTGCTGGGGATGGATCATTTTCAGTGGACAGAATTAGCTGCAGGAAAAAAATGAATTTTGCTGCAGGGATATCTGTGCACAAACTCGGCCTGGAGCGAAATTCTGGACCACAATCCGCCATCAAATCTGCCATCAGTCCGCCAGTCCGCCATCATCCCCATTCCTCCGTCTCCTTGAAAGTTGACGTTCAGAGTTGAACGTCCGGTCACGCTAAATTTGGCAATCGTCGGTGTGACTGCTGCTAAGTCCTAAGCGAGACGTGAGAGATTAACGTCACCGGCCATCAAAGTTGCGCGCCATCGTTGGGCGTTTTCTACATAACAGCTTCTGCCTCAGCCCAGCTCCCACACCTCTCTTCTCACTTTAGTATCTCTCCAATGTTCGACCATGCTTCAAATTTTCAGATTAATGGGGGAACTTCCTCCAACCTCAAGGAGACGTGAACTTTCATAGCAAGTCTTCAGAAGAAGAAGAAGGAAGGAGCTTGGTTTCCTCTATCAGTTCCCCGCTTCAAATTATTCCTCATTGCTTACCCAGCCAAGAGAGCAGTGGCGGGCAAGCGGAGGAAGGCTTCAACCTTCTGGATAGTATGTAGTTTCTCCACCTCGGGATCCTTACGACTGAATCACATAAAACTCAGATACGCTTAGTCGGCCGCAGAATTCGACCTGCCCTAATGAGGGGCCTCTGTCAATCTCTACTGCATACCTCGATCCTGCCTCTGCTGAATCATCAGCTTCGATACTGAGCATCAACCCGTCCCCGATGACAATGCTTGATCCAGCATTTCAAGAGCCCGTATACTCTTTGTCTGGATCGGTACGACAAAACAAACAATCGAGAGCAGCCAGAAAGCGTCCTTACGGTATGTTATTCTTTATTCCTGGCCTGCACGACATTTCTCACGCATTCAAAGATACTTCTTGGCGAGCTGGGATTTTAGGCGATAGCCATCCTCCTAATTCATCCTTCGATCATATCTCATCGGCCTCTTCATGGTCGGACCTTGGATACCCTCAGCCGCCACTACTTGCTTATTCTACGAATTTCGATCACGAAGTTACGAATAGTGGGCCTGTGGGCAGATTCGAGGTACCGAATGCGCCGCTCATTTCACCCGAACCCAATCTCGCATATTCATTTCCGCACCAATGGAATTTGGCACAGCATCCTGTGCAGGCCAGCTTTCATGGCGCCATTGATGGAAATGTGAATTACCCCCAACAGCCCGGGGAACCAGGACTCCTTGAATATTCAACAAATTCCGGATCCGATCTCGAAGCTACAAGTGGTTGGGCGGTGGACGGATACGAGCAGGTTAATGCACCTCTCATTTCATCCTCACACAACTTGGCATATCCCTCTTCGTTTCAAGGGACTTTCTTACCAAATCCTTCGCAAGCTAACTTTCATGGCGGGACATTTATTGACGGAAATGTGAATTACATCCAACAGCACGGGGAACCAGGTGTGTAGCAACCAGTGCCAATGTCTACATCTAACCGGAGTCGTGCCAGGCTTGCAAATCCTATTTCAGGCCACAGCCCCGGGTGCCTTCCACGATTCAGCTGCGAGGTTTCCTCAGTCGAAATGCCATCCTGAAACGCGGGAAGAGATACTTGAAGAACTTTTTCAATGGTGCTCTACCCGTGATGCCCCCAATATACTCTGGCTATATGGGCCCGCTGGAGCCGGAAAATCCGCCATCGCACAGTCACTTTGCGAGAGGCTGGAGTCCGAAAAGCGATTAGATGCCAGCTTCTTTTTCAAACGCGGAGACACATTGCGAGGAAATGGCAATAGATTATTCCCAACTATTGCGTATCAACTCGCTCTTCATCTGCCTGAAATCAATGATCCCATTTCTCGAGTCGTCAGAAGAAATCCAGCTATTGTTGAGAAATCTCTCTCAATCCAGCTGAAGAATTTGATCATGGGCCCCTGTGAAGCGGTTCTTTCCGGTCGCACACAACCCATTATCATTATTATCGACGGGCTTGACGAGTGCGAGGGTGAACAAATCCAACAAGCACTATTGTGCACGATCGGGGACGCTACCCACGAGGATATTCCTCTACGCTTCCTTATCACAAGTCGACCAGAAGCACATATTCAAGAGACTTTTCGCGGCCCTCTCGAGAGTGTCCATCGTCCAATCAACATTAACCAATCCTTTGACGATGTCGAGAAGTACTTACGGGACGAACTTTCGCGAATTTACCATGAACATTCTGATACCATGGCCACAGTCCCACGCCCTGGCCGCCGTCACATATTGTTTGTGAACTGGTCGATAAATCATCTGGTTATTTCGTCTATGCTTCCACGGTCATCAAATTTATCGATGACAAAGATTTTCGACCTCCGGAGCGTCTCGCAGTGATCCTGGCAAACAAAAATACAGAGTTCGATCGCCATTTGGTGCTCTCGATCAACTTTACCTTGACATACTTTCTACGGTTCCCAAAGCTCATTGTTTCCATCTCATTGCAATCCTCATGATCGCGGCATCTGAACAACTGCAAAAAATCTAAAAGTCTCTGTTGCGGAAGAATTGCTTGAGCTTCAGCCGGGGGACACTCGGCGAATACTCCGCCGCCTACGCTCATTGGTTGACATTGATATGTGTTCAGACAATATCTATTCAGGGGCACCGATGACACTCTAAATACGAGTATCTTCCATCATGCCTCTTTTTTGGATTTTCTCCAGGACAGCACGCGATCGAAACATTTTTTATCGATCAACCTCAACACAAAACACGTCTGGCCCATTATATGTTGAAAGCATTTTCGTACGACGAAGTCCGCATTTGGATGCGTGACTGCGGCGAATCTGATTTTATGATACCTATGCTAAGTAAGTCTATTCCATTTGCCTCAAGATCTTTGTTTATTTTGATCTGCAGAGCAATCGGAGACAGGATCGAGTTCATAACTTCAGTTCCTCCTTCCGCAGATCTCACATTGCTGCTTTACTCCTTCAATCCTGTATTTTTATTTCTCTCTCCCCACGAAGATGGTGATTCGAAGGCCCTCTACACAGTATTGGAATGGTTGCAGGTGCATCTCAGCTCTCATTGCTTAGACCGAGAGTCAGCCTCTCATCTATTCCATTAGTCAAGCCCCGAGTCGGTTGAGGAAGACATAATCAACCTCTGGGAAGATAACATCTTAGTGTGGAAATTTAATGATGCGCTTCGGAGTCTTGATCTACCACCAGATCAAGCTTTGGAAAAGGCTCAACAGATTTCATCGCCGCCCAAGGTGAACAATACTCAAATATTCCCTATAATGCAGGCATTTCACATTCTTCAACTTGGTCATCATCGTTCGGTTCCTTGGCTTCCCTCCGTCCGTCTTCTTTTAGGCTTTTCGTGGGGTGAAATGCGGACAGCAATATCCTCCCTACACTCATCACAAAAGAACCTTCAGCTGGCTGTAGAGTCGCTATTCCTTTGGGTGATGCGTCAGGACGTCGTTCTGGAATACTTAGACGGAATGTTGAAAATCATGGCAACCAACTCTATCTCTTTTCTCAACTTGAGAAACACTCCCAGCAAGGAAATGTTTGATCTGTATGATACGTAAGTGTTCCATTCCGGATAAAGAAATATCTTAAATAAAAGTGCTAGTGACATTACTTACAATTGGGACCTTCTTTTGAGAATGTGTCCGCCCTGTTTGGACCTTTTCAAAGCATTATCCGAACTACGGCTCCCTATAAACACAGTCATAAATTTCGAGGCAGAGGCATACCATAATATTATCAAATGGCTCCAGGTCAGTCGTGAACCTTGGTTACAACTTACAGGGCGTATTCATGTGTGCTTACACATGGCGCCTTAGAAATTCCCAGAACCTTTCGACTCAAAAATTCACGAAATAATGGATCGTTTCAAATCTTCTCTGCAGACGTATGTAGACGACCATGATCTTTTAACTTTATGTAGTCCAGAGAACTTGGAGAGAGCCTGGCGCGATTTTTATTGTAGATTCAAACAAAAGCCTGACATCGAAGGTGTAACGAATGGCGTTGATGCCACAACAAATCGCGTGTACTCCTACCACGTCTTATAGTCAGTTGTTTATCTCTTATGAGCTGTACTGTAGAACCAGCATTCTGAAATCGAGCTTTTTACTACGCATCTCTCAGCGACTTCAAGACTGAACACTCGGAATCTCTCGTGTGTCGCCACTCTTCTTACGCTCACCAACGCTGAAAACCTCAGCGACTTCACACACATTTTTTTTACGTATATTCCTCTTGTCTCGTTTTCGCTACATCACCGGGTGTGTTTCTACTTTTCTAATTTTTGCTAATTTTTTTCTATAGACATGTCTGGAGATCACGTACGTGGAAAACGGACCGTCACCACTCGCAGGCGCTCTCTTGCGGCGGAGGCGGCAGCCGTTAGTGTGGCCTTCGACTCGAATGTCGAGGACACCACTATTTCGACACCCGCGCGGGGAGAGGCCCGCCGGGGTCGCGCTAAATCCCCACCTGGTTCCCATGCTTCGGAGGCGGCCCTGTTGGCAAAATGGGGCTTGCCGCATGCGGAATTGAACAGGTTGGTGGGCACCAGGGTGACGCGGAATTCGCGGTCAACCATGCCCCGTCGCCATGAGCTCGCCAGTCAGCATCAGACTGTTGACGGCTCGGCGGCGCTGCAGCCCGGGCTCTCTGGCACTTCTAGTGTCGTGAGCGGTCCGCCTGCGGGGGGAAATCATCTGCAGAATGAGATCAGTGCACCACAACCTGAAACATAAAAAACCTCGTCATCAAACTCAACTCAACCCCACTCCTCTTCGGTCAAACACCGCAAACTGCCTCAACACAATCGGCAGCAGCATCATCAGCACCGCCAGCAACACCGGCGGCAGGATCCCACTCAGGATGCCAATGACGGGGTCGGGGAGCTTGCAGATCCACGCGAGCCACGAGGCGGAGGTGCAGAGGGAGTGCAGGTTGGAGATGACGCCGACGAAGGCGACGGGGACGGCCCAGAAGACGATTAGGGCGAGGGTGGCGGCGTAGGAGAGGAGCATGCGGAGCTGGTGCACGCACACGGGTTAGATATATGGATGGAGGGAGGAGGGAGGAAAGGAAAAAAGTACCTTGACTTCGTACGGATTCAGCCCGAGGTTCGACCAGATAACGTCCATGGGCGAGACTTCGGTGTATTTCGATGCTACAGCAAGCCAGTCAGTCATTCTCGCAAACACACGAAAGAAAGGAAAAAGACGCACCCATCCAGATACGGCTCATGGTGAATCAAAATATTCTCCGCCATATGCGCCGCGATCTGCCTATTAAACGTGACGAACGCACTGCTAATCGCAGGATACCCCTGGTGCTTCACGTCCTTCTTCCCCTTCCCACCCCCCTCCTTGTGCTCCTCCTCCTCCACCTCCCCCGCATCCGCATCGTCCCCCTCATGCGTCGCGAACCCATGCTCGTCCTCCTCCGGCGTCTGGTTCGGGTCGCTCATCTCCTTCACCATCGCCCGCCTCCCCTCCGCCAACAATTTATTGCACGCGGCAATCTCCCCCCGCGCCCATTCGATCGAGTCGACCTTCTCCCCGAATAGGCCGAGGAAGCCGAGCTTGTGCGTGGGGCGGTCCTCCTTTGGTACCACCGGCACCCCCCCCGCGCCCCTCTGCGTCCTTCGCCGCGCCGCCCGCCTTGAGGTGCGCTTTCGCCGCTATCGAGAGCAGCTTCGTCTCCGCGCCCTCGAGCTTCCCGCACGCGGCCATGCGGCGGTCATACACATCCGGCAGCGTGCGCAGGTTGCGATTCACCCAGATGCGCTTCACCCCCCCCCGGGGAGGTCCTTGAACAAGCCGTGCAGCGCCGCAGGCGAGAGGTAGCGCGTCGGGATCACGGCGCCCAGAAAAATCCCATACCGAAAGTGGATGTCGAATGGAGTGTAGTAGAAAATCGGCGGAAAAAACAGTGGATGGCGCGAGGCGATGGAGCTCGTTTTCGCGCGTATAATAACCCAGTAAAATACAATGTCGAGGCGAAGAGTAGTACGTAGAGGCTCGAAAAAAAACCGTGGTTGTTTCATTTGAGGGAGTGCAAGAAGAGTTTGATTCGAAGAATTCCATTTTTCGAGATGGAGAATCTCCCAATCCCGCACAATGATGCATTGATATCATTAGCATCAATCAGAGCGGCGCGCTGAAGGCAATTGAAACCCCGGTCAAAGCGAATTCAATAGCCTTCGGCTGCACACAAGCTACACGACATGTTAATCAATTTGGGAGATGTCGGGCGGTCAGAGAATCCGGAAAAGACGAAAGACTGGCTGGAGAGCTCTGGGTGTAAAACGGCGGCTTTGCCAAACGGTCGGTTGGTATTGCTTCATCCCCACGCTGGTGTTGCGCTGACGTTGGGTAGAACAATAATCAGTTGGATTATTTATTCTCCGAACCAGACCCAAGGAAAAATTGTCCCACTTGCCTGTAGTTCACAATAAGCTCCCGTATGCTAGTGTTGCCTTGGGGTGTGCTGAACGACTTCGTAGTACAAAAATCATGAGTGTGTGCTTGACGCAAGGAAGAGGGAAATTGAACGCGGGCTCGCCTTGAACAAGTTCCCAAGCACCTCGTCCGGCGCCGGCGCGAACCTCATATTAATATACGTGACCTACGCGTTCGAGTCGCCAGAATCAGGAGGCTTTTGCTAGCCTTTAAAGGCCGCCACAGCCAAAAAGACGCACCAGCGGATCCTCCTCCTTCATTCCCAGTTTTTTCTTCAAATTCCTTGTAACTACCTGGAACGGCGACCCGGCAGCGAGCTTGAATACGTTCTGCTTCAACACGGGCGTATTCCCGCCGGAGACGGGCTGAAAACGCAGGAGCACCTTGCTCTTCGAACCTGAAGCGTCTTCGGTGCTTTTCTTTACGTGCTGTTGCAACGCAGCCAGTGCTGCTTCATCAGGGCAAGTTTGGGGAATGGGTGTCAACGGAAATAGGGAATTGCCCTCCATGGGTGGATACGAGGTGCCAGCGGTAGAGGCGAGACGAAGCCCGATTAGGCATAGGTCATTGAGGCGGCTGTGTTCCAATTCGCAGTCAACGTGTACGATAAGAAACAAATCGAATTGCAATAGTATGTACAGGGACCTAGAATAGATAGTGTTGTGCTACATTGTGTGGTGGTGGTGGTAATACAAAGTGATTGTCGTCTAATGTCTAGTGTCCACGTCAATTGCGGAGAGGATGAGGAGAGGATGAGGAGAGAAACAAAAAATCAAAAAAAAGAAATCGTATACAAATCAAAGCGCAAACCTCTGCGGCTGCTCCATAAACGGCGTCGTCCCCATCGTGGGGCTGAAGGTCGGATACCCCGGACTCGCGCCGCTGGCGTATACTTCCTTCAGCTTCTTCCAGACATTCTTGAACGTCGACGCGCTCCCCTTCTCGTGCACCAGCACAATCGCCGCCTGGCATCCCGGCGGGAACGCCGACCCCGACGACGCATTCCTGTTCATCAACACGCTCGCCCGGTTCTTGAGCGGGGGGTCCAGTGGGGCAGCAAGGAGCGCGTTCAGGCTCGCAGTCGGTAGGTTGTTCGTGTTGGGATTCGACGAGAGCGGCACCGAGCGATGCTTGGCGTTTAGCGCGGCGGAGAACTCGACCCTGAACTTGACGGGTTTGAGGACCATCGGTGATCCCTCAGCGCTGGCCTCCTCCACCTTGCAGCGTAACGCCGTTGCTGCAGTGAAATCGTCTTCCACGCCCATCCCTTCCGCGAAGCAGCTGAACCCACTTCCCTCGACGACGATGCCGAGCCTCTCAAAAAGCAGACCGACCTCTCTGCGCGTCTTTTCCAGCCCATCGGGAGAGTAGATGACGCCGGTGCCTGGAGACAGGTGACCCTTCCAGCTGAAGAGATTGGAGAACCACCCTTTGAATTCACCAACCACGGGCGAGGTTAAGCGAGAACTGGTAGCGGTGGCTTCGGTGGCGTCGTGATGATTCGTAGCCGTAGACAAGGTGATAGGCGATGCGAGAAGGGAAATTGTGGATCGTTTTGGCTTCAGCGCAGGTAAAGTATTGTCTGGAAAATGTCTCAGTTGCAGAACAAAGTCAATGGAGTATGAACAACTCACGTTTCCCTCTGCGCTCCTTGTCTTTCTTCGCCTTGGAATCCGCTGTGGTCTCCGGGAGAAAAACGATATTTCCCATCTCCTTTCCTTTCTTTACATCCACGCCATCGACACCAAGGCCCACCCCTTGGAATTCGTCGGCCGCAACATAACTCCATCCTTCCTCGGAGAAGGTCTGATTCTCCTTGTCCTCCCGTGCAAGTCGCGACACAGCGCGGTTGGTGAAGCGCCTGTGACCTGACGGCGGAAGAGGCGGTGATGAAGCGGCGCGCGCCCTGACCAGCCCGTTGAGTCGTTCCGCAACCGCATCCATTGTCATTTGCAACTCGGCGTTCGATGTCCGCGGCGCGGACAAGAGAGGCAACTCCTCGTCCACACCGTCCCCCAGATCGTGTTCCGCCGGACCCATACCGAAGTCCGAATCTACATCGGAACTGAGCTTCAGGTTCAGGTTCAGATCTAAACTGAGATCCAAGTTGAGGTCCATATCAACGAGGGGCGTGGGCGCGATTGCAACCGGGGCATGAATTTTAGGTTTCTCTCGGTGTGCAGAGCCGGGTTTGGAGGCGACCGCAACGGTAACAGGCGGAGGGACAGGGATGGACGATGGAGTAACGGTACGGGATCTGAGGCGCGGCGCAGGAGGCTGTTTCAGGAACTGAGGAGGTGCAGCAGCCGCAGAAGGAGTTGTGGCGTCTGGTCTGCGATCCTGGAGTAGCGATCTCGTGTGCCAATTCGGCGGCGGTCGGGTGCTTGTTCCATCCTCTCTACAGGCGTAGGTATAACCTCTTCGAGGCAGGGGTCGTGGTCCACCGCTCATGCCAAGGGACGACGCTGGGCGCCCAGAAGAACCAGTTCTCGCAGGCGGCACAACCATATTGGGGGTTTGCTGGTGCTTCCTCGAATGCGCGCGCGGGCCCGCAGGAGACGGAACTCGTTCCCTTGATGACGATACTGTCGGTGTACGGGACATGAGTGGCGGAGCCAAGCCTGAAATTTGAGGGACAGGAGCAGCTGGGCCACGGGAATTGGGAGCGTTCAACAGCCGAGAGTTCATGTCGTACTGCTGCTTCGCCGTAGCGCTGCCGTTCAGATCAAGTTCCCACCCCATGTCGAATCTCATACTTTCCATCCCGTTAAATGCGGTACTGTTGGCTTGGTTGGGTGCATAAACAGTTCCGTCATCTCGAGCTCGAAGATAATCATCACGGTAACGCCCAAGGAGGAAGTAGAATGCTTTGGCATGGAGACCTTTTCCTGCCGGTGCGCATAGGTCGCGTTTGATTGACTCGCCCTGTGGATCGGCGTAACGGCCCCAAATGATGCGCAAAGAAGAGAAAAGTTCCGGATCAATTAGGGAAGGATGATGGAGTGGACGAGCTAAGGTGCTTGGAGACGGAGGAAGCGGGGGTTAGGGATGGGACGTGATCTATCTTTGAGGGATTTGGAAGTGGATTGCAGCCACGGGTGTGATAGGATTTCGGGAATCTGCCGATATAAATGTTAACGCGCGAAATGGGAGTCTCATAAAAACTTACGGTGATTCGACGAGAGACGTCAACGACAAGCATGCGTGACAAAAGATGCATGGCGAGCGGGTCGATCCAGTTTGGCATCTCGTACTTGCCGGTCTTGACCTTGGCCAAAAGAACCTTGACATTCTTGTCATCGAAAGGGAGTTTACCTGTAAGAAGCGCGTAGAGAATAACGCCACAACTCCAGATATCTGTAGCATTTCCTTGGTATCTTTCGCCATTGACGATTTCAGGACTTGCATAGTGAGGGGAACCACAGCTGGTCTCGAGCTGGAGGGAAGGAGGAGCGAACGCAGCCATGCCCCAGTCGGCGATTTTAATGAGAGGCGGAGATAGGGAAGCAATGAGGATGTTCTCGGGTTTGAGATCGCGATGGATGATTGAGAAGGTGTGTGCGTAGTTGAGGCCATAGATGATTTGTTTGAAATACTCAAGGGCCTCATCGGCAGGGAGGTGCCCTCGGTTGACAAGAAAGTCAAATAGTTCGCCGCCTTCGACGTATTCCAGAACGAGAAACAGCTCTTTTGCGCCTTCGTAGACGTCGTAAATACGCATAATGTTTGGGTGGTTCATGAGCTTCATCATAGTGATCTCTCTGTCTATTCCGAGGCGCTGTTTGTCGGTCTTTGCCTGCTGAGTTTCGAGGGAGGCGCGGGAGCTGACAAGAGGGGCCAAGGGAAGGATCTTAACTGCGGCGAGTTTGCCGGTGACTCGGTGTTTCGCGATCTTGACCCGCCCTGAAGCACCTTTGCCGACGCATTCGCCAAGGATCCAGGGACCAACAAGCTTGGGGTCTGTAGGAAGATCGAAGGCACCTACACCACCAGCGGCGGCCGTTTCCTTTGCCCAGCGAGTTCCCACAGGAGCGGCGTACTGGATCGGAGGGGCGCGAGGAGGACTAGACGAGACGTAGGCCATTATATACGTAAGATAGATGTACGATTAAGAGAAGATGAAGCAGCCCGGGCAGGTCCTTCCACCAGCGGGAAGGGAGATGTACAAGGTCAAGAGGCAAGACGCGGTAGCCGACAGTTACCAAATTGGGATGCGATGCACGTGCCTTTTCGCGGACTTTGCTCAAAAAAGTTGAGTTCGTGGTGTCCCTTGTGCGTACTTTCCTCAGCTCTGTAGCTCCATGTCCAAACTTCGCAATTAGATGCTGAGGGCCTCATGGGCCTTGGTCTCTCTCCCATTTATCCCGGGAGCAAGATCGAGGCTCGACCGGCCTCTACCAGCCCTTTTCCCTCCAAACCTCCGTCTCTGGCGCCAGGACAGACAGTTGGCTTCGAGCCCGAGGATTTTTGCTGTCAAAGGCCCCCTTCTGTGGAGGCAACATCGGAGATTGTCTCAGGCGAGAACCATTCTGTTTGGATGTATGCAAACACTGAAACTCAATGTTTGTTAGATGACAACGCTGGACCTCAGGCTGGGCCAGGTAGGATACCAACCCTTCACTTGGGAATAGATTGGACCAATTTTTTGCCAGATATGTTCACTCCTTCGACAGAGATACCTCCTAGTTTTCGCTTTCCGCCTTTTCCTTTGGCTTCTATAGAGCCCAAAATTTCTGCAGAGCCAGAGCCCGACACCGATACGAATATATTCGAACCCACTTCACTCGAATACCGCGCATATGAGCGCCTTCCACAACCCTCTGTCGACATTATGACCCAAGTCGCTCGATCTCTGCCTGAAATGCTTCCCGACCCAGAGAACGATTCCGGAGCTATCTTCGAGGATAAAGCTGACGATGATTACGTTGGCATCTCCATTTCTTCTACCCCTCCGATCACCTCCACTCAGTCGCTGGAGATACTTGTCGCCGACAGAAACTACGACGGAGCCTTGCGCGTGCTCGACGAGTTGCTAGAGGTCGGCACCGAAATCCCGGTTTCGTTTGCATACGAATCGGCTGCCATATCTGCGGTCAAGGCTCCGGCCACAAGCACAACCGAGATGGACCAGCAAATTCAAACGTTCAAAAAGTGGTTTTCTCTGATCCCGCCCGCGGACCAATCCCGTCCTCGTACATTTCGCAAGTTGCGCGATCTTATCCTTCTTTCTCCGCTGAACTCCCTCCGACTCATCATGGAGTTTGGCCTGATCGCGGCGGAGAAGGGATTTGCTCGCCGGACTCACTTCCAGGTCACCTGTCTCGTTGCTATGTATGGCGAGCCCAATGTCACCCTTCAGTTCATAAACGAGCTCCGCCGTCGTAACCGTATGTTTCTGGAGCTAACTTCCAAAGGCGAAGATGTCGATAACCTGGATAACACATTGCGTGTCGACATGCTGGGCGCTGCGATCAGGACTCTTGCGCAAGCTGGCCGGCTTGAGCATGCTGTCCAACTCGTCCCGGATCCAGGGGAAACCCATTTCCACTTGACGCCGTATACCTATAACTTCCTTGTGCATAAACTGGAGACGACGAAAGACCCTCGTTATCTTCCGCACCTCAAGTTCATAACGCAGCATAAATCGGAGGCACGGTTCAGGATTATGGGCTTGAAGAAAATGGAGAAGGGTAGGCTTGCGTTGGCCATTAGGTGCCTTGCGGTGGAAGGGCATTTCGGTCTGGCTATGGGCCTTCTCCCCAGACTTGATGGAGCTGAAGTCGGACTGGTTACCGCCACACTGGACTTCCTTCTTGCGAAGCTTCGAGAAGGCGAAGATGGTCGACATTCGACCTACATTGACCATATTTCGCAATTGCGAGAGGACACGGCGACATCATCTACAACTGCAGCTACGACCTCAACGGCTGACAACCCAGGTACGATCTCATTGTTGGACGTCTGTGTACGAGAGACTAAACAGACATGCGCGTCATAGGAAAGTATTGGATTGCCCTTGAAGCTCTCATCAAGGCTTGGTGCCTTGAGGAGGCTTTAGCTCTGATACCGGCCTACCATCGGGGCAATGTCAAACATAATCCCAGACTCTACACTCTCCTCCTTTACAAGCTCAGGATCTCCTACAATCCCAAATATGAACCATATCTGGAGCGGATTCAACGGTTGAGAGAGCATACGAAGCAAGCCAAGCGCGCGGAGGCTTTATTAGTGCAAAAGGCCAGAGCCGAGGGAGAAACAGCCAGAAATTTGGAGGACTTTTCTGGAGAAGACATTTTTATGTCTTCCTCTGTGTCTTCGTCGAGACCTCCGCAACGCATTGGATCTAATCTCGCGGCGAGTTTACGGGCCTTGAGAAAAGCGCTCAGAGCCAAGAACTCCTCTCAAAGACCTCACGTCCTGACCATTGTCCGCTTCTTTGAAGTTTACCTCGCTACGGGGCGTACCCGTGCGATACCATTGCTCAGGAATCTGGCGCTCCGCGTTCTCCCATATTCGTACATTTTCGCGGAGATGCTCTTCCACGCCCGGCGACGGAATCCCGATCTCGTCATCCAGACCTTCGTAACCCACTTCTTCATCGTCGGCCTCCCCCGCGACGAGCTCATGATTCGACTCAGGGCAATGGAGGAGCTCGACCCCGCCACCGCAGCCATCTGGACGGCCACGCCCCAGAGGAAGTTGTTCCCGTATCCCGTCCACACAGCGGTGGTATGGCGCGCGATGCCGGCGTTCGCGAAGGACGAGCGCGCGCTGGAGACACTTTACGCCAAACTCCTGAGATTCGGCGACAAACAGTCTACGCAATCGTCCGTGCTGCACCCAGGCGTACCGCTTCTGCAGCCTCCGCCGGCGTGGAAGAGCGGCGTCGACGCGTCCGCGTTCACGCCATTCATCCGCCTCATGTGCCGCGCCTTCGGGATGGAGCGCGGTGGGCAAATTCTTAAGGACATGGTCGGGCTCGGGATCCAGCCGAACATCTACCAGCTCACTGAGCTCGCGATGGCGTACTCGCGCGCCGGGGAGGTCCGCAAGACGATGGTTGTGCTGGACCAGGTGGAAAAGGCAAGCAAGACATGGGAGAACATGGAGGCAGCGGAGAGCATGGATGCTGGGGAGAGCCTAGAGGCGGAGGCGAACGACGACAACGCGGCGGCAGTCCGTCGGCGTGCACTACGGAACCACCTCCTCCCGCGGGTGGATCAAGTGTTCTATAGAGCTGTCATCCGCGGGTTCCTCATCAGCCACCGGGTGGAAGCAGCGAAACAGGTCGAGCAACGGATGCGCAAGCGCTTCGGCTACGTGCCCGGGCAAGACGCACAGCTGGATAATCTCTACAAAGACCTATACGCCGAGGAACGGGGCGAAAACCCCGAATCTCATCCGGTTCGCGCTATTTCTTTGCCGTCCTGTTCTTACTAACACGGCGTTTTTCACTCCAGCCCCTCCTCACTGTCACGCATAGCACAAAGTACCAGGCACTGCGTGAAAATACTGAAAAAGTACTTGTTTTTAACTCCTTCCGTTCGTGATCCTTATTAACCTAACCAGTCTCAGGCTCAGCTTCACGCCGATGACCCCATGTTGACAGATCTCGACCTGCTTCTCGAGTCCGAACCTCTAAGCTCCATGGTTGGCTAGAGTTTGCACCAACGGCGTTGTCTCTCCTAGTCGAAGCACGCGGGCTAGGACTGATCGAAGCTCCTCCCGAACCCGTTCCAGCTTCCCAAACTGAGGACGCCTCCAGTGCTGAAACCAGCCGGGCGGAACAAAAGGCGACAATCTTGTAGTCTTATCTCAAGTACTAGCCCTCCCCACGCCACTGCTCGCACTCAATTGTCCAAAGGCGACAAATTTCGATAGCAGATCAGAGCGGGGTAATACAGGGCGTGAGGCCAAGAAACATTATGTGTGTATGTGTATGCATGCTGCATACGGGGCCGACAGTCCGTGGGTGGGCGGGGATGTAATAAACAGCATGCGTGAATGTATGTATGATGTATCGATGTATGCAGTCGATAGCGGAGTACCGGAACTGGAGGCATAATGTAGAACAGCGCGAGCGTAGATGAATAAATTGGAGGCCGCGCAACTATGAATTTTATGAGTAAACTGCATTGAAGGGGGCAGTTGAAGGGTTATGTGCGGGGAGGGAGAGGGTTAATTGGGGAGGGAGGAGAGACAATGAAAAGGAGCGGTCCGAGCGTACGTTCATACGAATACTATAAGTTTGCGCCGATAAATACCGTGACCAGGCGGGGTCGAAATACATAATATGAGAGCGTCAATCGCTGTGCGTCCATAAAACCTAATACATACCACAAGCGCCGTCGCGAAATCATGACGCCGGCGCTGGAGCAGCGTGCGTCGCGGTCGCGGTCGCTGGTGGCTGCTCTGGTGCGGAATGTGTGGGCACAGACTCCGGCGTAAGGTCCTTGCGGATGTTGGTGTACGCCGGCGGTAGCTCAACCGTCTCAGGCTCCTCCTCGGCTGGCGCGACACTCGGGCCTGCGTCCGCGTGCTGGATGACGTTCACAGGCCGCATCTGCCGCATCGGCGCGCTCTTGCCTGTCCTCCCCGACATGCTCGTCGACGGGTCGGGCGTCCCGCTCCGGCTCTCGCTGAGTACCGTGCTGATCGGCCGTCCGCCGCTGTCTGTGCGCCCGCCGAGGGAGGCCCGGCCTGCGGTGGGGTCTTCGACCATGAAGGGCTCGGGCTGGTAAAACTGCGGCAGTTCGTTGCGCGCCGCGCCGCTGCCCTCGTCACCATCGTCCGCCATCAGCAGGTCCGGCCGGACCTTTTCCTGTCTGTGCAGCCGGCGGCGCCGAAGGAAGAACAGGGCAATGAGGACAATCGCAAGGAGGAGGGCGACACCGCCCACGGTCCCGCCAGCGATGGCGGCGACGTTGGTTTTGCTCCCATCACTATGCAATAATTAATTTCGAAATGAGGATTTTATGTGGAGAATCGCACTTGGAGTTAGTGCTACCACCACTGTTACCGCCTCCGCCTCCACCACTTCCACCACTTCCACCACCGCCGGTCCCGGCGCCGGAGCTGCTGGTGGAGTATGAGCCACCGGCGGGGCTGCCAGCGGTTGAACTGGGACTTGTACTGTTCAAACAAGAGTTATCGTTGTTGGCTGGGGTCTGGACGGTGAAGGGGTTGCTGCCGGCGCTGCCCTTCCCCCGGTCGTCGCCGCCGACGAGGATCAAAGTTGTCATCCCGCGCAGTGGAGGTGTCCATGAGAAGCCAGTGCCTTGGCCTTGGCTGTCCATGTTGGTGATAGAACCTTGGGGAATTGCAAACGAGTTGCCGCCAGGGATGACACCCTGGAACGTGGGATTACTGTAGACACGGTCAGAACGCAGTGCGGGTGGTCGGTTCAACTCCGGGTGTGGAGTCGGGTTTCCCAACCGATACGCAAATGACATACCCTTGATTAGTACCAGTAGTCCACCTTGGGGGGGAAAGGGTTAGACGACGAGGCTTTTCAAGCAGGAATGTACCGCACCATATTCGCGTTGAGGTGCATTGGGTGATGACACCGATGGGGAAGACAGAGTAGGTAAAGGGGGGCGCGACATTTTTGGACGAGTCAAAGCAACTCGAGTCGCTTGATGAGCCAACCTGAACATTGACACTGGTCCCGCCTGAACCAAAGCCGGTGCTATCGCTGACCTATTTAAATTTTTGGGGTTGGAATATGACGAAACCGATTAGGTGTGCCGCGTACCACTGCGACAAACTGCGAGTCTGCAGGGAAATTAAGCTTAAAACTAATGTCGGACGAGGTGAACCCCGTCTGGTCTTGTATTTTGCGAGCCTCGATGTTGTTTGGAAGTGGGGAGCTTCCGACAGGAATAATAAGGACCTCGTATGGTGGAGAGCCGCCGCCGGAGACGGATATGGAAACGTTTCCGCATTGTGTGGGTTGAGACTTGAATTGCCAGGTATACGCGTCTGCGACGAGGGGAAGGGCGAGGGCGAGGACGGCGGCGGCGAGATTCGCCATGGTGGTGGAGAGAGCCAACCACAGGATGACGGTCAGAATCACCGGCGTGTGACTGTGACTTACACAAGACGAGAGGAAACGGCCATCCCACTCCGCAGCAGACACCAACCAAGTCCACACAAATTACGCGGTTGTGCTTCTAGTACTCTACATACTGTACCTCCACACCTTCGATTTTATTTTATTTTATTTCTCTCATAAGCTCCATTGTGGATCCTGGGGATCCCGCCTATCGACTGTGACGAGTCACAGCGGCAGTGTCGATGACCTCAATTGCAACCTTGTTCAGTTCGTGGAAAAATTTGTACTTATCAGACTTCAAGCTGTCAACGAATTTGGTCAATGCTAAGTAAAATTTGGCGGTAACACAGCAATATTGACGTTGACATGCAACTGACAGTCTGGGTTTTGGTGGCTATCAGTGGCTATCGGTGCTTGCTAGCTCCGCTACCGAGTCCCACACTCGGGCCACTTGGACGGGCGCATTTGCGGCATTTCCACAGGGTGTCCGTAGTTTCTTTATTCCGTTGTCGGACAAAGCAGAATTTTTCGATGGTAAGCTCCGCAGAGAATATAAGAAGCGCAAGACAATAAACCAGTTGGGTCAAAAGTCGCTGCACGAAAGCTGCATAATTTTGTAGCAATCTGAAGTTGAGCGCATCCCCAAGACGCACTAAAGCGGGCTAAATTTCCTCTATTCGTATACGTATGCGTAGCCGGGCGATAAGGTTCTGGTTATATGTGAGTATCTTTTCCCTCCGGCCTACAACCGACTCACAACGAAATATATGGATCCAGAGTGGAGGCAACAGCGTTAATTTAGCGTCTTGAAGACCAACTTTTTCTCTCGTGTGATGTTTGGGCACAATCATGCACACCTTTGGCAGATGAATTTATTTAAATCTTCCGAATCCTGGAACGATATTGGGAGCCGAAGCGGCAACTCAGAAAAGTTAATATTCGCGAGATTTTGATAGTCGTTATGGGCAAATCTCCTGAGTATGCGCTGAAGATAATGGTAACGCAAGAGGCCGGGAGGAGGAGCATTATTGAGCAAGGGCCCATGGATAGCGGGGTAGTATGCTGGTCTCCGAAATCGAACGTCTCCTACAAACCCAGGCGAAAAGGTCGTCGTAGATTGAGAGATTCACATCTCCTCTTTTTCTTCCAAACAGCGGTGGAAAGTTCCAGCGGGGCAAAGGGATTTTGAAAGATGTAAATGCACGGAAGCCGATTTGCCCAATATGATCCTCCATGCGCTCGGGCTTCAGGCAAATGTGACGTTCACTTGTAGATAATCTACCGCTGCTCTCCGTCGCGCCGCTTCACGCGATCGGGTGCTCGCGTTCCTGGTTGTCGTGATAACAAATTTCGAGAGGCCGACTGTAATTCCGACAGGAAGGTAGACTGACGAAGTTAACGGGGCTGTATAAGAAATAGGACGCCACTGCTGGTGCGGCTCTTTCCACACTAGCAACGAACCATGGAGATTAGCAGGATCCAAATATTTTGAGCAAGGTAGAACAGCCATGATTTCGACGCCTCTTGACGAAAATGCCCAAGAAATTCGCCAAGGGTTCCGCTGAGAAGGCAGATCGAGTTGGTAGCGGGAAGGGTGGCGGCGAGTGCGTCGTAGCGTGTCGTTGGTTCGTTGGTGATTGTACGTGAGAGACGGACGCAAGACGGACGGAGAGCTGACGGAGGGGGCCCGGGAGTCGAGAGATCTCAAGGATTCTTGCAAGATATTGTGTTCCTAGTCTCTTATAAACAGACGCTACAACAAAATTTGAGCTCGTACCTCGCTTTATGGCATTGTAAGTGTTCCAGATAGAGGATGGAAGGGAAGAATGGGAGGAAGGGTGAGTACTGCACCAGCTAAACTTGAAGACGAGCTTGGAGAAAGGCTGAGAAGTCGTTGAACGTCGCGTTCAAGCTCGTGACGGTTCGTTCGGGTTGTCGTTTGGGAGCGTTTGGGATTCGAACTTGATGTCACGTGATCGTTCGCAAACGGGCCCGTAGGGCCCCACTAGGGCCCCGTCCGGCCCGTGCGACTTCAAAGTTGGCGCGCCTACAGCGTCGAGACTAGCTGTATGCCGTACGTATCTATAACCCTTGGACCGCTCGAACTTCCCGTCAAGCTTGTAAGGAGGAAGCATGTGTAAGCTCTCGATTGGATGGACCACATCTATTTCTGTCTCTTGTAAATTTTCTCTAGGAAATCTGTAAATATCTGTCTCTTCAATGATATGCCCTCGTCTTCTGGAACGCTCTCGATCAAGGCCACGATTTCCATGTAGACTTTTTCTTCGTACGCTCGATACTTTTCCCGCAGCCCAACGTCCTCGAAAACGGTCTTGACCCTGGCTTCCATCGCGGTATCGTGCCTGCCATAACTGGCGTCTAAGATGGCGCGCTGCTCGGGGGAAGCAACGGCCAGCACTGTGTTGATGCACCACGAGCACTTGTTATCGACGATGTCCGTGCCAACTTTACCAATTTGCTCTGGTGTCCCCGCGAAGTCGAGGAAATCATCCTGGACCTGGAAGTATTCGCCAATGGGCAGAAGAATAGACCGCGCGAGCTCGTACGCGTGTACTGTTTTGCTGCTCGACTTCGACTGATATACCGTCGGAATCTCGCACATTAACATCGCGAGCGCCACGGGCAGGTAAAACGAGTAGTATGCGGTTTTGTAGCGGGAGATGAGTTGGAATCTGCCCCACAGTCAATAACCAGCTACTACTGCGACGTCGAAAGCCTACTTTTCGAGTGAGACCTTGGACAGGTCAACAGAATCTTCCGGGGCGGTGATCAGATCCAGCAGTTGGCCGGTACTCGTCTGGAAGGACGTCTGCACAGCGTTAGTCCCAATCCAGTACAGGTTCGCAAGTAACGTGTACCTCGTGAAACAGCTCGATCAGGTCGATGTAGTAAGTCTCGTTGCGGAAATGCAGCTTCAGCAACTGATATATTGCAGATTCGAGCAGGACCGCGTCATTGACCGAGATCGTACCGACACCTGGGACGCGATAATAGCACGGCTGCCCCCGGCGCGTGGAGGATTTGTCCATGAGGTCGTCCATTACGAGGAAAAAAGCCTGCAGCTGCAATAAAAATATGAATTTGTTTAAAAATACCCCAGGTCCCGGCAGAGATCTATACGCACGAACTCGACAGCCCACCCAGAGTGGCTGCCTGCAAATACTCGTCGTCGGAGAGCGGGCGGCTTTTGATAATTTCTACAGAGTCCACAACGGAGAGCCCACGATTCAGTTTACCGCCTGGGACGTTGTAGTCAATGTTCTAATGCACGATTAATATTTCAATAGTGGGAGCGAGTCAATACTGACGCGTCTATACCAGTTCTGCGCGTCATCCGGTACACCTTGTGCTGCAAACGCGTCGAAAAGCTCCTGGCGCACGACCGCGAAGGCTTGCTGAAATCGCTCGCGTTTGGTGGCAGAAAAAACAACTCCCTGATCGGTAGAACAAAGGATTTGACCTATGAACGAGGCTTGTGGCCAAGAGTCTAAATATGAGCAGACATTCGTCTCAAGGTGGCTGCAACCAATCAGATATGCGAGAACTAGACCAAAAGTATGTTGCTGGACGCGACTATGACGTTGAGAGAATGAAATACCTGTGATGAGCACTGCGCCTAACGAGGCCGCCAACTTCAAGTTCAAGTTGGGCATACGTGTCAAAGCGAGGTTCACGGAATGATACTCATACTAGTGTAATGCCGGCAATACCAAAGCACCGTCCAATATTCTTGCACTCGCCCCAATGAAACCACCACGGTTTTTTATCGAGCCTCTACATACACACCACATTGTATTTTATTTCGTTATCATACGCGCGAAAACGGGCTCCACCGCCTCACGCCATCCACTCTTTTATCCGCCGATTTTCTACTATAGTCCATCAGACATCCACTTCCGGTATGTGATTTTCTAGTCGCCGTGGTGGTGGGTTTGGGTGCCGCCGGGTGATCAGTCCGTTGGCGTTTTCGTTTCAAGTCCGAGCGGGCAAGGGAAGACGAATCTGAAGAGAGAGGTGGCGATAACCGATCCGGAATTATATCCGAAAGGGACCTTGAATCCAGAGAGAGGCGGTGGCGATAACCGGTCCGTTATTATAATCCCAAAAAATCCCAAGAGCAGAGAGGCGGGGGCGATAACCGAGCCGCTATTATAATCCGAGAATCTACGGGCCCAGAGAGGGAGAGGCGGCGACTGTACCCGGTCCGCTATATTGAAATCTCTAAAACCCAGAGAGGCGGTGGCGATAACCGATCCGCTATTATAATCCGAGACGCGCGCAGGGAGAGAGAGAGGCGGCGGCTGTACCCGGTCTGCTATATCGAAAGAGAGGACGGAGAGAACCCTAAAACCCAGAGAGAGGCGGTGGCGATAACCGATCCGCTATTATAATCCGAGAACCGAGAGAGTGAGAGAGGCGGCGGCTGTACCCGGTCCGCAATATTGAGGGAGAAAGAGGAGAGATCGAGCGAAAAGAGTGGGGAATACGAGAGCACTAAACATACGACCAGATGGATGTCGAATGGAAGCACGAAGCACGGAAGCACGGACTCAAACGATGGCACGGACGGCCTCGGGCGATGCATAGATATTGGAATTCTCCTTGTCCGCTGCAGACCGTGAGTGGGTGTAGAACGGCGAGGTCTTGGAGAAGACGACGTTGGTCGTCACATTGCGCTTGTGCGAACGAACGAACGGCGCGCGCTGCAGCTTGTTCCCGCGCAGGGGCTTCTCCAGGGTGTGCGAGACGGTGTCCCAGTTGAAGAGTGGGGTAGGCAACGCGTCTTCGGGAGCGGGCGGACTGAGCTTGACGACCGGTGCAGGCGTGGTGTCGATAGAGTGGACCAGCCCGAACTTGAAATCGGCGCCGACATTGCTGCTGGAGACCCAGGGAAACGAGATCTGCGCGTCGGACGAGCTGAAGCGGTCTTCTAGGGGCAACGCTTCGGGGTGCGCGCCGACGACGTCGTCTGCGACCTGGTGCAGGTGTACCGCGGAATCCCAAAGAGCAAGGAGTTGTTCCGGCGAAAAGGCGACTTGACTAGCGCTGGTGCTGGCTTGCTGCTTGACTGCCTGATCGACAAACTGATGGGGCACTTGACGCTGAGGGACCACTTGACGATGAGGGACCACTTGACGATGAGGGACCACTTGACGATGAGGGACCACTTGACGTTGAGGGACGGGGCAATTCACGGGTGAGGGCGACTTGTTGACGGTCGGCTTCGGGCTAGATGGCTTGGGCCCCGCGAGGCAGTGGCCGGAGTACCTATACACCTCGCAGATAGGTCCAACGCGTGCCTTGGGAGGGGCGGCCACAGCGCTAGGACGGGGGCGGGGCTGAGGGGCGAAGGGCGACTCCGGGAATGTGATGTCGAGGCGAAGCCGCGCCGCAGGAGGGCGTGCGAGGTGGACACCAGTGGGCGGTGTGGTCTAAATCCAAATGCACGTCAGCCACCATCGAATAGTAAGGAGAAATGCAAGCGTACATTGCAGCGCGGAGACGTGGACCACCTCATCCAGCGAACATAGACGAACACGACACAGGCAAGCAAGACGAAGGCCGAGGCACCGATACCAGTACCGATTAAGAATTGCCGGACGCCCAGAGACGAGGAGCTGTGACCGCCGATAGAGATGCCGTTGGACTGGCTGCTGGGGAGAGCGGGCATGGTGTGCGAGGTGTAGTACTGAGAATGCTGAGGAATAGGAATGAGAGTGCGCTGAACGACGGTAGTAAGAGTAGGAGTTGAGGGAGATGGTGGTGGTGCGGAAGCCAGAGACAATGAGACCTGTTTGCATATGAGGCTGACATTTTGGTATATTGAACCAAGTTGGAGCAGCCACTTGAGCCGCCAGCAAGGCCGCCAGCGTCAGCCACTGCAAAGTTTGATTCAATCCGACACTGCTTCATCGAGTACCACAGCAGCCGGTGATTGATCCTAGAAAAACGAGGACGGTTTATCCTCCCCAGTTGATAACAAGTATGTCGCACAGTGAAATCATGAAGGTGGAAATGCCCGAGTGGTCGTGTTTGGCAAGCCCTTTATCACACCGCCACAAATGCACAGCCACCGGTAAAAGTCGCTTTGACCGAGGTTTTAGGAGATAGGAAAACGCGTAGATAGAAAACGTTGACGCTCCAGGGATGTGAGTGGTGGTGTTAATTAACATTAATTGCGGCTACAAAAAGTGTCGCCTGTATTGGGGATCTAAATTCCGATAGGGGTATTTTCTCAACAGGAGGTCCAACCAGACGGATATCACGGTGAAGAAAGAATGATTTTCAACCTGAGCCGCAATGTTTTGATGGAGTTATCGAAGGCATGAATCTAACTTCCAAATTATTTCGACCAATTGGAGCCTTCTCAGAAAAAGTTCAACTTGTTCTAGAACTGGACACCATACAGTAACCCGGGCCGTAGAACGGTCGTATGCAACCCGTATATACGGCACCCATAAAAGCAGCGTCCAGTTCTTTGCGGTGGGCTTTACGGTACGGGCGGACCGTAATTTAAATGTACCCGTAAACGGCCGTATATTATTACTTAAAAGCTCGTCGCTGAGTTGCTGTTTCAGGCAGCTACAAGGAATTCGAAGAAGAGATCTAGACTGGGAATGAAGGGGGAGGATCCGTTGGTATGTATACGTTTTTGGCTGCATCATATTATTTAATACAATGCCTCCTGATTCTCATTTCCAAGGGAAAGAGGAACAAAGATCACTTCTACGAGAGTGGTGTGTGGCCTCCCTTCATTTGCCTTCCATTTGTTTTTTTGTAATTTTTCTTGCAGGACATCTCATTCGGCCGAGAATGTATGGGAGTAGCATCAGGAAAACCAAAATGCCTGTGCAGTACTATGCAGTACTGTGCAGTACTATGCAGCAACCTGTGGCTGTGATGTACCTATGAGGCACTATGAGCCCTATGCAGCACTGCATAGTGCTGCATAGGGCTCATAGTGCCTCATAGGTACATCTCGGCTACGGTTTTCCTGATATACTCTCATGGATTTGCTTTCTCAGGGCCGCCATCAACCAGATGAGCTCCCTCCAGTAGTTGATTTCCTCTCCCGCGCCTTCACAATAAATCCGTGGTCGGCCGCTCAACTCCTGGGCCACCCTTGAATGCAGGACTACAACATGGTTGAATTTTGAATGAATGAATACATATGTGGACTGGCACGCGAATAGGGAGTGGAGAACATGGATTTCGGGCGAGAAAATTTGAGACGTCAATCGATTATCCATAAATTGTTCATAAAGACAATAGATCCTGGAATTTATCGTTGACTCTGGTGAATCGCACGAAGCTTTAGTTTTGTGTGACGGAAATGAATGAGAACTACTCAATAAACGGAGAACATGGCTTGGGGGAACGAGCAGGGTCTGCAGAAAGTTTTCAGCTGAAGATGAAAATGCACTCGCAGGCTAATATTGAGACTGGGAGGAGTGAGTTCAAGTTGCCTGGTTGGAAAGCAAAAGTGAGACGCCACAAGAGAATTATGAATCATGAGTCGAATGTACAATACACTTAGACTACTTGCAGAAATTATTCAACACTCAATCAATAAGATACAGATGATCGCCAGTGGACATAGGCGTTTCTGTACTGTACACGACTACGGCTTTCAGTCTCTGGCCACTTCTTCATCGTCTTCAATCTCAGGCTCACGAATTCCAGTACGCGCCTTGAATTCTCTGATTTCGTCGCCTGGAGTGGGTTGGAAAGGCCCAGGCCGCCGGGTGCCGCGGGTTCCGTATGTCTGAAAGTCGGTATCCTCCCAGTACCCAGGTTCCTCGGACGATCTCACGTTTTCGACTATGGCTGCACAGATTTCATGCAATTAATCATCTTTTTCGTTGAAATGTACGAGAGGCACATACCACCGGTCATCTTGTCGAAATGCCAGTCCTGCTGGTCGCGATGCGTCTGCTCGAGCGCCTCAGCTTCCCGGAAATTTCCCTCCTTTAAAAGCATGCAACAACGTTTGTGCCGTGCCTTCCAGTCTGCCCTCTGGCACTAAGAGACAACACAATCATTTCAACGATGAGCCGTAAATAATAGCAATAAATGACATACCTCCGTCGAGCAGTATCGGCGTGTCTTGCACCCGGAACACCTCTCAAATGCAGGCATCCCTGGGACCTCCCACTTCCCACACATTCCTGCCGCGCACGCATACGCAATCTCCCTGTCATCCAACAAAACCTCGACCTCGACAGCCTCACCTGACTTCCGCCCCGTCTTCTTCGCCACGGGTCCTCTCCCAGCGCCGTCACGGTCGTCGCCAACCAAAAAGTCCAGCACGCCCCCATCGAGAGGCGACTCGAGCCAGAACTTCGGATGCCCTTTCGGAGAATCTTTGGGGAACGGGTCCTTGGTGTAGAGGGTATTGAGTGGCATGTACTCGCGCCACATGCTCATGCCGCGCGGGCGGTCATAGACGAGGAACCAGGACGCGCTCTTGCGGCCCAGCATCACTGGGTATAGCGCCGCAGAGGTAGCAGTTTTGAATGTTCGGGGCTGGGCGGTCATGGCTTTCTGGATCCGAATAATGTGGCAGGCTGAAAGGGTGGTTTGGATTTGAGAGGAGAAAGTGAGAGAGACTTCGAAATTGAGGCCATCCTTATGTATGTTTCGTGCACAATAAGCTTTGAAGAACAAGAGGCGTTGTGAAACAATCGTGAAATGATCGTACTATGATATGTATGTTTCGTGCAAGACAATAAAATTGAAGAACAAGAGAGCTAACAAGGGTCGTTATGAAACAACCGTGAAATAATCGAATTGCAAGTATGTACCTGAGCTGAGACCAAGCTTAGACGCACTAGGGAACTATAGTGGCTTGCTTTGTTTCGAGGCTATCGGCCTGATCGGCCTCGCCACGATCGACAGTGGCTGTGCGAAAAATAAATCAACAGCTGACAACACCACTACGCTTTCATCCAAATATGGTAATCGCTCTTGGACACCTCGCAGGCGTCAAGGTAGGGAGGGGCCTTCTGGCCAGGTTGAGTCAATAGCAGTTTGGGAGAACACTATGCACCGGATTCCTACTTGCAGGCAAATTTATGAAAAGAGTATGTTTTGAAGGTACTTGATAGCTTTGGCGCTGCGTCAATTTACATCTCTTTGAGAATCGTAGGAGGAACAAAGTACATACGCAAAAAAGTACCGTCTGAGATCATAGCTGCTCGAGCATCTTGCGTGTTTACTACATGTCTCCCAATGCCCGGCGGACCTATGGCCTGCGACGGCGCTGGATCGTGGCAAGGCATGGGCACACAAAGGCCAGACCAATAACTGGTCCCCCAACGGCAAATTTAAATATCTTGTTTCACTTACAACCTCACAATGCTAACCGTCATCAGGGTATTTCTCGCTTTACACTTTCTTGTAAACGCATTGGAGCTTTGTTTTTTGTTACGACGATAGTCTAAATATTGTACACTGCTAATATAATTCACCCACCGCAGTTTGGCCTGAATTTTTAGCGACCGGTATTTGGCGGATACAGGGTGTTTTGGCGGGATCTCGGCGATATATTGACGACATACGGTCAGGCCAATATTTCGCCAATCCGGGGTGTTTTAGCAAGATATTGGCGAGATGTTTTCGCAATATTGGCCAGTGATTGCCTTTCCGCTTTTCCCCATCGCGATGGTACCGTAAATCAATAACACAGCTATAACTACCATATATTCGGTACAGAGCAACCATAATACAGTTAACTATCTCGAAATGCATATGGTCCGTTCCTCTGCCAAAAGTCTCGAAATGCCATGCATTGGCAGATCTATGCATTACGAGGCACGGTTTTGAGTGAGGATGGGCCATTGGTTCTGACCAGATTTCTATGCATTGTGAGATTTTTTGGCAAGTATGCATTGTTATATCATGCATTGTGAGATAGTTAACTGTACGCGGTCAGCCTGCCTTTATACTTGGCCTGTAGGCTTTTAGATCACGGAAGCGAACCAAACTGAACTCACATATAGGAGATGACTTGCTGGTCGTGAACGATTTGAATAATCTGCACAAGACGAGTCTGAAGGGTCCAGCAACCACAGTTGAATTTCTTGTTTTAGCCAGAACTCGACAATAGGGCTGATCGAAGGAGTGTGCTCCTCATTTCAAACATAACTTCTACAAGTTCTTCCTGGTTCTGTGGGGGGTTTCGCTACGAGTGTTACCGCTGGACGTCTGCCAGTGTTTAATCGTGTGGCGGAGCGCTAATTTCTGACGAGTTCCCTTGGCGAGTATAGATAGAGTAGAGCAGGAAGTCAGAAAAGCAGGCAGAGAATGGAGGAGTGGTGTGCAGCGAGGGGCATGCAGTGAGTCGCTGGCGGTCGAATCTTTGAATCAATCTTTCAATGATACAGCTGTTTTGGAAACTATAGAGGGGTTTCGTAAATCCTTGATGCTCGATTTTTGCTTACCTCTGTTTGCGAGAGTGTCGTCGGCTAAAGCGGCTCCACACTGCCGTACGCCGTCTTGGCTTACGCTAGGCTGCAAGTCTGACCATCAACCCGAAGGACCACTTGCAGGCTTCACTCTTGTCAGAATATACTTACTTGCGGCCCTGCGAAGTCCAGCCAGAGTGCAAAAAAAAAGACAAACATAATTCGGCAGCGGTTCGGAAGTGTGGAGCCGATGATGCGACAGCAAACAAAGGTAAGCAAAAATCGAGCGTCAAGGATTTACGAAACCCCTCTATAGTTTCCAAAACAGCTGTAGTTTGATTGTTCAATTTGTTGCGAACACGGAGAACACGTCATATGGTCCAGAATGTCAAGAAACTAAGTATGTATGTCTGTAGCAGGCGCGTATCTGCAAGGCGCACTACGCAAATATTCGCACATGATCCTTATTCTCCCTGGTGTCAGTAGATCACTAGCCCCCTATTCCGCGTTATTTGGTGCAGGTTGGCTCGTCGCGTAAGTATTACAGATCTGATATGTGGCTGTGTTGGATAACTTGGAGGAAATTTACATACGTGCGCCTATTTATTGTAGACTCAACTCTATTTGTTTCCAGTTTATAAAAATTAAAAACAATTCAACTCAGATATGCTATATCTAACTACATGTGCACCCCGTCCATTGCAGTTTCGTACCCATGAGTCGCCCTTGGGATCAGTATAATGCACCAATGTAGCTCTATAACCCGTAAAGTGACAATTAAACTGAGGAATATTGCAAGAAGGGAAGGCCAAAACGTCGCCCATTTTTTGCAGATCAGGTTTACATGCTTGCCTGGAATTTTGTCTCTGGGATGCGCTCGTGGCTGTAATTTATTTTGCTTGGTTGGTTAAGGTATTCTCGCGCAACATTCTGTCCCGTCCAAAGGAGGCACATTCACATAGTACTTGGCATTCTCTGGCAATGTACTTTGGCACTGAGTTATGTGGAAGATTTGAGGAATATGCTTAAGGGTATGCCCAAATATGCTTAAGGCTATGCCCAATGTAACTCTGAAGCAATTTATTTAACTGGGTGATCATGGTCCAGACCCACAAGTTTCACCAACAATTGGAGCTCATTGGGATTAGTCTCTTATAAACAGATAAATTTGATCTCGTACCTCGCTTTGTTTTCCATTGGGATTGGTAAATTCTAGGAGGTTACGGTATCAACGAGAGTGAAGGCCCAAACGAAGTGAGTAATACTTCATATCTTCAAGTGTTTCCTGGACCATTCCTGCGCAATTAATATATGCTCGTCCAAAAGGATTGACTGCGCACACGGGAAACTTTCAACAGAGGATACACTACATACGGTGATAGTCTTAAAAGATTCTTGAGACGAAAATTCGGCTACATTCAACAAGCCCGAGATGCCCGAATTCGACTTATATCGTCATTTGCATCCCGGAAGAGTCTAAGACAGCGTTATGGGAAAGAGAGAGCTTCGTTGATCAAGCCCCATGCATAGTTTAACTGCTACAGTTGGATTGAGAAGTGGAAGTGGAACCACAATAGCAGCAAAAAACAAGAATTTGTAGCAGCGGGACGAAAGCGTTGCTCGGCCCCATTTGGGTTCGTTTTTTGCCAACCGTAACCGTGAGTAAAAATATATATTTGCTGCGACTGCTTTGTGGGTCCAGAGGCCAGAAAGATCTGCCCTGTGGTAGATACCGGTAATATCCAGCGGAATCCAAGTGCCCCGGAACAGCCACTGCCCAGAATCTGAGCAGTGGCTGTGTCACATTTATCCGCTTGACTCGGCCGATTCTTTCTGCCATGGACATAACCCCTCTACGCTGGCCATAGCATATCTCCACGCTCTACGGGTCCCACCGCAGATGCGTGGGGGAGCGCTGGCGTGTGTGGGTGTATATATAAGCTGGCAGTGAGAGATATCGTGTGCTCTTCTGACAAGTACTGACTGCGAGGGCGCAAGGTGACTGAAGAAGTTGCTGAGATTTACCACGCCGCACACCCCATGATGGAACGGTCAAAGGCGGCATTTGATTATGGTGTGTCGCATTTGATTATAGTGTGCCGTGCTGCCGCATCCAGTGTATCCCGCACAATGGCCAGCACCTGTTCCAAGGCCAGCACCTGTTCCAACAAGCTGTCAAAGAAGGTGAGATGGCTGAGCGGTCTAAAGCGCCAGACTAAGGATCAGCTTCATCTGAAGCCGAATTTACAGAGTAGTCTGTAATCTGGTCCTCCGGGGCGTGGGTTCGAATCCCACTCTCATCAGTTTTTGTTCTCTGGGAGAGCATTTCCTTTTTTATTTTTGGCTCTTGGGGAACCCGTTTTACATTCCCTTTATTCGAATTCATATGCACCCTTGGTACCTATAATACCTGTATCAGTTTCCTGAGTAACTATACCCAGGATAGTATCGACACAGTGTAAACATTTACTGCTCTCAGGCTCAAGTTTACCAGACTAAGGATCTCTAGCAAGCTCAATTTATCGATTTCATCGTCGGTAATCTGGTCCTCCGGGGCGTGGGTTCGAATCCCACTCCAATCATTTTTGCCGTTTCAGAACACTTTTTGGGCTGAATTTGGACACGGTTTGTTCTAGCAGCGATCAGCCTACTGCATTTCAGAGAGCTCGTATATTTCCTACTTCAACTAAACTAAACTTGGTTCCTCCTCTCAAACCTGAGCGGAACATCCCGCACTCCGAGTGTCATCGTTATATGTGCATCCATGACTCTTTTCTCCCACATTTCCTTGCTCTCTCCATCGCGAAGGATCGGAAGGACTTTCCAGTCACGTAACAAGAGCGACAAAAAGCACGTCGCCTCGACTGTGGCGAACCTGCATATAAAGTTTTATCAACTATCATAAACTGGGGGAGTCTCTACGAACCTCCGGCCAATGCACGCACGCGGTCCTAAAGTATTTCAGAGCATGTTCAGAGACTGGCCATTGAATAGTCTGACTACTCACCGACACTGAACGCAGTGAACTGCTCGGAATCACTGGGGAGACCATACCATCTTGACGGCATGTATACTTCTGGGTTCTCAAAATACCGGGGATTGTATTCTGACGCAAATAAGTATCGGTGAAAACTCGAGTTGATGAACAACGTACGGGCACCGATCATGTCAAGCATAACCTGACGCAAGTGAACTATTATGCACACAATGAAACAGACATGATCCTACTTGAGTGCCTTTCGGAATAGGAATGGTCTTGCTGCCCTCTTCACCTACAGGATTCGGGACAGTTAAAACAGTGTCCTCTGTTGCTTCGCGGATGAGGATGTGGCCAGCAGCTTCCAAATTACTGTAAGCAGTACCTCCTGGCATCGCAGTGGTGGTCACTTACGGAACATGCGAGCAGACTCGTAAAATACAGCAAGAACTTTGTCCAGTTTCGGGTAGTCTTCGAATTGCTATGTCGGTCTGAAATGAGTGGATGATACAGTTCCTTGGAGAATACGGCCTCACGGGTTCACGATCAGGGCCCACCACAGAGATGATTTGTTCGAAGACTTCCTCCTGAATGTCGTCGTGAATGGCCATAAATCCGAGCGTCCCGGCAAGAGTATGTCCGGTAGTCTCTGTGATAAGAAATTCAACAATTGGGTACACCCGGTGAAAATTTTACATACCATGCCCGGCAAACATAAACAAAAATATATTCCCAATCTATAAGCGCGTTACTATGGCCAATTTCAAGTTCGAAATAAACATACCAGCTCTTGATCATCAAGCTGGTACTTGCTGGTTTCATCTTGGTTCGCTTTGACGAGCATCGTGAATGCATCAGGACGTTGATTACCAGCGGCGACCTCGGCCTTGCGTTCGACGACTTGCTCTTGCATGAATGTTGAAAGTCTATCCCGCGCCATCCGTAATGCTTTAAACCTGAAGGCGTTACAGTAAACTTCAACCGGAAATGTTCGCGGTTTACCGTGGGATCGGTGAATGCAAAAGCCAATTGGGGGCAGCAAGCATGAACAGCTGAGAGTCTGCCATTAGACGCAACGCCTCCTGAATGGGCATTTCATTATCCTTAGATCTAGGAGGAGTTGCCCTGGAGATAAAATCAGTTGGCGGATTTTTGAATGAATCAAGAATGTTCAAACCAAGTCGATTGGAAACCAAACCCACAGGAACTGATAATTAGGAACGCCAGCTGCGTAAAAATGTCAACACTGTGTAGTATTATGGGTGAAATAGGTGAATAACTTTGAGAGTTACACCCTGGATGACTGGGACATCCACAACGTTTTTGTGTTCCATCCGTCGGTTTGAACCATTTCCTGATAGATCCGGAAGGTCTCCTTCCAAACCATTGTATAACTAAAATGCAAGTGAGCTCGATATTGAATCGGATGTGCTGAGAACCGATACTGACAGTTGACTGCTAAACGCAGGACCAACAACACGTCGGTGCTTCCGCCACATCTGTCCGTCCGCTGCAACCAAGTTCATACCCCAGCGGCTGTGATGCAATGAATGAGTCCCAAATCCCGAGATAAATCTGCTCGCGCTCACAGAAGGGTTTGACTGGCCGACTCGGGCTTGCAGAAACTAGTCTTATGCGCACCAGCAATTACTTGACGACCAACATCGATGTTCGAGGTCCACAGCCCAGGAACACCTGCAATAAGAGGGACAAGGTTGATTGTTTCGTTTTGTGTATATGCTGATTGGGACCGAATATATATGATGAACCATGACTATAATTAATACAGTATAAGTGAAGCTTACACTGGAAACGCCGTATCCAATGCCAATTGATTCCTGTGGTCCACGACGTTGTTGGAAAAAAGGCACCCGGCAAGGCCATTGGTTGGAATGCAGTATGCACCTTCGGGAAGAAACTGGGTGCCTATTCGCTTGGTTGAGCTGGCATGACAGGGCGGAAAGCTTTAACGAACTCGAAATATCTTCACGACTGTCAGAACCCGGCGCAGAACGTACAGACCGAGCACCGCCAGGAGAGCGGAGACGGGTTTGACATCGACCGTAAGCTCTCGCCCGAACAACGAGATGGTGGACATGGAAGTCGGAATCCAAGTCGTGACAGTCTCACGGTTGTCCGGGATTCGGCTATCATGCTCACCGCTCGGAACAACTGTCATCAAAGCCGAGTGTTCAACCAATGTTCAAACGTTCAAATTCAATACATATCGGCCCGGCGTTGACGAACTTTGATGGCCCACATCAGGAGGACCTCAAAGCGACGCATACTTCATTTTTTGGAGCGTTTGGGACGTCTACATAATTTGTTTAGTGAGTTAAAAGGACATCGAGTCTAGAAAACGCACGGACACCGAGTAAGTATATCAACTATAACCCAACGGCAATCAGAGGTTAGCTGCATATTTACTCGAAATATCTTTATGACAGCCAGAACCCGGCGCAGAACGTAAAGACTGAGCACCGCTCGTAAGTGCGTTCAGGACTGGTGATTATTAGCGGACGGTCTTTGGAGGTTTCAAGAGGGTACGAGGCCGAGAAATCCGATCTCCAAGAAGGCATCAAGAGAACAGAATTCCTTTTGTGCGCTGGGAGGACGTTCGTCATTTGAACTGTGCCTACAGATGCCGGAATGTCGAGTTCTTCATGCTCGCGGCTGCCGTTCTACTGACTTCTTGGACGACGCGACACCCACCCTATATGTTGGGTTCAAGAATCGACAAATGTAACTTCGATTCAGTTGAATATATCCAATCGATGCGCTCTTACTTTAATCTATTATCTAGGTAGGACGGCAACCGCCCACTCTAAACCATAGCCTTCCCAGCAAAAAATGCTCGGGCAGCTGCTTTGTCCTCATCTATAGCTGCGGGGTCCTCAATTCCCTACAAAAAGGAGGGTTAGTAAGGTTTCCATGATAAATAAAACGCACGACTTCAAGTGAAACAAGGTGCTCAGTATTATTCACGTCCGTGATTTTGACAGTCAGAGGCGGAGCATCATGAGGACCCAATGTGAGCGACGCATCCTATTCAATTCGTTCGGTGAGCAAGTATCGAGGTAGAAAGGGCGTATGTACTTTCACCGACACAACGGCGCGCGTCCATGCTGTGTTCAAGAGACCAGCGTACGAAATATCTCGCCGAGACTCGGGGTCCAGACGTAGCAGCGCGGCGACAAGTTCACTGATGCAAAGGCCGTGGCTCGCTATGGCGATATGAACGTCGCCTTCGGCTTCTAGGTGCGGGACCACACAGTCGACAATAGCGCTTTCTGCTCGGTGGGCCAGGTCATTGAGAGACTCTCCTTCAGGAAACCTGGCGTCGCGACTCTTAAGAACTGGGAAAATTCCTTGTTCGAACAATTCCTCCATGGTTTTGCCTTGCGGAGTGTCTATCACCCATGGATTACCTTCCGCGATTCCAAAGTGCTGCTCTCGCAGTCTCCTGTCGGACGTAAACGGTGGTTTGGGCAACGAATGGGCCTTCAGCACAGCCTGGCCGGTAGCGTGCGCGCGCAGAAGATCAGACGCGTAAATAAAATCAAACCGGGTGTTCGACTTGAGGAATGCCTGGCCTAACGCTGCTGCTTGCTGAAAGGAAACGATTACAACTTACCACGTCGCTTTATGCCGCAGTTACTTGCCTTGACGCCTACGAATGTAAGCAAGAGTGATGAGCAAGATTTGGTGTATTCACCAAGTTCCGACAAAGGTGCATCTTTCCAGCCCGCCCAGATACTTTTCTAGATCGAATGAATCAATAACATACTAGCTTTCTGCTGCACTGGGAGCCGTACGACGTTGTCCTCGGACTGTCCGTGTCTGATCTAAAGTCGTTGTTAGTAACTTGTATGAATCGTCGGGGTGAAGGCCCACGAAGGTCACAGTGAGCATAGCGGCAAATCTGAAGCACTTGGGGTCGAGCTTGGCCGTCTCCCAGTCAGACGGAGAAAGTAAAGAGCGGTTTTCGATGACTCGATTCACGTGCATCCGAGTCGGTCCGATAGACCGGGGTTTTGAAACGTGGGCTCAACGTGGGCCACCATCGATTCCGATAGATTTGAAGGTTCAATGGGCGGTTTCTGGGCTGCATGTCCTTCTTGGGGACTCTGCGAAATATTATTATAAGGAAATCTGTGTTGTGCAGTTGAACGGCTCCCAAGTGGTTCTGGACAGTGATCAGTTTTTAATTTACGGCATGCTTCTGGGCTTCTAAAAACGGTGTTATGGCAGTGCCATTGGTTACGCGACGCGCCGCGGCTAGCATTTACGCACGTGATCGCTTGACTCCTTAGCCGTTCATTCGACCACACAACCTAATCCTTCCAATCATTGCTGAAAATGGGGTCTCTCACGATCCATGATTCATTTAACCCTGCAAGTTATGCACCGAATCCCAGGCCCTAGGGACCGGTTCCAACTGGAGTCAAGACTGGTTTAACTGGTTATGAATTCCTCACCTATGCGTCTGTAGCTAGAATTCACCTGTGCGTGCGTTGAAATCTCTCAATTATGTCCATTGGCCAAAGTTGAACGATACTTCTAAGGTTGTTCTTGCGCCACATCTGGTCTGATCCCGTTTTATTTGCCAGGGCGACTCGGATGAACGCCACAAAGCCTGCACTCTATTTCCTGGCACTGAACTGCTAGAGGGTTTTAAAATACCCTTCGTTGAGGGTCCATTTGACTTATGAATTACCATTCCATTCCAGACGGGTCAGATCTATCCCGTTTCTGCGGAATATTCTCTCGGCGACAATCGTCCCTAACCACAAGTGACCCGACCGAGGCGTAATCAGGACCGTATCAGAATAAATCAACCCTGGCCCTCACGACTATGCGACGATTATAGCCTCATATCAACGATAGTATCCATCGAACCTCATCTCACCCGCATTCGCTGCACCGACGACCCTTCCACGGTCCACTTTCACCCTTCCTAATGATAAGCTTGGATCCCATGTCCATACGCTCAATATTTATTTTGAACTCAGCGTCTGTCTATAGATCTTGTTGGACTCATATATGGTTCAGGACTCTGGATTTCAACCAAGCAAATTTATCTTTGCCTCAGCTCTGCAGACACGTAAGGATATAAGCGGAGATACGCTATCCTCCATGATGAGCTAATGGTCTGCCAGAACATTCCGATTTTTCTTTACAGATTCCTCAAGAATACCTCCATACCTTTCCCCTCCCTTTCTGATGCCTATTGCATCCGACACCTCAAGCCTTGAAAATGGGCGAAGTGGTACTGGCCCATGCTTACCAAGAACGAGAATGCCATTGAGCCATGCATGATTCGGATGCCTGCTCAAGCCTATCATTTCTCTTCCTTGGCGCTGCTGGAATCTAATATCGCTGGCCTTCCTCATTTTCCAGAAAGCAGCTCAATCTCACGCTCATCCCTTTCTAAATCCACCAATGCCGTGAAACATGATGATCTAGATGCTATTGAGATGCCTCGCTGCGGTCAGTCTCTTCTTCATGGTTCCTCAGGGTGCATCAGTGACATGATGGATTACAAGATTAACGCTGGAATTAAGTTCGCCGCACCCTGCCGCCTCGTCATTTCTCAGGCCCGCACCTGCTGATCTGTCCTGTTCACGTTAGGCGCGCAACTGCCAACTTATAAAATCTGTCTAACCGCATTCCATGCTTTACTATCGTCTGCACTAGCGAGCAGGTGGGCTTTGTATATTTCGGCCAAAAATAACATATTAAGGTGCACTGATTTCACTGAGCCTAGGCCTCTGGATTATTCCGACGAGACTTGCTGAAGATATGCTGAGTTGAAAATTCAAACTCCGAACGAAGTACTTGGAAAATTATTCATCTAGAGCTTGATGACCACGACGTAGTACACTTGCTCACCCTGCGGCGTGTGGATCGTTCTGTTATATTCGACTACTCCGAGTCTCATACTACAAAATCCATTGCACGGTCCAGGCTTCTTCCAGTGGTTTGACGATCTCGAGCTGCCTCACGACCCTAGCCGCATTGTGTGAGTACTCACAGACCCTCGCTGAATTTTGATCAGGTTGCGAGCCCGATCAACATATGATTCCACACACGGAAGAATTGAATGCTCGGGAGCCATACATGCAGTTTGATGATGAAAACAAGGCTTTCGTCAAGGAAACGAAGATGCAAGTGTGGATCTCATGAACAAGTCAATAGGTCAAGAAAACCGGAGTACAATATCAGTGACACCGCCTTTCATTCTTGTCGCCGCGGGAACTATTGAACGGTATTTGGTTCGGTTGTCAAGAATAATTCTATTTATTGTCCACTGGAGCTGGAATCTTCCACTAGACGACGGGTCGCGAATTTTGGAAAAAAGGGGGAAAAACAATGACCAAAAAAAAAAAAAGATTGTTGTATGCACGTGGGACTCCATCAAGAGGCACTTGCTTCAGCTATCCAGTGCGTATTCAAGTTACTTCAAGGGGGCAGGATGGCCGTTGATTGCCGCTCTTATAATGGACGGGACAGAAAGGGAAGCACCTGATACCCATCCGATGTGATGATAGGTACTCTTTCTCCTGGCCGGACGAGTCCACACAGTCTGAGGAATCACTATCAGCCTGAAACCAGGGCGGTTAGGTCTGGACAACTACCCTACACGCATCCTGATTTTTTTACCTCCTGACATTCATCCCCTGGATTGGGGTGATTTTCTTACCCGTCGCGGTATCGGTATCAGCCGCCAATATGACCATCATAATGCTCCTCGCTGTCCGATGATTGGTTCATTTCCGTTAAATATAGAGCCAAATGGCGTCTTTGAAGTCATAAACTGTTCCGACCTGGAATACCAGTCCGGGACTAGTCTACTTGCCCTTGAACTCTGTTCCGGGTAATGACCGTCAACAATCCAGCACAGCCACCACCAAAAATGTCCAAGTGTACCTTGAAAAGCAGATACAGAACCTGTGGTGTTGGTGGATTAAAAATACTTCTGAGTTGAATAAACCTAAGGCTACCTTCCGGCCTTGATTGCGAAGGCAGAGGTATTATGTGCGTCGGTATCTTGTTTTCTTAATGTTGAGTTTTATTGTTCTCGAACGACTGACAGGCAGCCACAAAGTTGTATTTAGCAAGTCATTGTGAAACGAACTTATTGAACACGCATTTACAGCTATTGCAAGGGGTGAAATACGCGCTAATCGCGTAAATTCAACGCCGCTACCCGGTTTGGGATTTCTTTTTGTATTTGGACCTGAGAAGCAAGTAGAGAGCAAACTGGAGGTCGGTTAGTTGGTGGTTAGATTATTGAACATGATTACAAACTTATCTCATGTTTTAAAAATCCTGGGCACGGTCGATGCGGTATTTTGCGAAATTGTGTGTCGCTTGGCAATCCGCGTTTTAAAGTGAAAGACATGTCCAAGAGAGGATCAGAACTTGGGCGGTAAGGAAAACATCGTTCATTTACACTAAATGAAAATGGTTCAGAAATTTTAGTGGCCCAGCACCACTCACTAGAGAATTATGAAACTCGGCTGCAGTTAATTTCGCCGTATCCAAAAAGAATACGTCATTTCCGCTGACCAAGGAGAGCCTGAACCACGCAAAAGAAAGGCAGGTAAAGGCAAGGACACCGTCGGATGTTTGAACTCCGGCGGCTTCAAGTGAGATGAGGTAAATTCAACAGTGCAGATAATTTTAGGTGACCGGGGTGGAGATGTGATGAATTGATCGGTTTTTACGATAGGGAAGTGTCGGGACGCCAGCCTTCAAGGAGGGCTGCTTTCTTCATGCGCTGCTATGTCCGGAGGTTTGTGCGATTGTCTGTGACTTTTTTTCCCCGGCGCAGCCGTACTCCGGAAAAGGCGATGCCGTCATGCCGTGGCGCGAATTTCAGTCGCTGCCAACCTGGAGCATTACGGCTGGAATGGAAGGCGAGTTTTCCCATATGCGGTGTCAATTTCAACCACGGAGTGCCTCGGGCGGACTCGGACGCGGTCCACAGGTAGACTCGACAGTCAGAATAATCGAGGCCCACCGAGGGCGGTGTTTTGATGCGCCGGACTCCGCTGTCAGTATTTTGCGGACGTTGTTTGGCAGTGCAGTAATCCAGGTGCCCAAAATTCAATATGTGCTGGGAGGAAACTGCCAAGCCGGAGATGAGAATGAAACGAGCGGTGTTAATATCCCCGGCAAGTTTGCCTATGGGAAAATGTATAGCGACTCTTCTGTACTCTCCGTGTAAGGGTTCTAGAGAGCATTGTATATTGGAGCCGGGCTGTCGTCATTTAGCGCCGCAACGCCACGCGGGAGACGCCCGCGCGGTGGAAGAGGCGCTGACCAGAATTATGGATTCCAGAGTCATGGACGACGTGGATCCGGCCGGAAGAGCGCCGGGGACACAACAGACCAAGTCACCGCATTTTGGAGTCAAATTTCGTACAATACCGTTCCAGGTGTAGAGTCAAAGTGACAAGCGGAAGCCCTCCACACACGCAGTCAGGGAATGCAGTAGCCAATATCTTGAATGGGTCGGAGAGCAGGCGTGGGGGTGCTGATGATTACCTCGGATATTAGAAACCCTATAGTTTAACCGCACCTTTGTGTCGAGGTGCCTAGAGAAGGTGTTTAATTTAAGAACACGTGTTGTGTGGGTGTTGAAGATCCTGGAATCCAGCGGCGATCGAGGACCAAGAATTTAGATTTCGCAGCCTTGTAGCACTGACCAGAGGCCTGGTTGAACGTTCAGTTGAGCTCCAGACGGGTCTCGGTAGATCGCCTGTCATATAGATCTAGGATCCCACGCACTGCGTGTGCCGAAAATATCCAAGTACCAGGGACGGGATTTTTCGATGGCATCAGCTACGCGGCGACGGACAACAGCAGTAAAAACGATTATGTTCCAGAACAATAACACCTTGTACACACAGGAGTTTGGCGCTTGATGAGTTTGTTGAGTTGAGTCACAAAACCACTGATTGTTATCGAGAGGGAGAAAGTGGCGTCAAAGTATTAATAGGGCGGATTCCAGGAGAAATTCTGGTGCTGTCCTTTTTTGTACCTGACTGATTGTTATTGCGCTCCATCCGCAACTTCGGGTACCCGGGGAAAAGTAGATGTATTTAGCCAGGTTGGGGTGATATGATTGGCTTATCAAAATGGATGGGTGGGAAACCTGTTGCGCAAAAATGGCATAACGGCGCTCGTCGCCCGTTTGGGATAGGACTCCGCAATTGACTCTTGCTCAGCCTAGGGGCCTGTGGGCACAGCGGAGAGGAAGAAGGATCAGGATAGGAAGATCAAGGTGATGCCCGAACTTGGCCGTGAGATGGGTGGGGAATAGCGTGACAACGCGGAAGAACTCGAGGACAATAGGTGGCAGAGAAAGAGGAGGAATGGACGCAGAATGACATGGATAAGAACGCAGACAGGTGGGGATAGAAGGGGATTGGGCGGCTAGGTTGAATCGAAGCAACGGGTCCACACGTGCCTTTGTTGATAGCAGTTGTTGACACTTGTGTCCCGAAAAGTACAACAGGACCGACTCCACTGCCCTCGTCCTCGCTTTCTTCTCGACCACCATGGCCGTCACCTATCCCACCATTTCCCCATGAAGGCCCCCAAGCGTGCCCGCCGCACCGCGACGACTGTGCTCGCCGGTGACTTCGACGTGCGGCCACCGCGCGACGTGTTGACGAGTCTCTTGAACGGCGTGGGGCCGTACACGCCGCTGCTGCGGCTGGATGACGACGAGGCACGGAGGCAGCGCAAGCGGGAGAAGAAGGAGCGGGAGCGTGAGAGGAAGAGGGCGAGACTGGCCGCAAAGGCAAACGAAAATCCGCTGGGCGAGGGAGTAGACGCGGTGCCAGTCGTGAATGCGAATCCGTTCTCGATATCCATGCCGCAGCCCTCAGCAGCCACAAAGTCCTTCTGGCACGGGCACGCGCGGCCATCTATCCACATTGCCACCATGCAGCGATCGGTGTCGGTGACGCCACCGCCTTTTACTTCCCCGCTCCTCCTTCCTTCCACCCCCGCCTCGACCCCGGGACCCTCCAACTCCTCCAGCACGTCGCGAACATCGTCGAAGCGGCCACGCACCCCCGACGATTACGAGGATTTGATCCGCAGCATTCACGAGCGAGGAACGCCTGCAGTGAGGAAACCGCGTGCCGCCGCGAAGAAAGGGTGGAAGGGATGGGTAGAGGGCTCTCCGCCGCCGTCGGAGAAATTGATCAACCTAGATGCGGTCCCTGTCCTGCAGGAGAGACGAACGCGCAGCGGTAAAAACTTTGACGCCATTGGGGTCGGCAAAGACGGATGGGTCTAAACGTACGTGGTCGTCGTCAGTCTCGCAGCTTCCGATTTCCGATTTCTAATCCTCATCCGTTCAGCAGCTATGTGCGACCGTTCACAGACGCGATTCGCGGACTTCCTTTAGATCCCGCCTTCTCAATCTTCGGCAGCGGCAAGTCACTCGTTCGCCACACCTTCCGGTCGATCGTTTGCAATCATCGTCTTCTTTTGTGTTGGCTTGTTTTCAGTTCAGTTCTCGTCGCTTTCCGCCCATCTCTTGTATTTTTTTCTGGCCTGATTACCCGGACACGGATCGACCATCCCGGGCCCGTTCTGTCCGTATGCTCCATTTCAGAGGGTAATCTTTTTGTACGATTTGCAAATCGGATCTATAAGTAGTAATGCATATTTTCTACGCGTTACGGACTCGAAAGCTATGGAAGAGCTGTTGAAAAGTTAAGCGAGGGAATGAACGGAAGCATTCGGAAGCATTCATTCATTAAATTTTGGCGCTCCAATGTAGAGAAGCCCGTGGATTTAGCCGAGCGGTGGTCATGGACAACAGGGACAAACAAATACAACCCCTTGGCTCCGCTGCCCAAGTTACCCATCTTGGCCTGTCGCGGTCTTTTGCACCGCTATTTCCACCATGGCACTGGCCCATATTCCGTTTCCTTCACTGCCAATCCCGCCGTCATGGTTTCCGGGGCACATGATGAAGTTCACCCGAATGCTACCCGCCTTGCTCACCCAGACGGATGTTGTGCTGGAGCTCAGGGACTCTAGACTTCCTCTCACTAGCATAAACCGCACATTAGAAGGTGAGGATGATAAGCATTTCGCAGTATCATGTGGCATACATGTGTATTTGCGGGAGGCTTGTGCTTGGCCTTCTGTGCGCTGATTTAGATCTATCGGGTCCGACATTCAAATACTGTTTCTTGTCTTCACCGTAAGCTATTGAATGCTAATCACTCCGCGTTTTTATTTTTAGGCGCGCTGCAAAAGTGGAGGCTGGAACGTGGATGGGACCCTAACGACCCTACTCGACGCGTAATAAATAGTACTGCCTGCGAGCGCATTATCGTTTTGAATAAACGCGACTTAGTTCCCGAGTGGGGCCTCGAGGTGAATTTCAAAGCCCGCTCTGGACGTATCACAGATTCAAACCCGGCCAGCCTTTTCGCAGAGCAATGTCTAGCCGTTTCCCCGATCAACAATTTCTGTTTGCATCTTGGCAACGCCCGCGGGATATTCGCGATCTGAGTGAGATGCTAGTGAGTATGTTGCATCCTCCTGCGAATCCCCCGCGACAATGTAGCTTATCTCCACTCCATAGATATAGCTAAAAAGTATCCGTACGCCATGGAGTTAAACGTTCTGGTCATCGGGATGCCGAACGTTGGGAAATCGACTCTTTTGAATGCTCTTCGCAACATGGGCATCAAAGGCCGTCCGTTCTCCCCTTCCGTCTCAATCGCACCTTCTAACCACACCAAACCAATTTTTGATAGGCACACCTAAGGCCCTGCGGACGTCCGCTAACCCGGGTCTAACCCAAGCGTTGTCGACGCGTCTGAAACTGAGTCTGTCGCCCTTGGTCTACGCGTTCGATACGCCGGGCGTCATGCTCCCCTTTCTTGGGCTCGGCGAAGAAGGTGCCGAGCGGGGGGTTAAGCTTGCCCTCATCGGTACGTATACGTAACGACGGAATTCCTATTCCTAGTCATGCGCCGAGTCTGACCGAGAGTAACTTAGCGGGCATTAAAGAAGGCATGTATGACGTCGAGGCTCTTGCATCCTATCTGCTGTACAGGCTCAACGTTTTAAACCCAATCTGTGCGCGAATTCTCCCGAGTCTGGGCCTTGCTCCCTGTCTCATTCAACTCGAAATTCATAGCGCCAGCGTATCTACAACTCCTACCGCCCGGCGCGGCGCCAACCATCGACATTGAGGGATTTTTGGAGTCCCTCGCGCGGCGCATGGGGATGGTGGGAAAAGGCGCGACTCCAGACATGCGCCGGGCAGCGTTCCACTTCGTCCGGTGGTGGCGGGAGGAAGGCGGCCTCATCTCCGCTTCTTCCGCGCTGCAGGTGGCGGATCCGTCCTTCCAAGGAGCCGTCACCGCTATCACGCACGGGTGGGGCTTTGATCTCGAGTGGCAGCTCCGCGCAGACGAAATTGCAGGTAAGGATCCCCAGGCACTAATTCAGGACAAGATGGAAGCCTGCATTGACCAGCACATGGCCGAGATGGAGCGCCAGGAGGAGAGTGAGAATAATGTCAGCGCGACGCAGAGGAAGAAACAGCTCGCAATGGAGGAACAGCTGCAGCGGAAGCTCAAGTATGAGCAGAAGTATGCGAAACGGTAGCCTATGTGTTTAAACAAAAATTGGCGGTTCGTCTGCGGTTGGACCGACGGGAGCGGGTCAGCAGTCATTTCAGGCCTGTCGCTTACTTCGGGCAGCGTCGATAATGCGAGCCGTGTTCTTCGTTTGTCACCTCTGGCGTACTCGCGAGCACCGTCTCCTCTCTTTCCCGTCGGCCTCGGTGGTATAGAAAGTCGTTTCATTGACGAATTTCCTTTTGCGATTTTCTGGTCACCGAACATGGCAGAGATTCACGGTCGATTCACACGGGGGTTCATTTCGAAGGTATGACGAAAGACTTTTTCTTTTTCTCTTTCTCTGAATAATTTTGATTTGGACTTGATAACCCACAGCCGTGGTCATCTTCGCCTGCTCCGGTACCTGTCTGCCGAAGTACTTGGTTTACAGGCATTTCAAATCCTTGAGTTTTATTTGGCTCATGAGACGATACGCCAAGTCAAAGTCTCTTAATTTACCAAAGTAAGCCTTTCCGCTTTTGGCTCGTTATTCTAGTTGCGCACGGCTCGTGCGATTGCCGAGCTTTTCGGGAACACCTGCAGGTAGTTGCCGAGGTATGTGAGATACACCAACCAACACAGTGGCCGGGCTCCTCAGACGCTGATAATGAAAGAGCGTAGAGAATAAGCACCCGATGAACTGCAGCACTTAAAAAAACACCCAGTACCGCCTCCAGTATCCGGCTGCTGTAATATCCGCTTCGTGAGGCGCCACCGGATATGACTGTCGTCTTTCGAAGATGAAGTGCCGGGTTTTCCTATGCGCCTAGAAACAGGGTCGGGGGAGACAGGGGTGTAGTAACGGGTAATTTAATTATAAACCAATACATGGTGTATATCGCCGTCGTGAAGGACGGGAGTTGAAAAGAAAGAACTCTGGTTTCTGTTTTATATTTCCGGGAGCGGCCGCAACACCTCGTGGTTCTACCACGGTCCTTCGAATTAAATCCTTAATTTGGGAGATATTCGGAATGCAATATCTAAAATGATAACCGGATCCAGCTCAGCTCCGGTAGATTTTTGTCACGACAATTGCATCGCTACGGTCAGACTACGGTGGCGAAAGAGAATCACCATCCCATTAAGACTTGATTAAGAACTGGAAGGACTCCGTGGTAAATTTTATGAAAGCGGAGACACGGCCCAGGCAGGTCCAGGCGCCTGATCTCTTGATTCATACCACGGTCTCCGGCCCCAGAAATTGAATCCTTGGGTGAAATTTACTTACTCGTCACTCTAATCGGAGTCAAGGTCTGAATACCATTTTTCAGGGAATAAATCTTGATCACGGTTTAAATATGAGGCGTTTATGGAACCGCCAGGTCAACATACGCGAAATAACTCATTGAGAAATCTGAAAATGTATCGACCATTTGTTGACCATGTCTTCGAGGTTGCCGAACGCATCACGTACATATGTTTGATTTCCCCGTGGGAAGGCGCAGGTGGCTGTGACGACGCATCAGTGGCATGCAGATCGACCCGCTTCTCCTCTTGACACCACCCCATCCCCGACCTACTCCTGGCACGAGTGCGCATCCCGGCATACACTTATCCCAGAGCTCTTACCAAAGGACAGAATGTCAGAAAGCCGACGTTACTCGCGTGGATGGTGGACTCTGCTATGTAATATATTTAACGCACTGATCTCGAGGCGGCGCTCTGTATTCTTTGACCGACAGGTGCTCTCCAGATCTCTCTTCTCCTTGCTTGCGAATCTTTAGCCTTGGCATGATTTTTCCCCGTGTCGGTCTATCCTTCGTTTCGTGGAGCCTTCACTTAGATTGTGAATGAAAACTAGTAACCTGTGAGTACCTGGAAGGATGTCAGAGCTTGACACAGAAGACAGATCTACCCCGAAGTGATTATTTTTTTGTCGCCATCTGTAATTCTTGAACTCTTCAACTGTTTCGGCGTCTCAAACCATCCAGCAGCCTGTCTCCGAGTTCTCAACATCATTCACTCTTCTTTGCGGACACCAAGCACTCAGCTGAATAGACTGTAACAATTGATACGGGGGGGCTTTCGGTCTGCACAGAATGGAATCGGACAAGAAGCATCGAACAAGTGATAGATGCAGAAGACGGGTGAGCAAGAGCCCTGAGGCGTATCTAAAAGTAAGCGTGATCACAGTCAACCGGGAGATCCGGTAAGTAGACAGATAGATGTGCGTAGCAGCCATCCACCTAATCCGAGGCCCAAGTACACGTTCATTTCCGACTGTTTTTGGACGCTCTGTTCCGCTGTGGACTCGTTTTTGATAGTATAACATCGCCGCGGCTCGACTTCCCAAACCCATCAGGCCCTGCCGTCCTCTTGCTTAGACATCATTCTTTTCTCCGACAGTCCATCGACCACACCAGTGGAGTCCTGTCAAATAGTGCATCTTGTTGTCCTCACACGCTCATGGCGGCCTGGAATTGCTAGTTCTCTAATAGCAACTTGACTTGATCTCTTTGGCTTTGCCGGTCTATGGCCTTCAGCGTCTTATTCTGTAGAGGCATCCGGTGAGCTTACAACGCTTAGGCCCCTTGCGCGTGTCCAGGATATGTACACCTTGACCTGGCACGACCCTACTTTAAAGGCAGTGGTATCACAGTACCTGGTGCGATGATAGGTGTCTGATCCGGGTCGTCTTCATCATGAGAGACCCTGCTTCAAGGCTCGGTAAATATACATCTATCGACTAGCTTATCACTGTTTTCTCGGTGCTCTGTCGCAGCTACTGATATGAATTCAAGTGGATTCAGATACTCGACCATTCCTGTGTCAGTCTGATATAATTACAGATCGAAGTCGAAGCACACTCATAAGCTTCTGTGTCCGTCTGCAGCCCATACAAGTTTCCCTAGTTGTCGTCCTTGTTATTTGAATCCAGCTTACAGCTATTGGCAGTACCGAAGGCGCGGTCGAAGAAATTTCTGGTTTCGGATGTTTTCAAAGAATTACCCATACCTCGGTCAGTTCTTCATGGATTTGGATGAAACCATACTAGATAATTCGGGTTAATTCGTGCGGAGTTAGTGATATAGCGAAACCTGTGAAAATATTTCATATTGGATGATGTAGGATTTTGGGCCACTTTCGAGATGAGTGCTGTCTAGCGAGGTCCAGGCATGTTCAAACAACATGTTTTTTTGTAACAAATGGCCTACATAGATTTAGAAACATGTCATAGAGTCAGAACTTTGAATAATTCAGTCTGTGATGCTTGCAGTCAGGTCGGGATAACAGGCAACCCAGCGGGATCTGAAATATTGTGGAGATTCAGTCAAACACGAGATATTATCTACTTTTGCTGCCATGACCTGTTTGAGAATGTTAACAAGTCTTCCCTAGCCAAAATTTAGACAAGTAGGACATGAATTGGGCATGCCACATCAGATTCATCTCCAAAAAGCCTCAAAAAGCCAGATCATCCAATATGAGATATTTTTACAAGATGCTTTCTATCACTAATTCCGCAGGAATTAACCCGAATTATCTATCATGGTTTCATCCAAATCCATGAAGAACTGACCGAGTTATGGGTAATTCTTTGAAAACATCCGAAACCAGAAATTTTTCGACCGCGCCTTCGGTACTACCAATAGCTGTAATTTTCACTTGATGCCTACCTCACGATTAGGCCCAACAGTTTAGTATAAACACCTTTAATAATTTAATGCAATCAAACAAATTTATTAACAAACAGCGATGTTTACAGTATGCTTTCATACACTTAATACAGGGACATCTTGCGCGAGGTGTCACCCACATCTTGTCGGGACGAACGACGATGGCCTACCGGCACTGGACAAATTCATCGATTGGAAGTCTGACGCATCCATATTCACGAAGTCTTCGGTATATCAACGGTATATCCTCGTTCATGAAATACCGGACCGCACTCCCCTACGAGCTGTAAATAGACGACGGACAGCGCCGATAAAGAGGACTATTAAGATGCCTAACGAAGCGTCAACTACCGCTGTATACCCGTCTTTTAACTTTCACTGTACATATTGAATATTTCCCCCATCCTCTATACGCTCCTGCAACATTCACCTCCGCGCGTTCAATGTCTATCATATAATTCCGGGAATAAGGCTAATTTGCTCCCTTACATTACTTTAGTTTAGGTACTAGCAAAGCATTGCCGTGCCAAGTTGGCCATATTCTCCCACAGCTTTCAACCGTGGGAATTTGGCTGCCAACGGCGATTGGCATGGAAGCATACCTTGAATTTCCTCATTCCAAACTCGTTTTGTATATATGTGCAGGTTAATATGTCTGTATCAAGTCGTTGTATTTCGGAATCTAATTTCACAAGATCTATTTGTGAGACCGCATCCCACTTTTGCGGAACATTGATTGACAGGTTCAATGTTGGATCCTGTGTGGCGTTTAATGGCATCCTGTGCTCTGCTGTGGCGTCTGATAAATATATTTTGTGTAATTCCTGCATGACCGAACTTGTCGGTAGTTACCAGTGCCCTCCAATTCATTAACACCTTCACAACGACGGTAATGCATAATGCGCCGGAAGAACAGCTCCAGAGCCCGTTTCGTCACTC